>VFSX01000418.1:0-30000 GCA_016618255.1 Chlamydomonas sp. UWO 241
CGGCGCGCTGCACAGCGTCCAGACGGGGTGCTGAAGGCCATGACAGAATCATTCGACAAGCTATATGGCGGGGAGACCAAGCTCAGCGACGAGACCCTGAACCAGCTGGAGAACGATGTAGCGGCGTTTGAGCTCACACGCGCCACAGAGGTGGACGAAGCGCACGGGCGCCCCTCTGACCTGGCTGAGACGGAGGCGTGTGTGCGAGCGTTGCGCTCGGCCGCCGCTCCGGGCGGCGACAAGCTGGACGCCATGCTGTTGCGGTGCCCACCTGCCATCGCATGGCTCCAACGGGTCGTCATCGCCGTATGGCGGTCGGGGAGAGCCCCGAGGGAATGGAAAACTGCTATTATCACACAGTTATATAAGGGGAAGGGTCCGCGTGACTCCCCTGGTAACTACCGCGGTATAAGCCTTCTCTCTATTGCCCGGAAAGTGTACGCTGCCATACTTCTGCACCGCGTCTCCACGCAGGTTGATGGTCAGTTGCATGAGGCTCAGTGTGGTTTCAGAAAAAGCAGAAGCACTGTTGATGCAATTTTTACTCTGCGCTCGCTGAGCGCGGCACATGCCGAGTACAAACAATGCATGGCTGTGGCATTTGTCGACTATTCTAAAGCTTACGATTGCATAAACCGCGCGGCACTGTGGAGAGTCCTTAGATTATATAGTGGTCATCCGCACATTATTGATCTGTTGGAGGATCTTCACACCAACACGACAGCTGCCGTGCGGCTGGCTGGGAAAATCGGGCACGAAATCCCCGTGCCGTCTGGTGTGCGACAGGGGTGCGTCATTGCTTCTGTGTTGTTCAATGTTTTTATTGACCACATAGTGAAAAAGGCGCTAGACATGATGCCAGAAGGGGCTGGCGTGTCAGTCGTGACCCGAGCCGGCGGCTCTGTGTTGTCGTCGTCGGTTGATCGCATAGTAATGCTGATGTATGCCGACGATTTATGTTTGTTCTCGCATGACCCAGCTCAGTTGGCGCTTATGCTGAAAATCCTTGACAAAGTGTCCTCTAGCTTTGGCATGCAAACCAACGCCGCCAAGACAGAAGTGATGATTTTGCCAGCAGATTTTGACGCGAATCTGCCCACGTTTGCGCTGACTGGTGGTGAAGTGAAGACCGTCTCTGCATTCAAGTATCTAGGGAGTTGGATAACCCAGAGTGGTGGTGTGGAAAAGGAGATGGTGTGCGTGTCGGTCGCGCGCTGGGCGTGTTTGCGTCTTTTGATCAGATTTGGGCCAGCAAGAAGATGCAAGTGCAGTCTAAGATGCGGGTTTACAACTCTTTCGTGCTGCCCCACTTTCTGTACGGCTGCGAAACATGGGCCCCTACTAAAACACAACTGACTCGATTGGAGGTTGCCCACTCTAACTGCCTTCGTCGCATCTGGGCGTGCGCCTGGTCGACCGGCACAGATTAACTTATATTCGGCAGGCGTGCGACACTGAACCAATTGAGAGCCCTGTGGCAAAGCGATCAATGCAGTGGCTAGGCCATGTGATGCGCATGCCGGTTTCTCGTCTTCCTCGTACGACTTTTGACTGCACAATGGATGTGGCTCGGCAGCAAGGCCGGCCTCCAGCCTCCTCCCGACACTACTTTTTTAAGCTACTGATTCAGCAGCTAGGCGAAACTAGTGGCACTCGTTCTGATTGGAAGACTTTTTGGACACGGCGTTTGAGCGTGCTCAGGATAGGGTCGGGTGGAGAGCCGTGGTGTACGGTCCGGCTGCCCCTCAAGCGCCGGCCCCTCCACCACGGCGGTCAAGTAGATTGGCAAGCGCCACTTGACCCCCTATCCCCCTAGAAGCAGTTAGGACCTATTTTGGAGGCGTCGCACAATAGCTCTCCTTTTTGCTCTGGGACTACACGTTGGCAGGCAGCCGGCTGGTGGCTAGCGCCCCTCACAAGTAATTGTTAGGGCCAGAACTGGACTTGGGTCTAGGGGTGGTACTAGGACTAGAGGTAGTCTTTGCTGGAAAGCCGATGTAACTGTAACTGGACCACTGCTGCACAGGCACGGGCGACACTCGAAATGTCAACGCTCAGAATGCCAACAGAATGTGCTTGCATTGAGTGGAGCGCACACAAACACATCGCGCGTGCTCAGGCACACACACACACACACACACACACACACACACACACGCACACACACACGCGCGTGTGCGCACGCACCCTGGCCCTGACGGGCCATGTGTGTGTTTTCCCTGCGCGTGCCGATCATCCGGTGGGCGGGCACAGGGCGGGTACAGAATCGTGGGCACCAGCGATTTTGTTCTCGACGCTTCGCAGCCATTGGGCTGTATTCCGGCTGTGCTTTGATCTTGAACACAGCTCAACCCATCTTGTGGATTGTAAGTCTGCCGAGCCCGCGAGACAGAGCTCGTCAAGAGCCGTCAAAATACTCTGTAGGGGGGTAAAAGATCCCCCGGGGTAAAAAATCCTCCCTTATCAGTTCCTCTGTCTTATGCGCTGCTAGGGGCTGTCCCCTCACCCCCTCTCCGGTGGGGACATGGCCTCCAGAAGTGGGGGGGGCGAGGGGGGGACTACTGTGGGTCATGGAGCAGCTGGTGTTTGGGTGCTGCAACAGGGCATCAGCCCACCACCTACATGCAACAGTGAGGGATGTCCGTGGCGTCGCGAGTCGAGCCTCCGGCCAGCCCGCAATCGAGCGAAATATGAACTAGACATTACTTCGACCTTCTCTGCCTTTGCGACGTGCATCGGCTGCTGTCGTGATGCACACGCGATGCTGACGTGGGGCTCACCATTGAGGCATCGGGCACCCATCGATCCCCAAATCGACTCCTGCAGGGACAGCAAGGCCCCCCCAGGGCCCCCACTTGGCATACACATTCAATATATTGTTGTGAAGCTGGCCCGCACCCGCTGAAACAGTAGAGGGTCCCAAAACCATGGCCTGTCGCATGTGCATGGTGTTGTTGCATGGCGCCGCCCATGAGTGCATGGACGCATGCACACCATGCACCCCTGAGGCTGCCCAAGGGCACCTGGCGGCCCCCGGCTTGGCCCAGGCACGCCCAAGGTATGTAGAAACAATACCAAGGTGAATCAATACCAGGCCCAGGCCAGCAGCAGCTCCAGTGGCACTGGATCTGACTAGGGGGACTTTTTACCCCGGAGGCCGTTTTGGGCCGAGGCAGCAGCAAGCGCCTTACTTGTACAGTACAGCCCCCACACTTTGATTCACACAATGAAACTTTTCAGGATGGTAGAACACAGTTAGGGGCACCCCCACCTGAAAGGGCAGATTATAAAATGAAGAGACGCTCCATCAGCAGCAATCACTCGAAAACATGGGGGATCTTTTACCCCGTCCCCCCCTATACGAGGGCAAACGGTCAACGGGAGGTCAGCTGCCAATGCAGTCAAAGCAAAATCCGGCTGTGGAAATGAAAATTCTACATATCCTGAATTCAACATCCTAAATCACTGGTGTTCACAGGAGGCGTGCTTGCATTGATGGGTGCGCACGCAAACACACCTCACGCTTGTGTGTGCACAAGCACGCAGGCGTGCACATGCACTGGCAGACAAAAACAAGCACACGCACGCACGCACGCACACACGCACACGTGTACGCACGCACCCTGGCCCTGATGGGCCATGCGCATGCGTTTCGCCTGCGCAAAACAAAAGCATGACTGACCCCAAGGAAACCCCTGGCGTGCACATGCACTGGCAGACAAAATAACAGGCACACGCACGCATGCACGCACGCACACGTGTGCGCACACACTATAGTCCTGACGGGCCATAGTCCTGACGGGCCATGCGCGGGTGTTTTTCCTGCGCGCGCCGCAGCGTGCCCGCCGGACGCACCCCCGACGACGCGGACGTCCAGTTCTGCGCAGACCTCACGGCGTACTTCTCCAAGGTTGGTCGGCGTGTGGAAAGTGTGGAGAGTGTGACAAGTGTGGAAGTGCAATTTTCCTGCTTGTGTTTGGTTGAAGTTGAGGCTTGGCCAACCCCTGCCCCCCCCCCCTTGGACCCTGTGTGCGCGTACGCAGGCGCGTGGAAAGTGTGGAAAGTGTGACTGATGTCCCGCTGGGTTTGGTTCACGTCTTGGCCCCAAACCTCCCCCCTCTCCCTGCGCCCCCCCCCCCCTGCGTATGTGTGATCAGGCGCGCGACAAGTGTGGAAACTTTGGAAAGTGTGACTGATGCCCCGCTGGACTTGGTTCAAGTCTTGACCCCTCCCCCCACACACACCCTGCAACCATGCGTGTGAGCAGGCACGCGACACGTGTGGAAAGTGTGACTGATGCCCCGCTGGGCTTGGTTCAAGTCTTGACCCCAACCCCTGCCCACCCTGCAACCCTGTGTGTCTGCGCGTGAGCAGGTGCGCGACACGTGTGGAAAGTGTGACTGATGCCCCGCTGGGCTTGGTTCAAGTCTTGACCCCAACCCCTGCCCACCCTGCAACCCTGTGTGTGTGCGCGTGAGCAGGTGCGCGACACGCGTGGAAAGTGTGACTGATGCCCCGCTGGGCTTGGTTCAAGTCTTGACCCCAAACCCCTGCCCAGCCCGCACAACCCTGCGTGTGTGTGATCAGGCGCGTGACAAGTGTGGAAACTTTTTTTGACTGCTGCCCGCTGGGTTTGTTTCAAAGTCCGGAACCCTGAACCTCCCCCCTGTCCCCTCTCCCTGCCCCCCTCCCCCCCACACACACACACTCTGCAAAAACCTGCGCTTGTGTGATCAGGCGCGCGACAGCGGCAAGGCCGACGTGATTGTGACGCTGGCGCAGCACCTGAAGAAGCCGCGCGGCGCCAAGCCCGGCCAGATCATGGTCATCAAGGAGCTGCGCAACGTGGTGGCGCGGCCGTCGCGCAGCGAGGCGGCAAAGGCGGCCGTCGAGGCCGGCGGCCGCGGTGTATGATGATGGATGTTACAGTCAGGGACACCTCTAAAGGTATAGTAGCCAGGAGGAGTGGCCAGTCGTGGTGACAGATGATCTGCCACCCCTCCGATCAGGAACCCAACTCTCGCGCGTGTAAGCCCTCTCAACGGCGCATTATATGCTGGTGAAGGGAGCGCGGCTCGCTCGGGAGTGTACGTGGTTTACAGTATTTACGAAATCGAGGCTGCACGTGTTCCTCAGCGCCGCTGTGCTGTTGTGATGTTGGGACATGCACATAATGGCAAAGAATATCAGCATGCTCTATCACCGCATGGGGCACAAGCACCGGCTACATGCTATGCGCACAGTGAGGAGCTTGGACGTCAAGCCCGATGCTCTGCACCCAACGGCTGTGTCTACCTGGCAGGGGCGGTCGGAATGTAAGTACTGCAATGCACACTCCCCAAGGGTGCAAACTTTGAAACTGTAGACGCCACGAAAATGAACGAGATGCACGTGGAATATATAAGTAAGCAGCCACTTGCGCAGCTCCCCCTCACTCCAGCCCATGCTTGAATACTTGACAGGCGCGCCGGCCCCAGGCGGCCCTCAAAACAGCGCGCCCGCCTCGGAATGCAGGCTGCCGTACCGGTCGTGCGCTGCCAGAGCGGCATTTCCGCTGCCGCGCAGCACGCTCGGCAGTGACGTGCGCGCCGACGGGAGCGACGAGTGCGCACCGGGCGCGTCGCCCCCCGCGAGGCCCAGGGACGACAGCAGGGAGGACATCGACGGGCCCGGCATCGACGAGCGCGCGTGCCTGTGCATGCTCGGTGTGTCGACGGCCATCATGGACGCCATCAGCATGGCGCCAGCGCCCGCAGACGAGGGCATCGTCGTCGGGGTGAGGCGGGGGCTGACGCCCGCGCCCTTGCCCGCGCCCTTGCCCTCCCCGGACGCGCGCTTCTTCCGCAAGCTCAGGCGCCGGTGCAGCTTGGGCACCGCGGCCGCAGCCCCGAGTGCGGCAGCGTCGGCAGCGGCATCGAACGCGCCGCGCGGCTCCGCGCCCGGCTCGCAGCTGCTGCTGCTGCTGCTGTCGCACTCGCGCTCGCAGTCCTTGGCGACAGTGTGCCCCATGTCGGACAGCGCGCTCAGGCGCACGCCCCTGCGCTCCGCCGCCCTCTCGCATGATGCGCGCGCGGCGTTCTCAAACGACGTCCTCGGGCCCGCCGCGGAGAACACCGGAGACGCGGACAGCACGGGCGATGGCGACAGGGCATCGCAGCTCGCAAGGCGGGGCAGCTGCGAGCGACGGCCGGGCGACGGCGGCGGCAGCGGCGCGTCGTCGCCCTTGGCGACGACCACGCGTGGCTTCATGAGGCTGCAGCGCCGCACCAGCGGGGCGCTGGCGGCGTCCTTCTCGCCAGCAGGGTCCTTGTCCACCAGTGCTCCGGGCGCGGGCGCGGGCGTGTCCCTGACCTGGATCGATGCGAACTGCGGCAATGTGGGTGGGCGCGACGCAGTGATTCCCCTGCGAGCCGTAAAACCGCTCCGAGCCGGATTTACCATTTCCCAGAAAACCACACACTTAGCGAGAGAGGGCGTGGAGCGGTGCGTTGAAAAGCTCGTGCCGAGAGCAGCCCAACGGCATGCGTTGCATGAATACCCGCTGTGTATTGTGCCTGGTATGAGCAGTCAAAGTTGCTGGAGCCGGCAAAAAAATAGTTACTAAAATCCTTCCCAGGGACCACTGGCGCGACGGCTTTCGGGTGAGAATGCGTGGGTGCAGGGGCCTGGCTAGGTGGTGCGGTGCTGTGCTGCTGCTGCTCGTCGCAAAATGCGGCATGGCGCAGCACAGCACAGCATGGCACGGTGCGGCAAGGCACAGCGCGGCGCACCTTCCTCACGACCCCTCCTGTGCTCAGCGTTGCCGGCGCGGCCGCGTTGATGCGCGCTTCCACTGCATCCAGTGGCTCCTTCTTCTGCGCGCGTGCACAAGCATGCCCGGACGTGTCAGTGCTGTTAGAGTTCACAGTTTAAAGCAGTTTAAAGCAGTTTAAAGCACCCTCGGGGAGTAGGATTCAGGGAGCTGCCTAACGAGGCGAGCTACCATGAGTCAGTGCAGTACAAGTGAGCGTCCCGTGTGTGTGCGAGTGGGGGGGCTCTGAGCGGGGCGACACGCGCAGGCGCATTTAAGGTTTAGGTTTGGGGGTTTGGGGTTGCCTTCAAACTTGCCTTTTCAGCGATCATAGCGATTGCCGTCTTGAACTCGTGGAATCCGATGCCCGATGCAGCGGGCGCCTTGACCTGGGGCAGCACACAGCAGGAAGAGCAGGACCTCAAGACAGGTGCCGAGCTCGCATGGTTTGCTCTCCCTCCTCTCTCTGTCTCCTCTCTCTCTCCTCTCTCTCTGGTCTCCTTCTGTTAACCCTGTCCTCTCTCTCTCCTCTCTCTCCTCTCTCTGTCTCCTCTCTCTCTCTCCGTTCTCTCTCAATCGCGGTCGCGACGGGATCTGTGACAGGACCTGCGACGGGATCTGCGACGGGATCTACAGATCCCTGTGTTGTGGCCACACATGCGTAAACCCTCTGAATAAAATCAGCAAGGCCAGCCAGATCATTCCGTTGGGGGATTGCGGCCGATTGAAAAGGACACCAAGACGCCACCCCGCCCCACCTTTTTGAACACCTCCTCTATGTCGTAGCACGTGACCCGCCCCGTGGGCTTGCGGAACAGTAGTCTGCTGTCCTTGCAGCACTGCAGCATGGGAAGAGGTGTGCACACGTGTGAGCACACGTGTGTGTGGTGGTGGCGGGGGGAGGGGGCTGCTTGGGTAGCTCCATCCTTTGGTAGGCTTCATGTAGGGCTCCATGCCTGCTTTCTCTGTGTTCCGCTGGGGGTTTCTCTTGTGGAACAGATTGTGGTTGCCAGTAGTGGAGATTTAAACATGGCCACCATGTTTGCTCTTGTGCTCGTGCAGCAGGCGGCGATCACGAGGTGTGTGTGTGTGTGTGTGTGTCCACACACCCCGGTCCCCTCACCTGCAGAAAGGTCTTGTCATCCATCTCTCCATTCTGGACCCTGATGGTGATGGTTGGGGGGAGGAGGGGTCGGGCATGCATGTGGTATGCTTCCAGGGACGAGCGAGCGGCGCAACAACACCCTCAAGCTTGGGTGGCTTCTCTCTGAGAGCCCCCTGCCCAGCCCACGGCCAAACCCACCCCACGGTCGACTCGAATGACGCCCGCAGCAGCTCCTGTGAGCTGATGGGAGGCATGGGGCTTGTTTCCTTGTGCTACTGCGGAGTGACTGCCTCGAGTGTCTACCTCCGCTGCGAGTCTTGTTGGCCTGGCCTTGTTGATAGCACGACGTTGGGTGTCTTCTATGTAGGGCAAATGGGTTGCTGGGTGCTGTTGTAATGCTGTGGAGCCTATCTTCCCTTCCAGCGCCCATAGCTACACTTGAGTGGCGAGCAACAACTCGAGAGGTTCTCATGGGTCAAATCCTGTTACCAGTGCACGCGGGTTGCATTGCGCGCCCACTACTTGACGCCCTGAGCGTGGCAACCCATCTGCAACAAATGTGTGTCCCGTGCCCACCCAAGTCGTTAGTTACTTGCGCGTTGAATCCATTACCCATCTTTCATCGTTTCAAGACGTTAACGCCTTTTTCTTGGGTGTTGCTGAGTGTGGGCAGAGTTTTTTGGGACACACAACGTCGAGAGAAGCGCACTACTTGCATTACATTGCCCAATCTCTGAACGTGGGGAGCATCCGCAACTTTCACGAGCTAGGGGTGGCAGCTCACGCACAAGTGCCAAGTGCATGGGCGTTGGCCTCAGCTAGCCTGCCAGCACGGCAACGACCCCAACAAGCAGGCGTGTCTAGGAGCAGCTTTACAGGCAGTAGAGCTCGCCGTGGCAGCGTGTGCCTGGGCTGCCAGTAGTGGGCACAAGCCGGCACAAAATGGAGGACAGCGCGCCGGTGGCGTCCTACGACGCTATGTGAGTTGCAGGGTCACGATGGTTTATCACCATGTCAAGCAGTCCATGCGCGCTGCTGAATGACGCGTCGACGGAGTTGGTGTTGCATGCATGTTGCATGGCGCACAGCAAGTACGCACAGTACACGGACACGGACGCTGGACGCATGTCACCCAGTCGGCGCTATTGAGGGCTGCATGCCACGACATGCAGCTGGGAGGGGGGGGGGCAGGGCGGTGTGCAGGCGCATGGACACGTTGGCGCCAGGGGTTAGGTGCTCCTGGGAGCATGCATGGAAGGCATTGAGCTGTCAGGAACGTTATATCTGAGGGGCTTGGCCAGGGGCGTGGTCGTCCCCGGGCTCGGGAGGTTCACATGCGGCGATGTGCAGCACTGCAGCACTGCATGGGCGGCACACTGCATGGGCGCGACGCTCTACAGAGGAAGCGGTGATGGGCGGCAGGGGGTGGTGAGGGGAGGGGGAGACAGGGGGCGGACGGACGGGGGAGGGGTCAGGGCAGGGTCAGGGGGGACACACACAGGGGGTGGTTAAGGGAGAGACCCAGTCCCCACCGTGGCACGCCACCACGCACGCACGCACGCACGCACGCTCACCACCACCACACCGCCTGCAGGGAGGCCAACCCCTTCAACGCGCCCGGGGACGAGGAGATCTTCTGGCACCGAGAGGACACACACACACACACACAGGGGGGCAGACAGAGGGAGACAACAGTCCCACCCACCACGCACGCACGCGCCCCACGCACCACGCACGCGCAGGGAGGCCAACCCCTTCAACGCGCCCGGGGACGAGGAGATCTTCCGGCACCGAGAGGACGACAAGGCTCGGCGTGCGATGGAGCGGACAGAGGCCCTGTCGCGGCCACTCGCGGACAAGTCGACGTTTGCGTCGCGCATGCAGACGACGACGACGGCAGACACTCGCGAGCTGCTGCGCAAGATGCGGGCGGGGGGGCCGGGTGGGTGGGGGGTGGGGTTGCGTGTTCGGTGGGGTGGGTGGAGTGCGCATGTCGAGTCGCTGCCCGCTCTTTTGGAGCCCTGCTTGGACTTGGCTTGGGCTGCTAGCCCTGGAGGTGTGGTTTGTAACCCCCCGTCATCATTGGCATATTGGGCTGCCTATCCGTGGGCTGCCTATCCGAGAAGTGTGGATTGTTTGAGCGCTCTCTGGGGGTGCTTCGCTCTGATGGTGGAACCGATCCCTAACAATCGATGCAGGGTCCCTGGCCGAGACCGGCGGCTTGACGATTGCCGCTGCTGATATGCTTCTCCCTCGCAGCACAGTCACACGCCGTGACGCACCGCGTCGCTTTGCACGCTGACCGTTACATCTGCCACCTTCATGCAGGATCCCTGACCAAGACCGGCGGCATGACGATCGCCGCTGCTTACATGCTTCTGTCTCACAGCACATTCACACTCCGTGACGCACCGCGTCATTGCTCCTGTGTTGTTCAATGTTTTTATTGAACACATAGTGAAAAAGGCGCTAGACATGATGCCAGAGGGGGCTGGCGTGTCAGTCGTAACCCGAGCCGGCGGCTCTGTGTTGTCGTCGTCGGTTGAGCGCATAGTAATGCTGATGTATGCCGACGACTTATGTTTGTTCTCGCATGACCCAGCTCAGTTGGCGCTTATGCTGAAAATCCTTGACAAAGTGTCCTCTAGCTTTGGCATGCAAATCAACGCCGCCAAGACAGAAGTGATGATTTTGCCAGCAGATGTTTACGCGGATCTGCCCACGTTTGCGCTGACTGGTGGTGAAGTGAAGACCGTCTCTGCATTTAAGTATCTAGGGAGTTGGATAACCCAGAGTGGTGGTGTGGAAAAGAGATCGGTGTGCGTGTCGGTCGCGCGCTGGGCGTGTTTGCGTCTTTTGATCAGATTTGGGCCAGCAAGAAGATGCAAGTGCAGTCTAAGATGCGGATTTACAACACTTTCGTGCTGCCCCACTTTCTGTACGGCTGCGAAACATGGGCCCCTACTAAAACAAAACTGACTCGATTGGAGGTTGCCCACTCTAACTGCCTTCGTCGCATTCTGGGTGTGCGCCTGGTCGACCGGCACAGATAAACTTATATTCGGCAGGCGTGCGACACTGAGCCAATTGAGAGCCCTGTGGCAAAGCGATCAATGCAGTGGCTAGGCCATGTGATGCGCATGCCGGCTTCTCGTCTTCCTCGTACGGCTTTTGACTGCACAATGGATGTGGCTCGGCAGCAAGGCCGGCCTCCAGCCTCCTCCCGACACTACTTTTTTAAGCTACTGATTCAGCAGCTAGGCGAAACTAGTGGCACTCGTTCTGATTGGAAGACTTTTTCGGACACGGCGTTGGAGCGTGCTCAGGATAGGGTCGGGTGGAGAGCCGTGTTGTACGGTCCGGCTGCCCCTCAGGCGCCGGCCCCTCCACCACGGCGGTCAAGTAGATTGGCAAGCGCCACTTGACCCCCTATCCCCTAGAAGCAGTTAGCACCTATTTTGGAGGCGTCGCACAATAGCTCTCCTTTTTGCTCTGGGACTACACGTTGGCAGGCAGGCGGCTGGTGGCTACCGCCCCTCACAAGTAATTGTTAGGGCCAGAACTGGACTTGGGTCTAGGCGGTGGTACTAGGACTAGAGGTAGTCTTTGCTGGAAAGCCGATGTAACTGTAACTGACGCACCGCATCGCTATGCAGGGTCCCTGACCAAGGCCGGCGGCATGCCACTGTCGCTTTTTACATGTTTTTGGTGTTTATGTTATGACACACCACGTTGCTGTCCATGCAGAGGACCAGGCTGCCAGACAGCTTCAGTCAGGTGACGGTCTTCAGCGCCGACACAAGTCTTGGTCACCATACCGTAGTGCCGCTTTACCTTTGCGGGGGTCCGCTAAAGGCCAATTTATTTAGACTTTTTTTGCCTTTGCGGGGCGTTTTTCGACTTAATTTTGCCTTTGCGGGGCGTTTTTCGACTTAATTTCGACTTTGCGCTGCCTTTGCAGCGGCTTTTTGCAGGCCTGTAGAGTGTTGATCCGGGTTCGAATCCCGCAGGGGACTTTGCTTGTTACCTTTGCGGGGCGTTTTTTGACTTAATTTCACGTTTACGGAGCCTTTGCGGGGCGTTTTCATACTGAATTAGGCGCAAAGGCAAAGCGGTACTACGGTAAGTGGCATCACACACACACACACTGCAATACCCATCATCATGCAGGCTCCTTGACCATCACACACATACACTGCAATATCCAACATCATGCAGGCTCCCTGACCAAGGCCGGCGGTATGACGATCGCCGCCGCGACCGCGGCGCCCGAGCCGCGCAAGGAGAAGGAGAATATGAGCGAGTTCATCGCGAAGAAGCGTGAGATCTTCCTGCTGCAGATGAGCCTCGACACGAAGCGCGCAGAGATCAAGAAGCTCGACGAGCGCGCGCGGCAGGTGCGTAGAGTCACAGGCGCTGATATGGGCAGGGAGAGAAGCAGGGAGGGGCGCAGAGGCGCAGAGAGAGACGCAGAGAAGTAGAGAGTGGCAGGGAGAGGCGCAAAGAAGCAGAGAGCTGCAGATGAGCCTCGACACGAGGCGCGCGGAGATCAAGAGGCTCAACGAGAGCGCGCGGCAGGTGCGTGGGGAGGGAGAAGGAAGCAGAGAGGTCCAGGGCGAGAATGAGAGAAGCAGAGAGTCACGGAGAGAGGCGCAGATAAGCGCGCAGAGATCAAGAAGCTGAACGAGCGCGCGCGGCACGTGTTTGCCCGGGGTCACAGGCGCAGATATAGGCATAGGGGGGGGGGAGAGAGAGGCAAAGAGAAGCAGAGAGCTGCAGATGAGCCTCGACACGAAGCGCGCGGAGATCAAGAAGCTGGACGAGCATGCGCGGCAGGTGCGTAGAGTCACAGGTTCAGATATGGGCAGGGAAAGAAGCAGGGAGGGGCGCAGAGGCGCAGAGAGAGACGCAGAGAGGTAGGGAGTCGCAGGGAGAGGCGCAGAGAAGCAGAGAGCTGCAGATGAGCCTCGACACGAGGCGCGCGGAGATCAAGAGGCTTGACGAGCGCGCGCGGCAGGTGCGTGGGGAGGGAGAAGGAAGCAGAGAGGTCCAGGGCGAGAATAAGAGAAGCAGAGAGTCACGGAGAGAGGCGCAGATAAGCGCGCAGAGATCAAGAAGCTGGACGAGCGCGCGCAGCACGTGTTTGCCCGGGTTCACAGGCGCAGATATAGGCATAGGGGGGGGGGGGGGAAGAGAGAGGCAAAGAGAAGCAGAGAGCTGCAGATGAGCTTCGACACGAAGCGCGCGGAGATCAAGAAGCTGGACGAGCATGCGTGGCAGGTGCGCGGAGATACAGGCACAGATATGTGCAGGGAGAGAAGCAGGTAGGGGCGCAGAGGCGCAGGGAGAGTCGCAGAGAAGTAAGGAGTCGCAAGGAGAGGCGCAGGGTTGCATGGATCAAGAAGCTGGATGAGCGCGCGCGGCAGGTGTGTGCACGGGGAGGGAGAGGGAAGCAGAGAAGGATGCAGAGAGAGAATAAGAGAAGCAGACAGTCACAGGGAGAGGCGCAGATAAGCGCGGGGAGATCAAGAAGCTGGACGAGCGCGCGCGGCAGGTGCGCGGGGAGGGAGAAAAAAACACAGAGGTGCAGAGAGAGAATAAGAGAAGCAGAGAGTCACAGGGAGAGGCGCAGATAAACACGCAGCGGCAGGTGCGCAGGGATACAAGTAACACGGGGTTTCAGCTAAGCAGGCTACTCTTCTACTAGAGATCCGTCGCAAAATCTCCAGCCCACTTGAGTGTACTCGAGAACCGCCGGCTCCCGGCCGATAGACTACCGCTCCCCCCGGCTAGACTACCCCAAACAGCGGTCTCTGAGAGACCGCAAAGATCCAGGCGCAGATATGTGCAGAGAGAGAAGCAGGGAGGGGCGCAGAGGCGCAGAGGGAGGCGCAGAGAAGTAGAGAGTCGCAGGAAGAGGCGCAGGGGTGCATGGATCAAGAAGCTGGATGAGCGCGCGCGGCAGGTGTGTGCGCGGGGAGGGAGAGGGAAGCAGAGAAGGATGCAGAGAGGGGTGCAGAGAAGCAGAGAAGCAGAGAGGTGCAGAGGGATGCGCAGAGAAGCAGGGAGGTGCAGAGCGAGGCGCAGAGAACAGAGAGGTGCAGAGAGACGCAGAGACAGGCTCAGAGAAGCAGACGGAGCAGGGAGAGGCGCAGGGGCACTGAGGGAGGTGCAAAGAAGCAGAGCGGCGCAGAGAGAGCGACGCAACACGCGCACGCATGCGTACATCACAGCACAGCACAGCGCACAGCACTGCGTACAGCACATAGCACGCAGCACAGCGCATGCGCAACTTGGCGAGCACGCCCAACCGCCCGCATGATGAAGAGCGGGCAGATGCTGCATTGACACGCACACACGCACATGCCATGCCACAGCACACACACACGTCGCAACATACACACACACACACACGCAGCACGAGGACGCGCTCAGGATTAGTGAGAAAATGCTCGAGGAGGACCCCCCCCCCTCACACACACACGCGCGCATCCGTGCATGCACACGCCCAGCACACACTCTCACACACACATTAACACATGTCCATGCTGCCCTCGTCACGCAGCGCGAGGACGCGCTCAAGAAGAGCGAGCAGATGCTTGAGGAGGATGCGCTTCGCTTTGACGCATTCCTTAAAGAGAACGACGAGAAGGTGCAAGAGGCGATCAAGCGCGCCGAGGTGGAGGCCAAGGCGAAGCAGGACAAGGTTGGCGCCATGAATGGAGAGCGAGAGAGAGAGCGAGCGAGAGAGAGAGAGAGAGAGAGAGCACACGAGGGGGGGCCGCAGGGCGCCAAGTGTGGGCGGGCTAGGTGCAGGAGGCGATCAAGCATGCAGAGGTGGAGGCCAAGGCGAAGCAGGGCAAAATTAGTACTACCAGCGATAGGATCAAGGGTTTGGGGTCAAGGAGTTTAGTACAAGCCCTGAAGGGCGGGGGTTGGGGGGATCAAGCGCCTGAACACGGCGATTGCTGCGCTGCGGTCGGAGATGAACATGCACACACACACACACACACACACGCACACACACACACACACACACGGAAACACACACACACACGGAAACACACACACAAACGCAAACACACACACACGCACGCACACCTACACACACACACACACACACTCACCCACGCTCTCTCTCTCTCAGGTTCTTGAGATCAAGCGCCTCAACACGGCGATCGCTGCGCTGCGGTCAGAGATGAACAAGTACGAGGAGTCGCTCGAGGACTGCCGGAAGTTCAAGGACTTTCTCGATGGCATCACGCCGGCAGAGTGGTTTGAGGCGCAGGTAAGACCTCCCTTGAGGCTTGGGGTTAAGGTTTGGGTTTAGGGTTTAGGGACCTCTGATTGTAGTTTGGTGTGGCGGTCACTAGTGGTTGATGGGGAGGGGGGGACTGCATGCGGGCGCCCGCATGGGGTGGGGTCACCATGGGGCGGGGACTGCATGCGGGCGCCCGCATGGGGTGGGGTCACCATGGGGCGGGGACTGCATGCGAGCGCCCGTATGGGGTGCCCGCATGGGCGCATGGGGCGGAGGGGAACTTCATGTTGGGCCAGGTTGGCGCAGGTACTCGACGTGGGGGGCGGCGTGGATGACGGAAGAAGGACTCTGTAACACACACACACACACACACACACGCACACACACACACACACACACACACACACGCACGCAGGCCAACAAGCTGCAGCACATCAAGGACGCGCTGGTGGCAGAGTGGCATGCCGCGTGAAACACACACACACACACACGCACACACACACACACACACACACGCACACACACGCGCGCACACACACACACGCAGGCCAACAAGCTGCAGCACATTAAGGACGCCCTGGTGGCAGAGTGGCAGGCCGCGTGCGAGGCGGTGCGCGCGCGCAAGGCGGCGGCAGCGGCAGCAAAGGTGATGATGATGATGGATTTTACAGTCGTGTGTGACGTGCCTACTGGCTAGCGTTTTCGACCTTGCTCGGCGTATTCGACCTTGCTCGGCGTAAGATCGGTTTTACAGGTTTTACACGTACGCGCCCGGAGGAACCCGGGGGGTGAGTTGAGGCCTAGCTAGACTGCACATCTAGGGGGGGCTCTACTAGGGGAGCCCACAGGAGGAGGTGGAGGGGTGATCAGAGGTAGTAGGGGGCCTGTGTGCTGGTGTGCTGGTGTGTGCGTGTGTGCGTGTGGTTTCGACCTCCACACGTTCAGCACCAGAAACAGCTGTGGCGCGCCAGACCCTCGGGTGGGGGTTCAGAACAAGGCAAAGCCACGGAGAAGGTAAGATAGACTGCTCCTCCGCACGTCGTCAACGCCCCCGCAAACGGTATTGGAACCAGTGGTGCATTGTGCTAGACTAGAGAATGGCGTGCTCTGCTGCAGCAGTGCCAGCCAGGTAACGTCGCCATGCCACTGCACTGATGGTGCCCCACCAGGGCAACAACTTCCCCCCCTGGTTGTTGCTGACTCACCGTGGCAGCAGCCCCCCCCCCCGGGTGGTTGCTGCCGCACACGTGCGCGGTGCTGCGCACTTAGGGTTTACGCAAGGCTTAGGGTTTAGGGTTCAGCCCTAGGGTTTACGCAGGTCTTAGGGTTTAGGGCTCAACCCTGAACCCCTAAAACCTACGCACGCGTCGCGTCGGTGCCCAGCCTCCCTCCTTGGTCATCCTCAGATAAGGACCAACAACTAACAGCCACCAACCAACAAGTAGCAGCCAAGAGCCAACAACCGACAACCGACACGCAACAGTCGATGCCCAACAGCCCAAACCCAAAAACCTACAGCCAACAAGCAACAGCCAACAACCAACAGCCAACAACCAACAACCAACAACCAACAACGAACAGCCAACAACCGACAACCAATAATCAACAGCCAACAACCAACAACCGGCAACCAACACCCAACACCCAACACCCAACAACCGACAACCAATAATCAACAGCCAACAACCAACAACCGACACCCAACAACCAACAACCAACAACCGACATCCGATCACCAAAAACCAACAACCGAAAATTGACACCTCGCACTCCCTCGCAAACACAAGTCAAAGCAGAGGACGACTACGCCAACGCGCGGACGCGCACAGGTCAAAGCAGAGGACGACTACGCTAACAGCCAACAACCAATAACCCAAAACCAAAACCCAAAAACCAAAAGCCAACAACTAACAACCAACAACCAACAACCAACAAACAGAAACCGGCAACCTACAGCCAACAGCCAACAACCAACCAGTCCCAACTAACAGCTAACAACTAACAACTGACAACCAGCAGCCTACAACCAACACCCGATCACCAACAACCAACAACCGACAACTGACACCTCACCTTGTGCACTCCCTCAAACACAAACACAGGTCAAAGCAGAGGACGACTACGCCAACGCGCGCACGCAGCAGGAGGCGGAGCGGGGGGAGCGGGCGCTCAAGGTGTGTGTGTGTGTGTGTGCGTCACACCCTGCCATGTGTGGGCTGTGTGTGTGCGTGTGTATGTGCAGGCGTGCACAGATGTGTGTGTATGTGTGTGTGTGTTTGCATGCATGCGCGTGTGCGTGTGTGTGGGGGAGGCAAGCAAAGTCTGCCCCACACAAACAACCCCACACACGCGCGCAGGACGCCATCGCCTCCCTCAAGGAGCTCTCCCGGGAGCGCGAGCCCACACAAACAACCACACACCTGAAGGAGCTCTCCCTGCTGCACGTGCGTGCTGGGAGCGCGAGCTCAAACAAACAACCCCACACACACACGCGTGCAGGACGCCATCGCCTCCCTCAAGGAGCCTAAACCCTAAAACCCCAAACCCTAAACCCTAAACCTAAACTAAACCCTAAAACCCACACACGCGTGCAGGACGCCATCGCCTCCCTCAAGGAGCTCTCCCGGGAGCGCGAGCCCGAGGCGCCAAACGACAATGCGCCCCAATGCGCCAGACGAACAAACAAACACACACGGGTCTAATGCGCCATCAAAGGCGTCCGACGGACTGTGAAATTGACCACACGCGCGCAGGACGCCATCACCTCCCTCAAGGAGCTCTCCCGGGAGCGCGAGCCCGAGGCGCCAAACCTCGACTTCGACATGGCGCCGTCCGACGAGGAGATGTACTTCACCGACCCGCAGCAGCTGCTGGCCGTGTACCAGGAGCTTGAGGAGTCAAACCTGTTCTACATCCAGAATGCACAGGTGGGTTGGATGCAGATGCAAACACACACACACACACACACACACGCACACAACCACACACACACCCTATCGCACACACGCACGTCCATACTGGTGCGTGCAGGAGACTGAGGAGTCGCTCGAGGAGCTGCGCTGCAAGCTGCGCGACACCAAGGCGCGCATGGGCACCAACGTTGGTGCGCTGGAGGTGCACATTGCCAGGTGGGCACGGCCGCAGTGAGGAGAGGAGGGGAGGAGAGAGGAGAGGAGAGCAGGGCAGGGCAGCAGCAGAGCAGCAGCAGCAGCAGCAGCAGAGCAGGACACAGCAGAGCTTTGTCTGTCGACGACCCCAGCACGCCCCACGCGCATGGCAACTACCCTGCCATCTCGCGCTTTTCTGGTAGCCGCGGTAATGGCTGCTATCATGGCTGCTCTGATGGCTGCTCCGATGCTCAAGTGTGCGATTGAAGCAGCCAAGGCCAACAGCCAGCACCTGAAGCACCGCATACACACACACACGCATGCACATGCACATGCACGCAGCCTTAAGTTTGTGATTGAAACAGCCATGGCCAACATCCAGCGGCTCAAGGACCACACACACACACACACACACACACACACACGCAGCCTCAAGTGCGCGATCGAGGCAGCCAAGGCCAACAGCCAGCGGCTAAAGGACCGTACACACACACACACACACACACACACACACACAGCCTCAAGTGCGCAATCGAGGCAGCCAAGGCCAACAGTCAGCGGCTCAAGGACCGCACGATTGAGGACGCGGGCGCGCTCACGCTCACGATGGGCGGCGGCGGCGGCAGCGGCGGCGCGGCCGCGATCTCACACGACCAGCTGACCGCTAGGTGCGTCCTTTTTTTTTTTTTTTAGGGTTTTAGAGTCGGAAGCGTCTTAAGTAGGGGTTTAGGGTTAAGGGCTAAACCCTGGAACCTGAAACCCCTATAACTAAGCTAGGACACCTCAGGGGCTCCCGCCGCGGCATCCGCCTTGGGACTCGTACAAAAGCGCCTTCCAGATTAAAAAAAATAATGGACACCTCAGAGCATCACCACTGGTCCATCTCCTCGAGAGAGAGAGAGGATGCCAACCCAGGACAAGTGGGAGGCTCAAGCCGGCACGCCCTGCACCCCGCCATCGCAAGCACACACCCATCGGCACCGCCACACGTGCGTGACTGTGACATGCATCGCCATCGCCACCACGCCACTTCCACAGGGTTGCCGACGTGTACGTGCGCTGCGGGTTTGACGCGGACGCGTCGGTCGTCACGCTGCAGGTGTGGAATGGGTGTGGAATGGGTGTGGATGGAGTGGGTGTGGAGTGTGGGTGGCCTGAAGCCTGCACCCCGGTACCTGCGTCATGAGGTCGTTTGACACTCTGCGCACTGCGCACTGCTGCCCCTAGGCTCGGCAACACCGTCCCCCACCCACCTATTCCCACCTCCCCAGAATTCCCAAACCTCCATCCAGATGCTTACCAACATTGGGAGCAAGCTGAAGGAGATACCCCTTAACCCGAAACCCAAACCCCCTGAAGCTGCTCTGAAGCCCTAAGAACAAGCACGTGACTCGCGTCTTACCCTCACCCACCCCTCCTCCACCCAACCACCCAACCACCCAACCAGATGTTTACCAGCATCGAGAGCAAGCTGGAGGAGATACCCCTCAACCCTTAACCCCTGAAGCCGTACGAACAAACACGTGACTTGCGTCTAACCCTCCTTCCACCCACCCAGCCAACTAGATGCTGACCAACATCAAGAGCAAGCTACCCGTAAACCCTTAACAGGGTTTCCTGAAGCCTTTAGAACAAACACGTGACTCGCGTCTTACCCCCTCCACCCCTCCACCCAACCACCCAACCAGATGCTGACCAACATCGAGAGCAAGCTGGAAGAGCCACCCGTAGACCCTGAACCCTAAACCCCTGAAGGCCTAAGAACAAACACGTGACAAGCGTCTTACCCCCCCCCCCCTCAACCCCCCACCCAACCACCCAACCAGATGCTGACCAACATCGAGAGCAAGCTGGAGGAGATCCCCCTCAACCCTAAATAGGGTTCCCTGAAGCCCTCTAGACCCTGAACCCTTAACCCCTGAAGCCCTCAGAGCAAACACGTGACTCGCGTCTTACCCCCTCCACCACGCACCCACCCCTCCAGATGCTGACCAACATCGAGAGCAAGCTGGAGGAGCACCTCGTCGCGATCGACACCATGCCGTCCGAGTTTGTGGACACAGTGGAGAAGGTAGGTCCCGTGCTTTGCTCTGTGTTGTGTAGCGCTGCGCTGCGCTTTGGTGCACTGCGCTGCGCTTTGGTGCACTGCGCTGTGCTGTGCTGCGCTGTGCTGCGCTGTGCTGCGATGCGATGCGATGCTGTTGTGCTTTGTTGCGCTGCGCTTTGGTGCACTGCGCTGTGCTGCGCTGTGCTGCTCTGCACCCTGCTGCGCTGTGCTGTGCTGTGCCACCTCCTTCTCACCCTCCACCTCGGCCTCACACCCCGCATGCACAGGCGCGCGAAAAGGAGCGGCGGCGTGTCGCGCGTGACGAGAAGCAGGCGCAGCAGCAGCGGGAGCACGAGGAGCGCCTGCAGCGGAGCGCGGAGCGCGCGAGTGCGCCGGTGTACAAAAAGGTGCGGTCGGCAAGGGCGACACTTGTAGCAGGGCGGTCCCTGGAAAGTAAGGCGGCATGGCAATGTGGGGGCATGGGCGGTGCCAATCGTCAAGATCGTCCAGATCCTCGTCCAGATCCTCAGGATCCTCCTTTGATCCTTCCTCGGGGCGGTCGCTGCTACTCTGACAGCATGGCTCCCTTCCCTACCTTGAAAATTATTTTGCAGACAGAACAAGCAAACCCAGACGCCCAAACCCTACTTAACCCCCTAAACCAGAGTTGGGGTTCCCAACCACCAACAGCCAGCCATCTCAGTAAGGTGCTCGGGCCATACGCGCCGAGCACGGTCTTATACGCCTTTAGAGGTGTCCTTGACTGTAACATCCATCATCATCAAACCCTACCCCCACCCAAAACAGGTTGGCAAGCCTGTCATGATGCGCAGCCAGCCGCTCAAGAAAAAGGAGGTCAAGACGGTGGACGACCAGGACCACGAGGAGGCGGAGCTGGAGGCCTATCTCGCGCGCGACATGCTGTGATGCCACACAGTGTGATGTCACAGAGTGTGATTCCACACAGTGTGACATAAGTGATGCCACACATGACGTGTGTGCGGTGCACGACGCTGACGAAGGCATGGATGACCAGGCCCACGAGGGCGGACACGCACAGCATACTGTGTTGGCGCATGCATTGCATGTGGCAAGCACGTGACAACTGACAACTCCCCCCAGGCCTCGCGGCGGTGAGAGGTCTATGGCTGACTGTAACATCCATCATCATCATCGCTAGGGAGTCGAGGAGGCGGACACCAGCAGGGGGACTACGATGCTTAACACAACATAAACTTGCCAAACGGAAAATGTTGATGTAGTAAACCCCTGATTCGTGCGGCCTACGGCCCAAAATTGAGCACACGCGCACACACTCCGTGCTGTGCGTGTGTCCCGACCTCTGCCCCCCGGTGGTCGGTTGGTTGTGTTCATACTGGGTTCCTCGTCTCTTCCTCTTCGTCTCGACCAGCCACGCGCTGCCGTCCGTGCACACGCTGCCGTCCGTGCATGTGGACCGCGCGTGTCAGCCTCGCCCGCATGCGCCCCTCTGGCGACATGGGCTGCGGCGGCGCTCTGATCACCATTCCGACCATCACTCCCTGCATCCCTCACGAAGCACCGCGCCCGCGCAGCGTCGTCCGTCCGTGCTGCACCGTGCTGCACAGCTTGACGTGACTCGACCAGCCGGTGGCGAGACCAACTAGCCGGCCAGCCAGCTCTGGCGTGCGCGCACTGCAGCGCGCATGGCGCCCGTCACATGGCGCTGCCACCTTGGCGGCACACATGCCCGTTGACCAGCCGGTGCTGGCATGCATGTGCACCTCGGCACACACACGCAGGCACGCACACACACGCGATGCCATGTGCAGCCCGTGTCGCGTCGTGTCGTGTGTCACGTGTGCTGTCTCCGTCCGGCATCACATGACGTTGTAGACCTTGACATACACCTGCCCGTCGACCACCCGCACCGGGTACACCTGCGCTTAGTGAGTGGGGTGGATTTTTGTGAGTTTTGTGTGAGAGAAAGAGAAAGAGAGGGAGAGAGATGCCCTGCGGTTGGTGAGTGGTGTGAATGTTTGTGAGCATGTGTGAGAAAGAGAAAGAGAGGGAGAGAGAGACACCTGCGGTTGGTGAGTGGTGTGACTGTTTGTGAGAATGTGTGAGAAAGAGAGAGAGGGAGAGAGATACCCGAAGAGAGACAGAGAAAGAGAGGGAGAGAGGGACCCCAGGAAAGCAGGCATGCAAGCAGGCATGCAAGCAGGCAGCCAGGCAGGCAAAGGGGGCCTCGCTTGAAAGCGTGTCTTTGCAGAAAGCCATTTCACCTTGAGCGGCACCGCGGGCGTGTCCTTCTTCATCCCCCCGAGCAGACTGCGCACGAGGCTGCCGCCGGGGCACCAGACCACCACGGCGCCAGTCTCGAGGTCGTACTACGTGTGTGCGTGTGTGTGTGTGGGGGGGGGGGGGGGGGCGAGCAGTGGGGGCACCAGACTACCACGGCACCAGTCTCGAGATCGTACTACGTGTGTGCGTGTGTGCGTGCGTGTGTGTGTGTGTGGGGGGGGGGGGGGGCGAGCAGTGGGGGCACCAGACCACCAGGCGCCAGTCTCAAGATCGTACTGAGAAGGTGAAAGTGAGAGGGAGTGAGGAGGAGTGAGAGCGAGTGAGGAGGAGTGAGCGAGTGAACGTGAGTGAGAGTGAGTGAGTGAGGATGTGAGGGAGTGAGGGAGTGAGAGTGAGTGACTGCCCCTTCGAAGGGTGATGCTAGGTCGCCGTGTCCATGCTTGGGCACGCCTCCTTGAGCGGTGCGGGGGCGGGTGAAGGCACGTTTAGGGTAAGTCAGCAGGTTGAGGTGAGCAGGATGGCGGCACCAGTGGCAGACACAGCTTGAGGTAGACACGGCCTGAAAGGCGGACACAGCCTGAGGTGTTGACCCGCACTTCGGCGCGCGGGGGTGGCATGATTATGGATTTTACAGTCATGTGTGACGCCCTTATCGTGCAGCTTTGCCATTGGTGCCTATCTTCTCTCATAAACGAGGCATGCAACGCCCGCACAGAGTGGAGGTCCTGCTGAGCTGTAGTACACAGCTTATTGTGCACTCATTGATGCACACTATTGATCTGACTGATTGAGCAGAGCACTCCTAAGTGTTGTGATAATGCAAGGGACATAACTGTTTATCCTGATGCTTTTCAGATGCCTTACCGAGAATCTTACTGCACAGAATCCAGCATCTTTTGTGAGCCTTTATAAGCTGGCACTCCTGACCAAAGCCACTCTCAGACGCTGCCTCTGTCAGTCCTGACTCCAGACCACTGCTCTGTTTGTCTGTCTGTTCAGGTGAGTGTTTTGCCCATCTATTGCCACAGCATGCATGTCCTGGGAGGAATGCATGCCTAGCCTGGTCTCTCTACAGAGAGCCATGCAACTCTCAGGCGCTGTCTCCGTCAGTCCTGACTCCCGACCACTGCTCTGTTTGTCTGTCTGGTCAGTCCCTTATCCCTCAGCAGGTCCCCCTACTACCACCAGTAGCCAGCCATCCCAGTTAGGTGCTCGGGCTATACGCGCCGAGCACGGCCTTCACACGAGCTGTGAGTGGTGTCCCTGACTGTAACATCCATCCTCATCATCACCATCATCTGCGTGTACCAGCTTTCGCTCTTATTAAGGAGCGGAGCTGGCTGACTACACTGGTGTGATGGCTTGTTGGATTGACTGCTTGGATCGTGTCACTCGCCCGCACAGTAACATCCATCATTATCACCGTCACCACCTGCGTGCCGTCCAGTGGTGTCCTGAACGCAACAGAAAAAGTCGTGTTTGCCCCCGCAACAATGGAGGTAATATGCCGAATTGCCCCCCCTCCTGAGGCGTTTTTTTAGGATAAGTGTGACAACCACCGATTTTCACACTTTTCCGGGCGAAATTCACGCGATTCGCCCCAAAGTTTCCCCCCGAATTTCCCGTTTCGCCCCCGCTGCGGGGGCTGCGGGGGCGCTAAGGACATCACTGGTGCCGTCGTGAGCGGCGTCTCTGCGACCGTCCTAGGGTTTCTCTTTCAGTTTGTTACGAGGCACACCCACAACAGTGATGTCCTTAGCGGCCCCGCAGCCCCCGCAGACTCCGCTGCAAATACAAAAATTGTATTTTTTTGAGTAACTGCGGGTGCGAATCGCGGTGATTTCGCTTCGCTTCCGCAAAAAGAACACCTCCTGCGGGCATCCTGAGGGGGCAATTGGGCATGTTCCCTATAATGTTGCGGGGGCAAACAGGATAGTCTCGGTCTCGTTAAGGACACCGCCGACACCCAACCACACAATACACACACCGTGACACGCGCCCCGCGCCCTGCAGCAGAGGTAATGGCACGCTCCTACAACTATTCCAACTTGATGGGTTGGGACGTTTTTTCGTTCTACCTGTGCCGGCGAGCGGCGTCGGGTCAACCCCTCTACCTAAACCCCAGGACCATTGAATTGTTTCGTTGCCGTACCTGCGTTCCGTCGAGCGGCGTCTCGGCAACCGGCCTTCCGTCCACCTCCATCAGCTTGGCGTCGATCAGGGGGTACTGGAAAGCGGTCGAGTTTGCGGCGCTGTATGGTGTATGTGCATGCATGTGAGTTGCTTGGTGGGTGGGTTGGTGGGTGGTGACTCTTCACAACTGCGGCGCCCGGCTGTCCGTCGTGAGTTCAATCTCCAGCTGTCCGATCGCTTTGGGCTGCTGGAGGCCGTGCCGCCCGAGGGCGCTGATGCCCAGGCGGAGTACGGCGCGATGGCTGCTGCCATTCGCGAGGTGGCCACCAACCACCTCGCTCCACGCGGCAGCCGCCGGCGGCGCGGCTGGCAGTTCACTCTGTCGCAGCGCATCCTCCGGCTCATGGACGCCCGGCAGCGCGCGCACACGGCATGGCTCAGGAGCAAGTCTGCTGCTGCCAAACGAGAGCGCAACCGCGCCAACCGCGCGGCCGACGCAGCTGTGCAGAGAGACAGGGAGAGGTGGATCGGCCAGCAGGTGGCGGAGGCGCAAGACATGCTACGCAAGAAGAATCTGCGCCAGTTTGCGCGCGCGTGCGACAGGCTGGCGGGCCGCAGCCGCAGCCATCAGATCCCACCTGCCATGCGGGACGTCTCGGGCGCGCTGCACAGCGGTCCAGACGGGGTGCTGAAGGCCATGACAGAGTCATTCGACAAGCTATATGGCGGGGAGACCAAGCTCAGCGACGAGACCCTGAACCAGCTGGAGAACGATGTAGCGGCGTTTGAGCTCACACGCGCCACAGAGGTGGACGAAGCGCACGGGCGCCCCCCTGACCTGGCTGAGACGGAGGCGTGTGTGCGAGCGTTGCGCTCGGCCGCCGCTCCGGGCGGTGACCAGCTGGACGCCATGCTGTTGCGGTGCCCACCTGCCATCGCATGGCTCCACCGGGTCATCATCGCCGTATGGCGGTCGGGGAGAGCCCCGAGGGAATGGAAAACTGCTATTATCACATCGTTATATAAGGGGAAGGGTCCGCGTGACTCCCCTGGTAACTACCGCGGTATAAGCCTTCTCTCTATTGTCGGGAAAGTGTACGCTGCCATACTTCTGCACCGCGCCTCCACGCAGGTTGATGGTCAGTTGCATGAGGCTCAGTGTGGTTTCAGAAAAAGCAGAGGCACTGTTGATGCGATTTTTACTATGCGCTCGCTGAGCGCGGCGCATGCCGAGTACAAACAATGCATGGCTGTGGCATTTGTCGACTAGAAACCGTGCGGCACTGTGGAGAGTCCTTAGATTATATAGTGTGCAGCCGCACATTATTGATCTGTTGGAGGATCTTCACACCAACACCGCAGCTGCCGTGCGGCTGGCTGGGAAAATCGGGCACGAAATCCCCGTGCCGTCTGGTGTGCGACAGGGGTGCGTCATTGCTTCTGTGTTGTTCAATGTTTGTATTGACCACATAGTGAAAAAGGCGCTAGACATGATGCCAGAGGGGGCTGGCGTGTCATTCGTGACCCGAGCCGGCGGCTCTGTGTTGTCGTCGTCGGTTGAGCGTATAGTAATGCTGATGTATGCCGACGAGTTATGTTTGTTCTCGCATGACCCAGCTCAGTTGGCTCTTATACTGAAAATCCTTGACAAAGTGTCCTCTAGCTTTGGAATGCAAATCAACGCCGCCAAGACAGAAGTGATGATTTTGCCAGCAGATTTTGACGTGGATCTGCCCACGTTTGCGCTGACTGGTGGTGAAGTGAAGACTGTCTCTGCATTTTAGTATCTAGGGAGTTGGATAACCCAGAGTGGTGGTGTGGACAAGGAGATCGGTGTGCGTGTCGGTCGCGCGCTGGGCGTGTTTGCGTCTTTTGATAAGATTTGGGCCAGCAAGAAGATGCAAGTGCAGTCTAAGATGCGGGTTTACAACACTTTCTTGCTGCCCCACTTTCTGTACGGCTGCGAAACATGGGCCCCTACTAAAACACAACTGACTCGATTGGAGGTTGCCCACTCTAACTGCCTTCGTCGCATTCTGGGTGTGCGCCTGGTCGACCGGCACAGATTAACTTATATTCGGCAGGCGTGCGACACTGAGCCAATTGAGAGCCTTGTGGCAAAGCGATCAATGCAGTGGCTAGGCCATGTGATGCGCATGCCGGCTTCTCGTCTTCCTCGTACGACTTTTGACTGCACAATGGATGTGGCTCGGCAGCAAGGCCGGCCTCCAGCCTCCTCCCGACACTATTTTCTTAAGCTACTGATTCAGCAGCTAGGCGAAACTAGTGGCACTCGTTCTGATTGGAAGACTTTTTCGGACACGGCGTTTGAGCGTGCTCAGGATAGGGTCGGGTGGAGAGCCGTGGTGTACGGTCCGGCTGCCCCTCAGGCGCCGGCCCCTCCACCACGGCGGTCAAGTAGATTGGCAAGCGCCACTTGACCCCCTATCCCCTAGAAGCAGTTAGGACCTATTTTGGAGGCGTCGCACAATAGCTCTCCTTTTTGCTCTGGGACTACACGTTGGCAGGCAGCCGGCTGGTGGCTACCGCCCCTCACAAGTAATTGTTAGGGCCAGAACTGGACTTGGGTCTAGGCGGTGGTACTAAGACTAGAGGTAGTCTTTGCTGGAAAGCCGATGTAACTGTAACTGGGTGGGTGGGGTTGCAGTGCTGGAACAGCAATTGCCGGTGCATGCGGCTCGTGTACCGCTTTGATGGATGATGGCTGCAGGGGGGGGGACTTCGTGCACGCGCGCCTGCTGTGTATGACAAACTGCAAGCACTGAAAACTGTAAGCAAAGCATACGCCCACCTGGCGTACACGCGTCCGTTCCACTGGTACACACACAGCTGCGTCTCGTTCACCACCGCCGCCTTGGTCGGCTTGGCCACAAACATCTCGGAGAGCGTGCCCACGCCGCGCCACCCGTCCTGCAAGCACGGAGATTTATGTTCAGGGTTCGGAGTTTTTAAGCATTCAGGGTTCAGGGTCTGGAGGGTCGGAGGTTCAGGAAGCCTGGAGAGCGTGTCAAGGTTTCGGAGTTTTCAAGCAATCCGGGTTAAGGATTCTATGACTTCGGAGGCTCAGGAAGCACGGAGAGCGTGTCCAGGGTTCAGAGTCTTTCAGCACTCAGGGTTCGGGGTCTGAAGACTTCGGAGGTGCTTCCTCCGTAGGAAGCACGGAGATTGTGTGAAGGGTTCAGAGTTTTTAAGCGTTCAGGTTTCAGGGCTCAGGGTTTTGAAGAGTTCGGAGGTTCAGGGTTTTCAAGGGTCTAGGGCTCAGGTGGGAGAGGGGGGGGGGCACAGCAGGGGGGTGATCGCGCCCCAGGCAGAGAGAGGTGACTCGGAGGAAGTCCAGACGACGTGTGGCGACCGTTGCGGCACCAGCTGCCTTCCAACTTCCCACCAGCTACCCATCAGCTGCCCACCAGCTGCCGAACAGTTACCCGACCGACCTTGAACTCCGCCGTCCCTGTCCACGCAAACGGCACGCCGCTCTTGCCGTCGGTATCCTTGGGCTTGGGCTCCTTCTGCGTGGGTGCATATGGCATACGGTGTGTGTGTGTGTGTGTGTGTGTGCGTGAGTGTGTGTGCGTGTGTGTGTAGAGGCAGCACGCGTGCTGTGCGGACGCCCTCCCTGATGCTGTGCGTGTATCGTCAGGTCAAGCGTTGCAAGCGCTCGGTGGGCACTGCGTCGCTGCATGTGTGTGCTCTGGCGTGAATTCATGTATGCATGCAATTGCAGAAGCCTAGAGGCCGCCGCACCTGTCCCCAATGCTGCATGCTGCATGCAATTTTGCATGCAACATCATGCATGGCTCCTCCCGCGCGCCGACGCGCGTCTCCACCTCACCTTGACCTTCACGCGCGCATCCCCGGGCTTGGCAAAACCCTCTGGCTTCGCTGCTGCGCACACCAGCTTCGCCATGCGCGTAACATTACTCGGACGCGCGACAACAGCTGCGGGCCCACTGCGGGCGCTG
Source organism: Chlamydomonas sp. UWO 241 (assembly GCA_016618255.1). Taxonomy (NCBI): domain Eukaryota; kingdom Viridiplantae; phylum Chlorophyta; class Chlorophyceae; order Chlamydomonadales; family Chlamydomonadaceae; genus Chlamydomonas; species Chlamydomonas priscui. The sequence continues at coordinate 28,710 of VFSX01000418.1, forward strand.
CTGCTGCACTGAGCGGTAGCCTTTTGGCTGCTGATGCCACCCGCGCTCCTCATGCTCAACATTGCGACGGTCCCGAATGACGAATTGTTGTGGTTGAGATTGGTGTGACTAGGATTGGTTTCGCACGGGTTGGGTGTGACCACTGATCAGTCCATCACTGGTCAGCCCAGTGGCAGTCCAGAAGGTCAGCACCAGAAGGGACTGTAACTTCAGAGGGGGGTGGGAGGCCGTGGCCGCCAGGCAACAGACAGCTCCCCACTCCACGACGCGCACACTCACCAGCAGCTCTCTCCTCAAAATCCCACCCCCACCTTTCATCAGAGTGTACGCCTGCTGCCTGAAGAGGCAGGCGGTCAGCTCTAGCTCCACAGCACGCCGTGGTCCACGATTGGGCAGGTGCGTCCCAATGCATGCTTGCATGGCACGTGCCGGCGGCGCATGGCCCCTGCCCGCTTCCCCCGCACGCCCACCCTCTTCACCCCCGCGCCCGCCGCACCCCCCCCAGCACATCCGCCTTCCCACACTCTCACGTTGCCTGCTGCAACACACGCGCACTGCTTGCGTTCGGCGGCTGCAGCACCGCCAACCGCACCCCTCGACCCGGGGCAGCACCGCACCTGCCAACCGCACCTCATCATGGGTGCCAAGAAGGAGCGCGGCGGCTCGCGAGAGGCGACCTGCAGGTGTGTGTGCCACGACTCAGAGCTGACTAGAGCGGGCACGCCTCAGAGCTGACTAGATGGGCCAGTGCCACACACACGGCCTGGACCTGCTGCTGCCACACATGCATCCTCCCAGCGAGGCTGCTGCTGCTGCTGCCGCTGCTGCTGCTGCTGCCGCTGCTGCTGCTGCCGCTGCTGCCGCTGCTGCTGCTGCTGCTGCTGCTGCTGCTGCCGCTGCTGCTGCTGCCGCTGCTGCTGCTGCTGCTTCCGCTGCTGCTGCCGCTGCTGCCGCTGCTGCTGCTGCTGCTGCTGCTGCTGCTGCTGCTGCTGCTGCCGCTGCTGCCGCTGCTGCTGCTGCTGCTGCTGCCGCTACCTGCCAACCGCACCTCATCATGGGTGCCAAGAAGGAGCGCGGCGGCTCGCGAGAGGCGACCTGCAGGTGTGTGTGCCACGACTCAGAGCTGACTAGAGCGGGCACGCCTCAGAGCTGACTAGATGGGCCAGTGCCACACACACGGCCTGGACCTGCTGCTGCCACACATGCATCCTCCCAGCGAGGCTGCTGCTGCTGCTGCCGCTGCTGCTGCTGCTGCCGCTGCTGCTGCTGCCGCTGCTGCCGCTGCTGCTGC
>VFSX01000418.1:32500-40000 GCA_016618255.1 Chlamydomonas sp. UWO 241
TGGGTGGAGGAGAACCAGCACCAGCAGCACCAGCGGCAGACGGGGGGAGAGGAAGAAGAGGAGGGTCAGCAGCAGGGGGGAGAGGAGGCGTGCATGGCAACGACGCCAGCGGTGCGGGCGCGCGCGTTAACGACGCCAGCGGCGCATCCTCCTGCGGCCACAGCGGCCTGGTGCCCCCCGGCACTGCGCCCGCTGGGGCGCGCCCCATCGAGGGCGTGATACTGTCGTGCAGCGACAAGGTGGCGCTGTGGAACGCGCTGGGGCTGCAGGTGTGTGCGAAGCAAGCTCTCACTTTTTTGCTTGGCGTTTTTAAACTGCTGTCGGGGCTTCCAAGGGGGGCTTGGGTCGCAGCCCTAGGCGAGGTCATCGACACTGCGTGGTCCCGTCGTGCAGCGGCAATGTGGCATTGTGGAACGCGCTGGGGCTGCAGGTGGGGTCTTGTCGGTTTTCGGTGCTGTCCCCTCCCCTCCCCTCCCCTCCCCTCTCCTCCCCTCCCCCCTCCCCTGCCCCCCTGCTCTCCCCTGCCCTCTCCCTGCCCTCTCCCCTGCCCCCCTGCCCCCTGCCCCCCTGCCCCTCCCCTGCGCTCCCTGCCACCCCTGCCCTCGCGCTCCCCTGCCACCCCTGCCTCTCCCCTGCCCTCTCCCTGCCCTCTCCTGCTGCCCTCTCCTGCCTCTCCTCCCTCTCCCCGCCCCTCCCCCGCCCCCTCCCCGCCCCTCCCTGCCCCTCCCACTGCCCTCCCCTGCCCTCCCTGCCCTCCCCTCCCCTCCCCCTCCCCCCTCCCCCTCCCTTCCTAACTCCCTCACTCACTCCCACCCTCCCTCATACCTCATGTGCCCACAGGGCGCTTCCTGTACCAACGCCTCACGCCGGCAACGCTGGCCGCCCCCACCCCCTCCCTCCCTCTCCCATGCACATACCTACACACACAACACACACACACACACACACACACACACATAGTAGTGAAACACACGCAAGCGCCCGTGCGTGTGCAAGCACACACGCAAGCACACACACACGCAAGCACAATCCAAAACGCGCCCTTGAGCACACACACACGCACACACACACACACTACGCAGGGCGCTCTGCTCTCGCGCTTCCTGCCCCAACGCCTCGTGCCAGCAACGCTAACCGTGTCGCGCAAGTTCTCGCGCCCACACCTGCGCCGCGCGCTGTGCTGCCGCCTGGGGGCGTGGTGCCACGGGGGCGGGGGCAGAGGAGAAGGAGCAGGGAGAGGGGGCGCTGGCGATAGCAGCGGCGACACAAGGGGGAGAGGGGGAGGCGGCGGCGGCGAATGTGGCCGAGGCGGAGGAGGGGGCAGGGGCGGAGGAGGGGCAGGAAGCGGAGGCGGCGGCGACGGCGACGGAGGGGGGGGCAGAGGCCGCAACCACAGCAGAGGAAGCGCAGGCGGCGGCTGCTGGCGCGTCGCGCACCCGACGCTGCTTTCCCCCACTTGCGTGCGAGTGTATGACGGTGACGCGCACGATGACGAGGCGGGTAGCAGTGTGCGTGTGTGTGTGTGTGGCTGGGGTGGGGCTTGCGTCACGCACCCAACGCTGCTGTCGGTTCGGGCGCTGCGCTCTGCTGGTGAGCCAACACACACACACACACACTCACACACAATCGCATGCCCCCTTCGCCTCTGCCCCAGCAGGCCAACGCGTTTGGGTCGGGCGCTGCGCTGTACTGATGGGCCAGCACACACACACACACACACACTCTCTCACACACACACTCTCTCACACACACACACATGCACACACTCACACACACACACACACACACACACACACGCACACATACTCACCCGCCCCCTATGTTCCTGCTCCAGCAGGCCGACGCGTTTGGGCCAGGCGCTGTGCTGTGCTGGCGGGCCAGCACACACACACACACACACTCTCACACACACACACACACACACACAAACATACACGCACGCACACGCCCGTTCTGCCCCTGCCCCAGCAGGCCCACGCGTTTGGGCCAGGCGCCGCGCTGTGCTGGCGGGCCAGCACACAACCAACCAACCAAGCGTTACATGAGGCCGTCCGCATGCACCGGCAATGCCTGTACTACTAACAGCAGTTCACCCCGGCAATTGTTACGACGTCTGACCCGTGCACTGGGATGTCTTTCGAATAGCGGGTGACCGACCAGCGCCTGAATCGAGTGGATAGTATCCTTGGTTTGGGGGGGTCGGGGGGTTGCCTCTGAGGCACTGGCATCTAACTAAAGGCTTGCTGACTGCAAGCTTGCTGACTGTGACCACCATCATCATCATGATCTACTTTGTTGGCTGGCTGCTCCCGCATTGGCTGCCATCTCTCTGCAAATAACATTCCACATGCGTGGGAACCTCGCGAGGGTGAGCCACCCGGGAGGCCGCCTGCGGGCTAGTATCACATCAAGCTCGGGGACGGTCTTCAGCTGGGAGTCCGGTGGGGACTCGGCGTACTCCTTCTTGGGCTTGTCAAACTGCGTTGTGACGGCAGTCTTGAACACGTAGGAGTCGAAAGTGTCTTGGACATTCTCACGGTAGGAGGTGATGACCCCACCTTGGTAGGGTATCACGTCTGGTCGTCGGTACATGAAGAGGGCGGCGGTGGCTGGGAACATGGGTTCGGCGGGCGGGGAAGGGGAGGGGAGGGTTGTAGGAGGCAAGGGGGGAGAAGGATGGGGGTTGGGAGGAATTGGAGGAGGCATGGGGGGGATCAGAGGAGGCGTGGGGGGCAAGGGGGGAGAGGGAAGGGGGTCGGGAGGGATCGGGGGAGGCGTGGGAGGGATCGGAGGAGGCGTGGGGGGCAAGGGAGGAGAGAGGGCGGGGTTGGGAGGGATCGGATGAGGCGTGGGGGGCAAGGGGGGAGAGGGAGGGAGGTTGGGAGGGATCGGAGGAGGCGTGGGAGGGATCGGAGGGGGCGTGGGAGGCAAGAGGGGAGAGGGAGCGGGGTTGGGAGGGATCGGAGGGGGCGTGGGAGGGATCGGAGGAGGCGTGGGAGGCAAGGGGGGAGAGGGAGGGGGGTTGGCAGGGGTGGGGGGCGGAGGAGTGGAGGTGGGGAGGCGGCGGACGAGGGATCCAATGAACTACAGTCGGTGTTTGTTGATCGTGACGATGATAGGAGTGGTGGGAGGGGGCGCGGCATGTAGCTTGGCAGTGGAGATTTGCTCCAAGGTGTGGCGGGAGGGGGCTTTCAGGCGGCGGAGAAATCGGTTATGGGTTACCTTGAGGCGGTGGATGTGAGCTTTGTTTAGCGTCCAGGTTTGGCAGACGTACGAGAGGGCGGATACAACAAAGGCATTGTACAGGTTGATCTTGGTGGTGAGGGTGATCTCATCTGATTTCCAAAACCGTGAGGTGAGGCGGGTGAAGGCGTAGCATGCGGAGCTGATCCGGCGTGATATTTCTTCATCGAGGATGTTGGTGGGCGGTGGGGGGTCAGGGTCGTCGAAAGGGGGGTAGGTGGGGGGTGAGGCCATGATGCTGCCGAGGTATTTGAAGCTGGAGGTGTGGTGGACCAGCACACACACACACACACACTCAAACACACACACACACACGCACACACACTTACCCGCCCCCTCTGCCCCTGCCCAGCAGGCTGACGCGTTTGGGTCGGGCGCTGCGCTGTGCTGGCGGGCCAGCACACAAACACACACACACACACACACACACACACTCTCCCACACACACACACGCCCCCTCTGCCCTTGCCCAGCAGGCTGACGCGTTTGGGTCGGGCACTGCGCTGTGCTGGCGGGCCAGCACACACACACACACACACACACTCACACACTCACTCACACACACGCACACACACACACTCACACGCCAGCTATGTTCCTGCCCCAGCAGGCGTTTGGGTCGGGCGCTGCGCTGTGCTGGCGGGCCAGCACACACACACACACACACACACACACTCACACACTCACACACACTCACATGCCCCCTCCGCCCTTGCCCCAGCAGGCCGACGCATTTGGGTCGGGCGCTGCGCTGTGTTGGTGGGCCAAAACCGGGAGTGGCAGCGGGGACGGGGACGCGTGCACCGCGGTGCGGCTCAATGGGCGCACCGGCGCGCTGTGGGACGATGGGGGTGGCGGCGTGGCTGGCGCTGGCGTCAGCAGTGCGGATGGCGGCGGTGGCGGTGGCGCGGGGGCGATCGGCGGTGGCAGCAGAGCCGGTGGCGGCGGCGGCGGCGGCAGCACCGATGATGTGAGCAGCAGCAGAGTTGATGGCGACAAGCGTGGCGTCGCGGCTGGCGCTGATGATGGCGGTGGTGCGGGCGGTGGTGCGGGCGGTGACGTGCGCGGCAGCAGCGGCAACGGCGGTGGCAGCACCGGTGGTGTGAGCAGCAGCAGGGCCGGTGGCGGCGGCGCCGGCGTGCCGCCCGCGCTGCGCTCGCCCGTGTGCAAGGCCGCGCTGCTGCAGGTGTACGCTGAGCTGTGCGACCTGGTCGGCGAGCCGCTGCTGCCTTTATCATCACCAGCAGCGTCAGCAGCGCCAGCAGCAGCTGGTGCAGCAACAGTAGCGACGGCAGCAGCAGCGCCAGCACCAGCACCAGCACCGTGCACGGGCCACTCATCAGCAGCAGCAGCACCGTCGGCAGCAACATTTTCAGCAGCAGTAGCGGCAGCAGCAACAGCAGCAGGAGTATCAGCCGCAGCAGCAGCAGCAGCAGCAGCAGCAACACCAGCACCGTGCGCGGGCCACTCACCATCGGCAGCAGCACCGTCGGCAGCAACACTCTCAGCAGCAGCAGTAGCAGCGGCAGCAGCTACAGCAGCAGGAGTATCAGCCACACCATCATCATCAGCTGCATCAGGAGCAACAGCGGGAGCTGGCGCTCGCAGCGGTGCGGGAGCAGGCACGGCGGACTGGGCCGCAGCATCAGCGGCGCCAACAGGCGCGGGAGCGGCAGCAGCAACAGCAGCAGCAGGAGCACCGGATGCAGGCGCTCGCGGCGGCGCGGGAGCAGGCACGGCGGACTGGGCCGCAGCATCAGCGGCGCCAGCAGGCGCTGGAGCGGCAGCAGCAACAGCAGCAGCAGCAGGAGCAGCGCCGGGCGCAGGCGGTCCCGGCGGCGCGGGAGCACGAGCGGAAGCAGCGGCTGCGGTGGCAGCAGCAGCGGTCGCAGGCGCCACAGCAGGCGCCACAGCAGACGTCACAGCAGGCGCCGCAGCAGCAGCCGCAGCAGCATCAGTGGCAGGCAAACCAGCAGCCGCAGCAGTGGCAGCAGCAGCAGCAGCAATCGAGCCAGCAGCAGCAGCAGCGCCGCCGCCGCCGCCGCCGCTCACATGGGCGCAACTGTACCGGCGCGCCAAGCGCGAGGCGTGCCCCGCGTACGACGACGCGCGCGCAGAGCTGCTGTCCAGCCCGCTGCACTTTGCGCCCGCCGAGGGCACCGTGGGCCACCCGGAGGGCGCGAAGCGCAGGGTGGGCACGGGGTACGCGAGGAAGGAGTGATATCACTCTGATTGGGGTCACTCTCTGTTTTGAGCATGGTGTACGCAAGGAAGGAGTGATCACTCTGATTGGGGTCACTCTGATTGAGCATGGCGGACGCGAGGAAGGAGTGATCACTCTGATTGGGGTGCAACAGCCCTCTTCGCACAAGGCAGGGCAAGGAGTTGGAAACAGCCAGTGGCCAAGCATCTCGAGATCCACCTTTTATCCTTCCTCTGGTACGGAGGGCAGGGCGGGGCTCTCAGAGCCCGCCCTGTTTTAAAATGTTCAGATGTGACAGGCGAAGCCAGGCCAGTCGCACATGCATGCGGTGGTGCAGTGTAGGGGGGGAGCAGTCTGTGTAAGTCGTCTACACGATGGAGATCTGATCGAGCGCAGCGGTACGCTGCGTGCAAGCACTTGGGTTTGACGTGTAGTACGAGGCGAGCCGGGAGATAAGTGCGCGTGCACCAACAATTGTGTCGTCAACGGTTACACAACTCGACAATGGAAACAAGCCAAACTCTCCTCTCTCTGTCTGTGCAGCGTGGTCAAACCAAGGCACAATCAATTTACGGTACACACGTCAGCGCAATTCTAAATCAAGAGAGTACAAAGCCTGCGCGAAAGGAACCCGGGGGGGGGGGGGGGGGAGGGAATCCGCACACGCACACACATGCGTGTGTGTGTTCGCTCCAACATGCTCAAGCTGCGCCAAAGTTGCCTTTGTCAACGTGCACCAAGCTTGCCTTTATTTGGGGAATGCTCTGCTCAAAAGTGGCCTACTCCGCCACTACTTGGTTCCCTCCTTCACTCCTCCACGGAGTGGTGCTCCTCCTCGATCGAGTGGTGCTCGACCTCCCACAGCAGGTCGTTGAGCACGTTGGCGAGCGCACTCTCGAGCGGGCCCTGCGCAGCCATGGCGATGTCGGCGTGGACCTGTAGTTGTGGTGTGTGTGTGTGTGTGTGTGGAGTGTGTCCGTGAGTGTGTGCGTGTGTGTGTGGTTCAGGGTTCAGTATTCAGGAGGAGCATGTGGTGCGAGCGTCCATGTCACGCACACACACACACACACACACACACACACACACGTACACGTACGCACACATACGCTGGCACACACACATGCTTGGTCTCGTCCTCGGGCGCCGCAAGCGTCCACGCCACACACACACACACACACACATGAACATGCACACACACGCACACCATACACACACACTCACACACACGCACACAACACACGCACACACGCACACACACACACACACATGTTTGGTTTCGTCCTCGGGCGCCGCGCCACACACACACGCACACACACGCACACACACACACACACACGCACGTGCTTGGTCTCGTCTTCCGGCGCCGTGAACGTCCACGCCACACCACACACACACACACGCACATGCACACACACACACACACACACACACACACACACAACACACACATACACGCAAGTTCTTGGTCTCGTCTTCCGGCGCCGCGAGTCCACTCCACACACGCACGCACACACACACACACACACACACACACACACTCTCACACACACGCACACACACGTGCTTGGTCTCGTCTCTCGGCGCTGCAACGTCCACGCAACGTCACACACGCACACGCACACACACACGCACAAACACGTTCTTGGTCTCGTCTTCCGGCGCCGTGAGCGTCCCACACACACACTCTCTCTCACACACACACGCGCAAACTCACACACTATCTCTCACTCACACACACGCATGTTCTTGGTCTCGTCTTCCGGCGCCGCAAACGTCCACGTGACGTCTGACATACACACACACACGCACACACACGCACACTCACGCACGCACGCATGCACACACACACACACACGCACGTTCTTGGGCTGTCTTCCGGCGCCGCGAGCGTCCAAGCACGTCAGACACACACGCACGCACACACGCACGCACGCACACACACACACACACGCACGTTCTTGGTCTCGTCTTCCGGCGCCGCGTACGTCCATTCCACGTCAGACAGCCCCACCCTGTCCCTGTTGTCCTCAGTCTTGAGCACAAGCCGGATCGCG
>VFSX01000418.1:47500-57500 GCA_016618255.1 Chlamydomonas sp. UWO 241
CTGCCCAGCACGAGCCGCGCGCGCGCCGGATCCGCAGCAGCGTACACCCTCAGGCAGGCGTGGTCAACCGTGCGTGTGCTGCGCACCATGTCGACAGCAGCGAGCCACGCCCACAGCACGCACAGGTCCGTGACCGTCCGCATGCCGGGGAGGGCGGCGCGCACGCGGGCCAGGCCGTCCACCAGCCAGCGTGCCGCATCGGTCGGGCTGAAGAGCGCATGCCCTGCCGCATCCCCAGTGGGCTCCCGCCACTGTACCGACCGCTGCGCAGCCGGCAGCTCCAGCTGGAGGAGGGGGTTAGCCCAGAGCGCCGCCTCCGCCCCCCACAGCTCAGCTGTTTGCACGCGCCCCGTGATGCGCGCCACCGGCCCCAGGGCCTGCACCCCATCGAGCATGCGCCTCATCGGCCCAGCCAAGAGCGCCGCCCTCACAGCCGGGTCCACGCACTCACCAATAAGGCCGTCCGGGAGGGCGCCGGCCCTGGGCGCGAGGCCAGCCATAAGCATAAAGAGGCTCGGGTGGGCCTCCGGGCACAGGCGGTGCACCGCCTCCACCATGAGCGGCTGCCATGCCGGCTGGGCCGGGGGCGCGGGCTGCTGTTCCGGCTGTGTCCCGCCGCCGCCACCGCCGCCACTGCCGCCGGCCCCGCCGCCACCGCCGGCCCGTGGGGCCGGCAGCAGGAGATGGGGGGCGCCTGCCGCCCACGCCCCAAACAGGCACGCGAGGTGGACGGCCCACTGCCCGTGCGCGATCTCCCGCCACGCCGGCGCCCCAAAACCACCATGCGCCGGTCGCCCCAGGAGCATCGCAGCAGGCGCACCAGGCACCGAAGAGGCCACCGCGGCAGCTCTGCCGGCGGGTCCGGCCCCACGCTCCTGTCCACCAGAGTAGCCGTCCACCGGGAGAGCACCCTCTCGGCCTCCGGAGTCATGCCACAGTGCACCGCCCGGAACAGGATGCGGGAGACCCCGTACGTCGCCGCCGCGTGCCCCCTGCCAAACGCCGACATGGGGAAGCGCGCGAGCTTGGTATACGCGGCCGCAAGCCTCTCACGGCACACCCCGGTGACGCCCTCCGGGGGCGGCAAGCCGGCAGAGACGGGCACCCCCCAGCGACACGCCCGCGTCCAGCACGCGCAGCCCAGCAACCTCGGCACCCGCCAGCAGGCCCTCCCCCGCCGACCCCAGGGGCAGGATGCCGCACTTGCCGAGGTTGAGGACAAGGCCCGCTCGGCCAAACACCGCCATCGTCTCCACCAGTGCAGCGACGTCAGCCGGCGCACACGACCGGAGGAGGGGCATGCAGTCGTCAGCGTACTGGGGGCAGGTCACTCGGCAGCCAGGCACGACCTCGACCCCCACTGCCGGGCATGTGCGCAGGAAGCATGCGAGCGCATGCCCCAGGAACAGGAAGAGGGCTGGCGCGGCGGGGCAGCCCTGGCGCACGCCCGCCGCATACTTGCGCGGCGCAGAGATGAACCCGTTGACCTCGGCCGACGCGTACGTGTGCGTGAGGATGGTGCGGGTCCACGCCAGCACGCCGTCGCCGACGCCCACCGCCTCCATGACCGCAATGAGGAAGCCACGGTCGATGGTGTTGTATGCCTTGCGGAAGTCCAGGAGCGCCAGCGCTGCACCCGTCGGCCCCACGCCATCCGCCGCGTGGGCAGCCAGCAGGTCAGGCAGCATCTGCGTGAGGCAGATATTGTCCGAGATGCGGCGGCCAGCGAGGAAAGCGGTCTGTTCCGGCCCCACCACCGCAGAGAGCAGGGGCGTCCACCGCGTCGCCAGCACCTTGGCGAGGATGCGGGAGTCGGAGCCCAGCATGGTGAGTGGGCGGTAGTTTGCCGCATCCGCAGCGTTCTTGGCCTTGTAGATTGAGGCAACGACGCCGTCGAGAAAACCAGGCGGCGTCCCACCCGTAGCTCCCACCGCGGTGAAGACCGCCGCCAGAAGCTCAAAGGCTGGCTCGCCCAGCTTCCGCCACACATCCACTGGGATGCCATCCGGGCCCGGGGCGGTGCCAGGCTTGGAGTGGGTGGCCGCCGCCCGCACCTCGGCGGGTGTGACAACAAGCGCGCCGGCTGCATCCGCCACCGCCTGCGGCACGCGGGGCGAGTGCGCACGCACCGCCCCCAGCACAGCCTCCCGATCAGCGGGGGATGGCGGTGGCGGCCGTGAGACCGCCGCCACGGCGTCAGCCATGATGTCAGCAATTCCCCTGCCATCAGTGACGAGGATGCCACGCGTATCTCTGAGGGCGGCGACGCGCCGTGCCGCCGCTGGCTTGCGGAAGGCTGCCGCCATGCCCCCGGAAACGCGCTCTCCCAGCCGCACACAGGCGGGCGGGGCTGGAGCGTACCGCCGCACCGCCGCGTCCAGGCGCCGCTGCAGCGCATAGAGCCCGGCGAGCTCCGCAAGCCCATCGCGCCCCGCCTCAACGGCCGCGCGCGCTCGCTGCAGGTCTGCACGCAGCCGGGTCACCTCCACCGACACAGCATCTCGCCGCCGACCCAGGTCGCAGTCGAGACGGCGGGCCTCGCGAGCCGGACGCGGCTTGAAAGCCTGCCACCACCGCATGAGCTCCGTGTGGCCATGGGTGGGCGCCCCCGCTGCCTCCCGACCAAACCATGCCCTGAACCCATCGGCCAAGTCATGATCAGCCCAGAAATGGGCACGCACACGCGGCCGCCCCGGCCCGCGCGACTCTGGCACCAGGGGGGAGATGTGCATTGCCACAACGCGGTGATCCGACCCGCCCGACTCGCCCGCGTCGCACCCGAGGACGCGTGGCACGAGGGCCATCGACACGTAGAGGCGGTCGAGCTGCGCCTGTGCATTATACGCACTGAAGGTGTACCCCCTCTGCATGGGGTGGATGAGGCGGTACGCGTCACGGAGCGGGGAGTCCTCCACCAGCGCTGCCATCGCCGCCGCCGGGGTGCGGTCGCGCCACTCGAGGGGCCCCTCAGAGCGGGCGCGGTCACGCGGGCTCTCGACAAAGTTGAAATCGCCTGCGAGCACGAGGTGCGTCTGGCCAGCAGCAAGCGGTCGGATGCGCTCCTCGATGAACGCCGCCTGCACCGCTGGCCGGTTCGGCTGCGAGGCCGGCAGGTACGCATTGACGAGGCGCAGCCGCCCAGCTCCCCCACCTCCAGCTCCCCCACCCCCACCGCCCGCGCCCCCACCACCCCACGTGATATCCATCACCATCAGCCGGCCGTCGCCATCCGCCTGGACAACCGGCTGGAGCGACGCCAAGAGGTCTGACCGCACGAGGATGGCGACCCCGGCCGAGGTCCCCGCGCCGCCCCCCCAGAAGAAGGTGTAGGACTCAGTCCCCAGGTGGTAGGCACAGCTGGACGCATAGCGGTCGACGCCGTCCATGCTCGCGACGTCATCAGCTGCAATATGCACCTCCTGGAGGCACACCACATCGAGGCGGCGGTCGCGCGCCCAGACGCGCATGAGATCCACCAGCTTGGTCCCCTGTCGCAAGCCGCGCACGTTGTGCGTGCCCACTCGGAGGCCGGGGGCAAAGCGGCCTCCGTGTGCCGGCTGCTCAGAGGGCGGCGTCATCGGGCACGTGGAACGGGTGGCCAAGTGGCAGGGGTTTGCCCAGGGACCAGCCATCTGGCAGCGCCGGCATCACGTCAAGCTTCGCCGCCCTGAGGAGGTTCCTGACATGCTCCATCGGCCAGCCCTGAGGCCCGCCCTGCTTCTTCGGGTCGGGGCTCTGGACAGGGTGTCCGTGGAGGATGTTCATGATCCACTCCTCCGCCGCCGTGGCTGTCAGGAATTTCCCGCAGTGGATGGCGTCCGTGAGCCCGCTGCGGATCCCGGGGTTGTCAACGGGCCCAATGCATGGTCCGCCCCGCGCGTATGCAAAGGCATGGACCTTGCCGCGGACCCAGTCACCACCATCGTCTCCACGGCCAGCGGCACCACCAGTAGTGGCCAGAGCCTGCGTCTGCCCGCCCCCTCCACCTGCGCCCGCTCCTCCAGCTCCCCCACCACCAGCAGCGTCCTCAGCCCCCGCGCCCCCACCAGCCGCAGCCGGAGCAGCAGCAGGCACGGCGGCGTCACCCTCCTCACCACCAGTCGTACGGCGTGCCACGCGCCGCCCCTCCTCGCCGTCCTCTGCCGCCTCAGGCGCCGCCTCTCCGCGCCGCGGCTCGGGCTGGCTGAGGCCCACGGGGGTGTCGAGCGGGGCATCGGCAGCGGCATCGGGCTCCTCATCGCCCCCCCCACGCTTGCGCCCAGTCGTCTGGCTCGCATCGAGCATGCGCTCGTCAGCCAGCAGGGCCGCCAGCAGGGCCGCCTCGCCAACAGCTGCTGCAGCTGCACCCACAGCTGCTGCAGCCTGCAGCTCCCGTCGGCCCTCGAGTGCGCGCCTCTCCGCATCGAGCTGGAGCATCCGCCCTTGCGTCTGGCGGTCTGTGCGGAGCGCACGCTTGTGGCGTGCTGCGTGCTCGTCCGAGGGGCCTGCCGCCGCCGCTGCAGCAGCAGCCGCAATAACAGCCATAGCACCCCCAGCAGAGCCCGCACCCCCGTCAGACCCAGCGCCGTCGTCATCGTCATCACCGTCGCCGGCACCATGCCCGTACGAGCCGTGGTCAGAGCCCCCGCCTCCGTCGTCCGCCTCCTCCTCGATGATGGGCAGCTGGTGCTGCAGCCCAGGCCCCACAGGCAGCCCCTGGGCAGCCGCGGCATAGGACCGCCCACCCGGCGGCGGCCCACCGGGCAGCTGCCCACCCGGCGGCGGCCCACCCGGCGGTGGCCCACCCGGCCCACCCGGCGCCCCGGCGGCGCGCGCGGGGCGCGCGGGCCCCATCATGCTGAGGGGCAGGCGCGACACGCGCAGCCGGCAGAAGGACGGCGCGTCGGTGCGCGGCACTCCACGTGCGGCGCGCGGATGGCCTTAGACACAAAGGCGTGGCCCCCGTGCACCGACGCCACAAAGCCTGGCTCCCTGGCAGACAGCCAGGCGAGGCTGGGGGCGGGGCCCTGCCCACGCGCAGCGCCGTGCCACTGCACCGGCACCGGCCCGCCAACCCCGCACTGGTACTGCACCACCCAGTCAGCGTGCACCCCGTTTGCCCCCAGCCAGCTGTGCACAAGTGCCGGCGTCCACGGCAGATTGTCTGTCGGCATGAAGCGCACCAGGTAGTGCGCGTCGTCCACCGGACCCCCAGAGTCCAGCAGCATTGCAGGTGCCGCGCGCACGCGGCCACAGTCCACCTCCAGGGGCGCCATGCGTGCATGCAGCGCACCCTTGATGGGGAAATCTAATTCAGGGAAAACAAGATTAAAGAAGAAAACACGGCCTCGGCACACCAATGCAACGCCTGCCCAGTCAACCGCCTCACAGCCGCCTGCACCATCCGCCACACGCTCATACCCGCCATCCGCCCAACATGCCTACACCCACCAGCGCCATACGCCTTGCGCCTGACAAAGCTCCTTCAAAAACCCTTCAAAACCACTGGTCAACGAAACCCTGGTCAACAATCTCAAGCCTGAAGGCACACAAAAGCGAGGACGCAACAGCCCGTAGGGCGGGGGGGGGCTGCCTGCCTCCAAGCCGCAGCTCTACCCCCCCCCCCCCCGAATTGCTGGCCTCGTGCTGGAGCGGGAGCACTTTTCAATCGTTCCGGAGCTCTGAAACCTCTGTACTCGTGTGTCCACCAAGCGAGCAGTGTAAACTGGTTGCCATCATCGCCATCGTCATCTCCCCTGAGATGAACCGCCGCAGCCAACCGACAACGGTAGGAGAGGCCCGCACAGCTCCCCATCACCCAGCGCGCCTCGTTGCCAACCTCCGACCGCCAACCGCAGTCAACATTGTGACTGGCCTGGCTCGGCCTGTCACAAGAGATGCGACAACCGGTTAGGACCGGGCAACGGTGGGAGGAGCCGGCAGCTCCCCATCACCCAGCGCGCCTCGTTGCCAACCTCCGACCGCCAACCGCAGTCAACATTGTGACTGGCCTGACTCGGCCTGTCACAAGAGATGCGACAACCGGTTGGTACCAGGCAACGGTGGCAGGAGCCGGCACAGCTCCCCATCACCCAGAGCGCCTAGTTGCCGACCGCCGACCGCCAACCGCAGCCAACACTGTGACTGGCCTGGCGCGGCCTGTCACAAGAGATGCGCCAACCGGTTGGTACCAGGAAACGGTGGGAGGAGGCGGCGCAGCTCCCCATCACCCAGCGCGACTCGTTCCCAACCGCCGACCGCCAACCGTAGCCGACACTGTGACTGACCTGGCTCGGCCTGTCACGAGAGATGCGCCAACCGGTTGGTACCGGGCAACGGTGGGAGGAGC
This sequence comes from Chlamydomonas sp. UWO 241, assembly GCA_016618255.1. NCBI lineage: Eukaryota > Viridiplantae > Chlorophyta > Chlorophyceae > Chlamydomonadales > Chlamydomonadaceae > Chlamydomonas > Chlamydomonas priscui. The sequence continues at coordinate 53,829 of VFSX01000418.1, forward strand.
CGGCGCAGCTCTCCATCACCCAGCACGACTTGTTGCCAACCGCCGACCGCCGAAGTCCAGCCGCAGCAAACGCCGCCCCTGCCTCCGTGTTCTGCATGGCTCCCCATCATGCAGCGCGCCTCGTAACGTACAGCAGCGCGGCGTACGTGAACACGTGGATGGCCACGAGGTAGGCGACGAGGTAGCCGACGACCACGCCGACCGGCGTGCTGGGCAGGGAAGGCAAGGGGAGTTTAGGGTTTAGGGTTAAGGGTTTAGGATGGTAGCTAGCCTCGTTAGGCAGCTCCCTCAATCCCACGCCCCGAGGGTGCGTACTGTAAACTGTAAACTGTAAACTGTGAGCTTTTAGGGTTTAGGGTTTAGGGGTTTAGGGTTCAGGGTTACGGGGGGAGAAGAGTGTGTGTGGATGACCACGAGGTAGGCGACGAGGTAGCCGACGGCCACGCCGACCGGCGTGCTGGTTGGGAAGGAGAATAAGGGGGGGGGTAGTGGTTGAGGTGTGAGGGTGTGGTTGTGGGAATACTGAGTATAGAAGTGTGTGCGTGTGTGTTTGTGTGTGTGTGTGTGTGTGTGGCAGCGGTTGGTTGTGTGTGTGTGTGTGTGTGTGAGTGAGTGTGTGTGCGTGCGTGCGTGTGTGTATGTGTCTGTGTGGCAAGGGTCAGTGTGTACGCCACGAGGCAGCCCACGACCACGACGACCGGCTTAGGGTTTAGGGTTTTAGGGTTCAGGGTTTAGGGTTAAGGGTTAAGGTTTTCGGGTTAAGGTTTCTGCTGCGCTGGGAAGGGCAGGGGGGGGAGTGCAGTGGTCCCTGGGAAGGGTTTTAGTTATTAGTTTTTTGCCGGCTCCAGCAACTTTTACCGCTCATACCAGGCACAATACACAGCGGGTATTCATGCAACGCATGCCGTTGTGCTGCTCTCGGCAACAGCTTTCCAACGCACCGCTCCACGCCCTCTCCCACTAAGTGTGGAGTGGTTTTCTGGGAAATGGGAAATCCGGCTCGGAGCGGTATACGGCTCGCAGGGGAATCACTGGGGGAGTGGTGGGTTGGAGGTGGCTCCAATCTCAGGTAGATTTGTTCCCTGGTAGGCTGGCAAGCTACGCGGCATTGCGGGCTCTCCTAGTAGAGCCCCTCTAGACGAGTAGCCTGGGCCTCAACTCACGCTTTGGGGTCTTCCGGGCGCGTACGCGTGTAAAACCTGTAAAACCCGCGTGTGCACCGCGTGGCAACGGTTACACAACTCGACAATGGCAAGGGACGGGTTCGCATCCACCCCCAGGCAGATTGCGACATGCATGCTGTGGCTACTATGCGGCTGTTGCTGCAACAGTTGTTCTTCACCAAGCTGCCACTGAGTTGAGCCGAGTTGAGTCGGAGTAGGAGATGGCAAAGAGACGACGGATTGGTAGCAGTTGTATTCCCTGTTACTCGTGTCGCTTGCCCGATGCAGGATCCCCCCCAGGCAAATTGCGACGTGCATGCTGTGGCTATGCGGCTGTTGGATATTTAACCCCCAGCAAATGCACCCGAATACCCTAAGCCCCCAGGCAAATTGCTTCATGCATGTGCGCTGGCTGTAATAGCCAACTCACATATGCAAATATTCGACTCATATCTGACCCCCCTTGCCTCATATTTGACCCCCCTCCCTCCGTCATCGTGATAAGGCTGTGTTAAGGACCCCTCAGCGACTGCAACCAAAACCAGAATCCTAAACCCTCAACCCAGAATCCTACCCCCCCCCCCCCCCAAAAAAACTCAAACCCTAAACCCTAAACCCTAAACCCTAAAACCCTAAGCCCTTTGCTACCCTAAAAAATATGTACCCTGAACCCTGCAGTAAGCAGTAACATGGGGTTTCCAGCTAAGCAGGCTACTCTTCTACTAGAGACACCCGCCGATACTCCAGCACACTTAAGTACTAGAGTACCGCCGGCTCCCGGCCGATAGACCACCGCTCCCGCCGGCTAGACTACCCCAAACAGCGGTCTCTGAGAGACATGTCTGGCAAGGAGCATATAGGAGAGGACCTTCCTCAGGTCACAGTAGTGGCCTTGTGGCCAGTCAAGCCGGCAGAGCCGACTGGCGCTGACTGGAACGGTCCCCGCCTGGCAGTGCATGGATGTCCAGCTCTCGTTTGCATGGGGCTCAGCCGGCGCCCCATGCCTCATGCATGGCCAGGTCCCACCCTCCAGGGGTGCATGGACGACAGAGTTGTCATGGAGGCTGCCTGAAGACCTTCCAACGCCAGTCACCGGCAGACGAGCGACCCCGAGGATGAGCGCGGTGACGAACGCTGCGATTGGTGAAGCGGATTTACTCTGTGTTGCCTCGGCGGTCGCCACCGCTGAAGCCGTGATGGTAGCCCGCCTCCACGGGCAGCCATCTTGACCAATGTCCAGCATGCATTGACGGGCGCCAGCTCCTCCGCTCGTCGATCAACTCGTCGAGATCGGTGCCGCATGGCGTCCTGCATGGGGGGAGGATAAGGGCCGTCTCCCAGCACGGGCCGCGGCAGCGCCGCGGCTACTCGCCAAGCCATGGCAGCGCCGGGCAAGCCGCTCCTGAAGTGTTCCACCGAGGGGCAGTCTAGCAGGAGCCGGGCCAGTCGTATTTTACCCCGCTCGTCAGCGGCACGGAGATCCTCGTCACCAGCAGCGCCGCATTGCTGGGTCCAGGGCTCGGCGACGAGAACGCGCCTCCGTTAATCGAGCCCCTGACCCTGACGAAACCCTGACCCTGACGAAACCCTGACCCTGACGAAACTGAACCCTGACGAAACCCTTAACCCCAAACCCCAAACCTCCAGCCCTAAAGCATGCCAGAAACCTCGCAGAACTAGTGCCAGTGATTTTGTTTCAGAATTTCGAATTTATATTCTGCAGCCGGAAAGTGTGACAAATCCACACTTTCACACTTTTACACTCAATACCGACTCAATTCTGCTTGTGAATTCACGCGTTTCGGGTTACATGTTGGCAGACCCTCTCTCTCTATCTCTCTCTCTCCTCGAGCTTGGGCGACGGCTGGCGCGTCTGGGCGGGGAGCAGCGGCGGCTGAAGCGTTCGGGGGCGGCCTGGCCCTTTCCGCGCCGCAGGGGTCGGCACCGCGATGGCGCCTCGAGCGCTCAAGCCCACGGCCCATTGGTAGACAGTAGGCTGATCCGCTACTGCGACTACCATGCGCGTTAGCACGCCCAAGGTCAAACACGATTTTTCACACTTTCGGTCATTCCGGCTGCACAGCCGGCCATCCCCACCCAACCTGTGACCAAAATGTGGCCACACCCAAAATTCCAAAGTCGACAAAACGGCCCCATCGCGCGTGCAGAATGACTTCTCGACACGTAATTTAGACATGCGTGTCGAGATCGTGTGCTGGGTTACGTCGGGGGGCCGTCACGGGCCTCGCGGAGCGCCATGCAACAGTCGCACCCCTCCCCTGCCGCGCCGCTGCGGGGAGCCAGCCCCCCGCGACGCCTCCTACCGATCGGTACCACCCGTGGCATGAACTTGACGAGGCGCTGGGTCCCGTGCCGTGCTGCGTTGCCGCGGTCGCTGTGCTGGGCGACACCAAACTTTCGGCAAGTTTTGCGGCGTCGCCTCTGGACCAAATCCACTTTTGACACGTGCTTTGTAGTTGCCGCCAATCTCATTTAGACGCATGCGTCT
>VFSX01000418.1:62500-77500 GCA_016618255.1 Chlamydomonas sp. UWO 241
TGTGTGTGTGTGTGTGCGTCTGTGTGTGCGGGTGTGTGTGTGCGGGTGTGTGCTTGAGAAGTGCATCCATTGGAGGGAAATGAGGGGGAAGAGAATGGAGCATGCGGTGGACTGCATGGCGCATGCGTGTGTGTGTGTGTGTGTGTGTGTGTGAAAGAGAGCGTGGATGCGTGCGTGTGTGTGTGTGTGTGTGCGTGTGTGTGTGTGCGGGTGTGCGGTGTGTGGTTGAGAGGTGCATCCATTGGAGGGAGATGAAGGAGAAGAGGACGGAGCACGCGGTGGACTGCGCGGCGCATGTGTGTGTGTGTGTGTGTGTGTGAAAGAGAGCGTGTGTGTGTGTGTGCAGGTGTGTGGCCGGGCAGTGAATAATTGGAGGGAGACGAGGACGGAGCATGTGGTGGACTGCGCGGTGCATGGGCGAGAGGGTGAGAAGAACAGAGAGAGAAGAGAGAGAGCGAGAGAGAGGAACAGAGAGAAACAGAGAGAGCGACAGAGAGAGAAGGAGAAAGGGAGAGGGAAAGAGAGGGAGGCGTGAGAGAGAGAGGGAGAAGGAGAGTGAGAGCGCGCGTGTGTGATTGAGAAGTGGAACCATTGAAGGGATAAAAGGGCGATGAGAAGAAAAGGGAGCATGCCGCAGGCTGCCGTAGGAGGCGCGTGCGTGCTTGTGCCCTTCACACCCTTGACCACAACCCATACGCAAACACACGCGCACCTGGATCCACGCCAGCCCGCTGTGCCTGCTCCCGCACATCCCGTAGCCCAGCCACCCCCCCCACCCAAACACAAGTGTTATGTGCGTGAATAACGCACACATGTCTTACCCTAAGCAAAGACTTTACATGCACCCTTACCCTATTCAGGTCCAAACCCCACCTGGATCCACGCCAGCCCGCTGCGCCTGAACCCTGTATATCTCATAGACCAGCAGTAGACCAGCCATAAGCAGGTTGCACCCCCAAACCTAACAACCCTAAGACCCCACACCTGCACCCACGCCAGCCCGCTGTGCCTGCTCCCGTACATCCCGTAGCCCAGCCCCCCCCCCCCCAAGCTGTGCCTGAACCCATACATCCCGTAGCCTAGACACCCCCCCAAAAACGCAAGTGTTATGTGCGTGAATAACGCACACATGTCTTACCCTTAGCAAAGATTTTACATGCGCCCTTACCCTATTAAGGTTCCAAACCCCACCTGGATCCACGCCAGCCCGCTGTGCCTGAACCCTGTACATCTCATTGACTAGCTGTAGACCAGCCACAAGCAGGTTGTGTCGTCTACCCCCCCCCCAAACCTAACAACCCTAAGACCCCACACTTGAAACCCTCACTGGTTAAGGTTAAGAGGACCCCACACTTATAACATGCCGGGGGGGGACAGCCAGTGGACACGGGGCCGGACATGGGGCAGCTGCCGGGAGCGGCGCTGCCGCGGTCGGCCGGGCCGGGGCACCACGGGGGACAGGCACTGACACTGCCACCAACAGGGGCGCAGCAGGCAGGGGGGGGCCAGGCGGTGGTCACGGATCCGGGCAGGTTGCAGCTGCCGAGGGTGGCGCAGCAGGCAAGAACGGGGTACCAGGGGGGGCATGCACTAACACCACCACCACCCGGGGCGCAGCAGGCATCGGGGGGGCAGATTGGGGGCACGGGGGCGGGCATGTGGCAGCCGCCGGGGTCGGGCATGTGGCAGCCGCCGCTAGGAGCAGGGTTCCAGGGGGGGCAGGCACCAACACCAACGGCACAGACCGCAGGTGGGGGGCATCCCTGGGGCATGGGTCCGGGCATGTGGCAGCCAGGGGCAATGCAAGAGGGGGCAGGGACGGCAGCACTGCAGCTTCAGATACACCATCTGCAGCAGCAGCTGCAACAGCTAACGGGCACGGGGCAACAGATGGGCATGGGGCAGCAGCAACAGGCTGCAGGGCTGCAGGCATTGCGCGTGCCGCAGCACACAAACGCAAGGCAGCAGCACATGGGCAATGGCGCGCAAGCACAGGCACAGGCGGCACAGGCACAGGCACAGGCACAGGCACAGGCACAGGCACAGGCACAGGCACAGGCACAGGCACAGGCACAGGCACAGGCACAGGCACAGGCACAGGCACAGGCACAGGCACAGGCACTGGCACAGGCACAAGCACTGGCACATGAGGGCATGGGGCAGGCGCAGCAGCAGACGCAGCACCAGATGGCAATGGGGATGCAGCAGCAGCTGCAGCAGCAACATCAGCAGGCGGGGGCACAAACATGGGGGCCGCAACACATGGGCATGTGGCAGCACCAGCAGGCTGGGGGGGGCCAGCATGCGGGGACGGGCGGGGGGGGGACACCACTGGCGGCGGGGCCGCCGCATCAGGTGATGACTGGGCCGCCGGCATGGGACCCCATTGGCGTAGGGCAGCAGCATGCTGGAATGGAACAGCAGCAGGGCATGGGGTCGGCGAGGGGGGGGGCAGGGCCACTGGGGGCGCTGGGGGCGCCCCCGGTGGCGGCAATGGGCCCCATGCACGACGCGGAGCACACCGGGATGGCCGGGCACGGCGGGGCCGGGCCCAGCCGGCCGGGCCACGCCCCGGCATCGGGTTACGCGTAATGACGTGGAACGTTAAAGGGCAACACTATCACATAGACCAGAGCGCCGACGTCAGTAACTGGCTCTGGGCCACAACGGACATCATCGCATTCACTGAAACTGGGCATACCGGCGAGGCCCCCGGGGCTATTAGGGGGTTCAAGTGCCTAGCATGCAGCCGACGCCCATACACCGCTAAACACGGGGGGGTGGCGCTTCATGTGCGCTCCACGATCGCGAGCCACGTCAAGGTGGTGGAAGACACCCCAGCGCTGGGGATGCTTTGGTTCAGGATTAGGCTCAAGGGGGGGAGGGACGTGTACGCGTGCGCTGTCTACCTCCCCCCCCCCACCTCCACGTACCTGAAGCGGGAGGGCGGGAGCCTGTCGGCGGAAGCCCACATGCTGGCTCTCGCCCAAGGGATAGCCAAGTACAGGGAGCTGGGGGAGGTGCTAGTTTTGGGGGACCTCAACGCCCGCACCGGCCAAGCGGACGACAGGGGGGGGCACGACGCCGAGGGGGTGACCCCGCCCTCGCGCTGACCGCTTGGGACATCACACGGGCTGGGCGGGTAGGACAGCGGACGTCTGCCGACCACGGGCCGCAGAACGCGCACGGGAGGGACATGATTAGACTGTGCCGAGACACCGGGATGGTGATTCTGAACGGGCGCTTGCCAGAGGATGAGGGGGGAGCACACACATTCCATGCAACAGGCAGGAATGCGCACAGCGTTGTTGACTACCACGTTGCATCGCCGGCACTCATGTTTAGCGAGACGGGGGCCCCGCGGGAGGGGGCCACGCTCAGGGTGCATACGATCCCCACCCTGCCAGGCTGGAAGGGGTCCTTTGACCACTGCCCAGTTGTGCTGACCATGGGCGAGGCGGCCGGTGAGGCGGTCGCCACGCCACACCCTACCATGCCATGCACCACGCCAACTAGATTTAGGTGGCCTGAGGGGGGGGAGCGTGCCTACGCACGGGAGCTGCAGGGGGTGGCGGCAGAGATCAAGGGGGCGCGGGAGGCCCCCACGGTAGATGCGGAGCAGGCGCTCCTAGAAGGGCGGTTGAGCGGGCAGCGCGGGCGCTGCACGCGTCAGGGGCGGCTGGGGCGGTGCTGGTAAAACCAGGGGGGGGGGGCGCATCAGTGCGACCACACAACACATGGTATGCCCAGGAGTGCAAGGAGGCACGGCAGGCGTATCGAGAGGCCGAGAGGGCGCACGGGGCGCAGTCGACGCTGACCTCAGCAGCGTTCAGGGCGTATAGGCAGACCACGCGACGCGTGCGCCGGGCATGGGAGGCCCAGGAGTACGACGCTGTGCTCAAACACATGCATGGCGCCCCCAGGAAATTCTGGCGCAAGGTTAAACCAGGGAGCCAGGGAGGGGGGCTGAGGGATGTAGAGGGGTGGACGACCTACTTTGAGGGCCTGGTTGGGGGCGAGCATGCCCATGGGGAGCTGCAGGAGGGAGGGAACCCGTTTTCGGATGCCCCCGAAGGAAATAAGCAGCGGGCACGAGTACTCAACGCTTGGATCACCGAGGACGAGGTGAGCACAGCCCTCCTGGGCATGGCGGCGGGCAAAGCGCCGGGCCTGGACGGCGTACCGGTAGAATTTTATCAAAGGGCATGGACTGGGGAGGGGGACACAGGGGGTGGGGGAGATGTGGAGGGGAGCGAGCCGCAACACGCGCTGCTTGAACCGATCACACATCTACTCAATCGGGTCTTCCGCGAGGGGTATCCCAAAGCATGGCACATGGGGGCAGTCACGCCGGTGCCGAAGAAAGGCAATCTGGACGAGCGGGACAACTATAGGGGCATCACGGTGGGTGGGGCGCTTGCTAAGCTCTATAGTCTGGTGCTACTCCGCAGACTAGACGACCTTGCTGAGAAGGGCGGCCATAGAGCCGCCGGGCAGGCAGGGTTCCGGAAGGGGCGGGGGGCCCCTGACAATGCCTTCATCCTACAGCACATGATTGAGAGGCGCAGCCATGAGCGAAAACCGCTGTATACTGCCTTCATCGACTTTAGAAAGGCATACGACTGCGTGCATCGGCAGCTCATGTGGGAGTGCCTTAAGAGCCTGGGGGTGGGGGGGGCGTTTTAGCAGCCCTGACATCACTGTACGATGGGGCTGGCATGTGCGTGCGCATAGACGGCACGGTGGGACCAGGCTTCACCACACGCCAGGGGGTCATGCAGGGCGACCCAATGTCGCCGCTTTTGTTTGGGCTGTTTATCGACTCACTAGAAGGGGAGCTTGACGCACAGATGCCAGAGGTCGGGGTCCCCCTAGGGACAGGAGCAAACAGGCGGCTCCTACGGTTACTCTTGTATGCAGATGACCTCGTGCTCATGGCAGAGACGCCGGAGGCGCTCCAGCGCTTGCTAGATGCACTTCACGTTTTTTGCAGGACGCACGCTCTCACTGTCAATGTCCGCAAATCTGAGGGGGTGGTGTTTAACGACCAGTACTGCCCGGTCACGAGCGCCAGGGGAAGGGTGACCCTGAAGTACGCTGGTATGGACCTGCCCATCAATCACGAGTTTAAATATCTGGGCATGCTTTTTGGGAGCCGTCGGGCAATAGGCGCGGGGCTGGAGCAGAGGCAGGGGGCGGGCCAGCGTGCACGCTTCGCCCTAGCGCGCAGATACGATGCCATGGGCCTCCACAACGTGGGAGTAAAGGCGCACCTGTTCAACGCACTGGTGCGACCTGTAATTAACTACGGGTGCGAGATCTGGGGCCCAGGGTTGATGGCGGGGGCGGGCATGGGGGTACAGGGGATCTTCTCGGGGGCAGCCGACAAGTGGGGGTTGGCTGGAGGGGACGGGGGCCCCTCCAAGGCGGCGCGCCGCAAGTGGCGCGCCATGGAAGCCCTGCACTTGCAATCTGTGCGCGAGGCCCTCCGTATTCGCAGGTGTGGGCAACAGCTATCGCTGCTGGCGACGGAGGTGGGCTGGCGACCGCTGTCGACCGACTGGCTGCGGCAGGCGGCGCGCTTCTGGGCGAAAGCGCTACGGCGGCCGGATGGCGATCTGCTGAAGGCGGCAATGCGGGAGAGCTGGGAGCTAGCGGCGGGTGGCGTGCGAGAGAGCTGGGTGGCACAGCTGAGCGAGTGCCTCAGCACAGTGGGGCACACGCTGGTGTGGGGCCAGGAGGCGGGGGGCATCGCCCGCCTGCTAGAGACAGCAGCGGCGGGTTGGCTGGCATCAGAGACCAGCACACCAGAGCTGCCAGAGGACGCCAACCAGCTCAGCGTCGTCCGCTCAGTGCCTGACTCATGGTCACACCGCTTCAAGATGCTTACTTACTTGCGGTGGATGGCAGACGACTGTGGCGGCGCACCAATGCTCTGGACGGGGCTGAACAGCGCCGCCCAGATCACGACACTCGCACGCTTTAGAATGGGGCTGCATGAACTGCAGATAGAGAAGGGGCGCCACACGGCGCAGGCAGAGCCACGCAGCCAGAGGCTCTGTCGCCTTTGTGGCATGCGGGAGGATGAGGCACACGTGATTTTTGAGTGTCCAGCGTATACGGAGACACGCGTACAGTTCCACACCCTTTTCCTGAGCGTCCCTGGGGACGATAAAGGCTTGGATGCGAAGATGCGGGCGTTTATGAACCCCAGCCCGGGGCTACTTTACCCTTGTTTTTGGCGTGACATGGCCAACTTTCTGGTCTCGTGCCTTGATATACGTAACACAAGCCTGGAGATGGTAGAGGATCGGGAGGAATAATTGACCTGAAGCGAACGATGTTTTGAATTAGGAGTCAATGAGGCAGCCACGATAGTGGCGGGGACCCAAGCGTGGGTTCCCGAGGAGCTGCGGTGGACTGTGCCGTTTGCAGTGCACCGCAGCTGGCGCACCTGAGAAATGCCCACGCTGGGTCTCACACGTGAAAGCTGCCTCAAAGATGACGACCTCAAAACGGAGTATGCAGAAGGAACATATTTATCCGCTATAACCGGGGGGCAAGCTTGCTTTCTAACCTATCACCAAATCCCACACTGTTGGTCACTACTGACCGCCTTTTCCAGCCCCTTTCTAGGTAGTTAGGCTTAGGGATGTGCCCCTCACCGAGTCCTTCTGTGCCTCCCCCCTTCAGCAGGGGGGGGCCTGCGACACGTCCAATGTCGTGCTCGGTGCAACTACAAGGGGTCAGCTTCTGCTCAGAGCCGGGTTAAGGGTAACAGGTTGAGAATCCTGTGAATGCTGGTTGAAATCCCAGTTAGAAAACCCCTTAACACGTTAGAGGTTGCGGCCCGGCTGGATATCCTTTTCGGCCACGTCTTGGCCTTTCTCCCCACGGGGGGATGTCTCTTCTGGCAATTGGCGACGAACCTGCCTTGCGTTTTCCGTTTCCCAACATGCGCTCACCGACTTCAACAAGCGTTTGCTGCCGCTGCGGTAGGGGACCTAGGGGTGCGCCCACGCTCTTTACAGAGTTGGGGTTCCCTACCACCAACAGCCAGCCATCTCAGTAAGGTGCTCGGGCCATACGCGCCGAGCACGGTCTTATACGCCTTTAGAGGTGTCCCTGACTGTAACATCCATCATCATCATAACTTAGACCCCACCTGGATCCACGCCAGCCCGATGTGCCTGAACCCATACATCCCGTAGCCCAGCCACCCCCCTAAACACAAGCGCTTTGTGCGTAAATAACGCAAGTATGTCTTACCCTAAGAAAAGACCCTACACTGCACCCCAAACCTATTCAGGTTCCAAGCCCCACCTGGATCCACGCCAGCCCGGTGTGCCTGAACCCATACATCCCGTAGCCCAGCCACCCAAACACGAACGCGATGAGGACGTTGAACGGGAACGTGGCAGCAGACTTGGCGGCGTAGAAGGGTCCGGTGCCGTAGAGCCTGGGTTTGTGTATGTGTAGGTGTGTGTGTGTGTGTGTGTCTGTGTGTGCATGTGTATGTGTGTCAGGGTGTGTGCGTGCGTGTGGCAGCGTGCAAAGCTGCGGAATTCGCGGCGTAGAAGGGCCCGGTGTCGTAAAGCCTGTGTGTGTGTGTGTGTGTGTGAAGCGGCGGATTTCGCGTCACAGAAGGGTCCGGTGCCGCAGAGCCTGTGTGTGTGTGTGTGCGTCTGTGTGTGTGTGTGTGCGTCTGTGCGTCTGTGTGTGTGTGTGTGTGTGTGTGAGTGTGTGTGTGTGTGTGTGTGCGCGCGTGTGTATTGGTGCGGCAGCGTGCGAAGCAGCGGGCATCGCGGCGTAGAAATGGCCGGGGCTGTAAAGCCTGCGTGTGTTCTGGGGTTTTAGGGTTTGGGGTTTAGGGTTGAAGGGTCAGGGGTTAGCAAGTTGCTGGCAGCGTGGCGGTGGGTATCGCGGCGCAGAAAGGGCCGGTGCTGTAGAGCCTGCGTGCGTGTGTGTGTGTGTGTGTGTGTGTGTGTGTGTGTGTGCATGGCAGCGTGTGTGCCCACCCCCGCCCCCCCCAAAACACACACACATGCACCTCATGGCGATGTCTGCCAGAATGCGCGTGTGTCTGCCACAAGCAGTGCGATGGACACGTTCACTCACACCCATGGGTGCACCCACACACAGAGAAACACAGACAGAGAGACACAGAAGGAGAGACATAGAGAGAGACAGAGAGGGATACACACGCAACCCCCCTCCCTCACACACATACACACACACCGTGAACACAGACAGAGAGACACGGAAGGGAAGACATAGAGGGAGAAGCAAAGAGAGGGAGAGAGCGAGACAGGGAGGGAGAGACGGAGAGGGAGAGAGAGAGAAACACACTCACACGCACACACACACACACACACACACACACACACACACATGCACGCACACACGCACGCACCTCATGGCCATGTCTGCCAGCACTGCGTGCTTGTCCGCCACAAACAGTTGAGATGACTACGCACATACACATGCACACACACACACACACACACACAGAGAGAGAGAGAAACACAGACAGAAAGATAGAGAGAGAGAAAGAGAGAGAAAAGGTCACACACACACACGCACCTCATGCCCATGTCTGCCAGCACCGCGCGCTTATCTGCCACAAACAGCGAGATGGACACGCACACACGCACACACGCATACGCACATACAGAGGGAGAGAGAGAGAGAGAGAGAGAGAGAGAGAGAGAGAGTGAGAGAGAAACAGACAGAAAGAGAGACACAGAGAGAGAGAGAGGGACACACACACACTCGCACCGCATGCCCATGTCTGCCAGCACCGCGCGCTTGTCCGCCACAAACAGCGAGATGAAGACGAACGGGATGACGAGGTAGAAGAACGGGAGGGAGAAGTACCACACCACGCGCTGATACATGGATGACGCATCTGCCTGTGTGTTCCAGTGTGGGTGTGTGAGAGAGGAGACAGTAGAGAGAGGGTGAGCGAGTGAGTAAGAGGGAGATGGAGAGAAGGAGATGGAGAGAGAGGGAGATGGGGAGAGAGGGAGAGAGAGATGGAGAGAGAGAGGGTGAGAGAGAGGGAGAGAGAGAGGGAGAGAGAGAGGGAGAGAAAGAGGTATAGAGAGAGAGGGAGATGAGCACAAATGGGATGACGAGGTAGAAGAACGCAAGGAGATCAAGCTCAAGGTTCTGTGCAGTCTGCCGGCCGTGGCAAAGATCCCAATCCATGTGAACAGCAGCTACCAAGCTAGCTAGCTATCCAGCATCCAGCTTGGAAGACAAAATCAACATCCATCCATCACCTAATATGGATGTTGCAACTCATCATCAGCATCATCACGACCCACCGGCGCAGAGTACACAACCATGTTGCCAAAGATCCCGATCCGCATGAGCAGTAGCCATCAACCTATCAACCTATCAAGCTGCCAGCATCCAGCATCCAGCATCCGGCTCCATCCATCTTCTAGGGACCCTTATGGATGTTGCAACTCATCATCAGCATCGCCGTGACCCACCGGCGCAGAGTACACAATCATGTTGGCGAAGACACCGATCCACGTGAAGAGCAGCATGCGGCCCGCGACGTCGACGGGGTTGCGGAGCGACACGAGTGACTCCTGTATAGTGGGTGGGATTTGGGTGGGTGTTTGTGAGGATGGGTTCTGATGTGGTGGCGGTGGTGGCGGTGGTGGCAGTGGTGGTGACATCGACGAGGTTGCACAACGAAGCGAGGGACTCCTGTTTGGGTGGGATTTGAGTGGCTGACTGGGTGAATAGGTGCGCTGTGAGTGTTTCGCCGGCGGGTGCGCGTGAGGGGGACCAGTGAGTCGGTGGTGGCAGCAGCAGCGGCGGTGGCGGTGGCGGCGGTCACAAGGGGGGGGAGGGGGGGCAATGCATACGGCTTGCAGCGTTCACGCAGCGACACGCGTGAGGTTTTCCTTCCAATAGAGCACGGGCGCGGTGGCAAGGAACGCGCGCGGGGTGGGGTGTGGGGAGGCAATGCATACGGCTTGCAGGGTCTACGCAGCGACACGCGCGAGGCTTTCCTTCCAGTAGAGCACTCGAGCGGTGGCGAAGAACGCGCGCGCCGGCGCGGCCGCGGCGCGCGCGGCCGCGGCGGCGCGCGCGAGCAGTCCGGCGGATGGCGCCGCGGCGTGCGCTGTATCAGGGGGGGGTGCGGCGACGGCGGCGGCGTGCACTGCACCCGGGGGTGGCACGCCCGCGGCATCGTTGGGCTCGGCGCGCGCGGCGTCGGCCGCGGCGGCGCCGTGCCCGGAGGCAGCGGCCACCGTAACGTTTGCGACCGTGCGCTCGAACCCGTGGACACCGCCGTCGACGCCGGCGCCGCTGCCGCTGAACCCGCTGCTGCCGCCGCCGCTGCTGCCCACGGGGCTGAGCGACCGGCGCGCGCCGCCGGAGCCGATCCCGCCGCTGTGCGCGTGCGCCAGGCCGCCAGACGCGGGTGCCGGCGAGGGTGCTGCCGCGCTGCCGGGCTGCGGCTGCGCTGAGATCCGGCCGGGCGGGGCGGAGGCCGAGCCAGGCTGCGGCGCTGCTGGCGCGCCGGGCGCGCTGGGCGGCAGCCCGTGCCCGTGGGCGCGCCGGTGCTCGGCGAACGCGGCGGCGGCCGCCGCCGCCTCGGCGACGCTGTTCATGCGCGTGCGGCCGGGGCGCGGCTGCGCATGCGGCAGCAGCGGCGCGCCTCCGCCCCGCTCCCCCTCGCCCTTGCGCCCCTCCAACTTCCACCCCATCGACTTCTGCCCCTTCGACTTCTGCTGCTCCTCCAGCTGCTGCGATGTGTTTGGCGCAAAGCCGGAAGAACCGGATACAATGTCGATTGCCCAGTCAGACGCGACGCCGTGCTCGTGGGGGTCGTAGCTGCGTGTGTGCGTCCGTGTGTGTGTGTGTGTGTGTGTGTTTGTGTGTGTGTGTGTGTGTTTGTGTGTGTGTGTGTGTGTGTGTGTGTGCGTGTGTGTGTGTGTTTGTGCATGTGTGCGTGCATGCACGTGTGTGTGTGTGTGTTTGTGTATGTGCGTGCGTGCACGTGTGTGTGTGTACATGTGTGTGTGTGTGTGTGGCAACGTCAATATCATCAAGGGAGCAGAGCAGCAGTGCTCGTGAGGGTTGTAGCTGCGTGCGTGCATGCGTGTGTGTGTGTGTGTGTGTGTGCGTGTTTGTGCTGGTATGTGTGTGCGTGTGTGTGCGTGTTTGTGCGTGCGTGCATGTGTTAGTGTGTGTGTGTTTGTGCGTGTGTGTGTGTAACTCCCTGGGCGGCCCACTCCCCGGGCGGCCCACTCCCCCGGCGGCCCACTCCCTGGGCGGCCGGCCCAGGCGGCCCACTCCCCGGGCGGCCCACTCCCTGGGCGGCCGGCCCACTCACGGCGCGGCCCACTCACGGCGCGAGTCGCGGCGGTCGGCCCATGTGAGTCGCCGTCGCCCATCCCCCCTCATCGCCCCGCCTCCCCCCCATCGACTGCCGCCTATGTACTGCGGCCCACCCTGGACTATCCACCATCGTCACCGCCCGAAGGGGGCAGCCTCAGCGAGCCGAGCAACCTCTTCCACAGTCCCAATCCTTATCCTGTCGCAGAGCCAGTCCCATGCCCTCGCCAGCGCCGAACAGCTCCTCGGCAGACTGTCGACCGCATCATGGACCGCCCCGCCACCGCCTGACGCCGAGCAGATTCTTGGCCGCGACCCACTGCGGCGCCACGACACCATGCACCACAGAGAACCTCACATTGCCATGATCCCCCCTTCAGCACCCTTCACTCCCCCTGACACGCTCCAAACTACACTGTCCAACTCTTCCCCACCGTCACCCACCCACAGTCGACCACCCACCCACGCTTTCACCCCCACATGGAGCTCGCCGTCCCATTTGCGCGCCATGCAGGCCCATGCACCCCCGCCCCATGCACCTCCCCAGCCCCCCCGCGCACGCTGTCCCCATGCTGGCAATCCAGGCTGGCACTCCCTCCTCACCCCCCCCCATCCGTGAGCGCACACGCGCACGCGCACGTCCCCCCTAGCCTCCCACGCCTCCTCCGACCCATCCCAACCCCCCTCCCTCTCCCCCCCTCGCCTCCCACGCCTCCTCCGATCCCTCCCACGCCTCCTTTGATCCCCCCACGCCTCATCTGACCCCTCCCACGCCCCTTCCAACCCCCCCTTTCCCGTCTACCGAGCCCCTATCCCAGGCCCGCCTGCCTTCGTCCGTCGCGCATCGAGTTCATCGGTCCAAGGAGCTGATCCGACGTCCTCATGGCCTGCCCAACGAAAACTCAGTCTAGTAGGCCGCGGCCGAACGGATCTAGTAGTTGCGGCGACGTATACATTGCACGACGGACAACCCCGACTATCGCCCATGGAATTAATCGGCCCATGGGGAGATGATACGCTGCGATTGAAGTTGAAGTTGGTTGGCCAGAGTGGCAACCCAAGTTGTAGTTGGTTGGCCAGAGTGGCAACCCTAGTTGAAGTTGGTTGGCCAGAGTGGCAGCCCCCCCCAGACCCCCCCAAACCAAGGATACTATCCACTCGATTCAGGCGCTGGTCGGTCACCCGCTATTCGAAAGACATCCCAGTGCATGGGTCAGACTTCGTAACAATTGCCGGGGTGTATTGCTGTTAGTAGTACAGGCATTGCCGGTGCATGCGGACGGCCTCATGTAACGCTTGGTTGGTTGGTTGGTTGGTTGTGTGTGTGTGCATGTGTGTGTGTGCGCGTGCGCGCACGCGTGTGTGCGTGCATGTGCATGTGTGTGCTTGCGTGTGTGTGTGCGCCCTCCTCCTCCGCCCCACCTGAATCCCATCTGTGGCCCCGTGAACCACGGCACCATCTGCGACACCGGTCCCTCGTACATCATGGCGCCGGAGCTCAGGAGGAGGACCTGCGTGTGTGCGTGTGCATGTGTATGTGCGTGCCGGGGTGTATTGCAGGCTGTAGTAGTAGTACAGTAGTACAGGCATTGCCAAAATGTATTGCTGTTAGTAGTACAGGCATTGCCGGTGCATGCGGACGGCCTCATGTAACGCTTGGTTGGTTGGTTGGTTGGTTGTGTGTGTGTGTGGTGGGTGGGTGTGGGTGTGGGTGCATGGGGGCACCGCCCCCTCGTTAATCACCACACCGGCGCTCAGGAGGACCTGCGGTGTGTGTGTGTGTGTGAGAGAGTGTGCGTGTGTGTGTGGGTGGGTCCCTCGTACATTATCATGCCGGAACTCAGGAAGAGGCCCTGCTGGGTGTGCGTGTGCGTGTGTGTGTGCGCGTGTGCATGTGTGTGGGTGTGTGGGTGTGTGCGTGCGGGTGTGTGGGTGTGGGTGGGTGGGTGGGTCCCTGCTGGAAGATGTCCAGGCGGCGGGACTGGGAGATGTCTCTCTGCTCGAAAGCCGATGTTACTGTCACTAGGGCACGCCACGAACGGCACAGGCATGCGTGTAGCTATGACGCACGTCCGCGCGCCAGGGCGTCCTGACCGACGCAGGTGCATGCAATCACAGAGTCCTTGGCGTGCACTAAGCACTACTGGCGCTAGCACTAGCACTGCGTACGACACTAGCACTGCGCTCACAGCGCAATGCAACGCCAGCGCACTCACCCTGTCGAACATGCCCCAGATGCCCGCGCGCGGCTGGTGGATCGACACCAGCAGCGTGTGGCCGGCGTTGGCGAGCGCGCGCAGGAAGAAGGAGACGCTGAGCGCGCTGAAGCTGTCCAGGCCGCTCGTGGGCTCTGTGGGGGCACGGGCGCATGGGGCACGTGCACGTCTGGCACAGGTGGATTGAAAACAGTTGTACGGCAGGAGCAACATGGGCCAAATGGGTCGAGGTGAATCAACACCAGCTGAGGTGTGGTGGGCGCAGGCACAATGGCACGCTTGTGGGCTCTGCACATGGTGCGAGCGCATGGGGCATAGGTGGATCGACACCAGCTGCAGCTGGGGAGTTGCGAGCGCACGCAGGGAGACTGAGACGCTGCGTGCGCTGAAGCTGTCCAGGCCGCTCGTGGGCTCTGCGGGGGCACGGGGCATGCACATGGGTCAGAGGTGAATCGACACCAGCTGGGATAAGTGAGCGCAGGAAGAACACTTGTGGGCTCTGCACATGGGGCGAGCGCATGGGTCAGAGCTGGGTTGTCACCAGCAGGGAAGTGGCGAGCGTGCGCAGGAAAAAGGAGACGTTGAGCGCGCTGAAGCTGTCCAGGCCGCTCGTGGGCTCTGTTTGATGATGGATGTTACAGTCAGAGACACCTCTAAAGGCGTATAAGACCGTGCTCGGCGCGTATGGCCCGAGCACCTTAATGATATGGCTGGCTGTTGGTGGTAGGGAACCCCAACTCTGTAAAGAGCGTGGGCGCACCCCTAGGTCCCCTACCGCAGCGGTAGCAAACGCTTGTTGAACTAGGTGAGCGCATGTTGGGAAACGGAAACGCAAGGCAGGTTTGTCGCCAATCGCCAAAAGAGACATCCCCCCGTGGGGAGAAAGGCCAAGACGAGGCCAAAGTATATCAAGCCGGGCCGCAACCTCTAACGTGTCGAGGGGTTTTCTGACTGGGATTTCAACCAGCATTCACAGGATTCTTAACCTGTTACCCTTAACCCGGCTCTGAGCAATTTTGCTCTTAAGTCAGCTTTTAAGCTGACCCCTTGTTTAGGGTTGTTTAGGGCGCATGGGGCACATGGGTCAAGAGGTGAATCGGCACCAGCTGAGATGTGGCGCGCGCAGGGAGAATGGCATGCTTGTGGGCTCTCCGCATGGTTGCATGGGGCGGAAGGTGCCCAGTGCGCTCACCGCAGGAGGGCGGGCGGGTGTGAAGGCGGGCGGGCGGGCGGCGGGCGCGGGGGCGGGCGGGCGGGCGGGCGGAAGGTGCTTGTCGTTGCAGGCAGGCAGGCAGGCAGGCAAACACGCACACACGCACCATCGAGCATGAGCAGCGAGGGGCCTCCGAGGCACGCTGCCGCGATCGCGAGGCGCCGGCGCTCGCCGCCGCTGATGCCACGCAGAGTGAAGCCTCCCAGC
>VFSX01000418.1:80000-115000 GCA_016618255.1 Chlamydomonas sp. UWO 241
TGTGTGTAGGGGGGTTGCATGATTGCCAGGGTGTGTGCATTATCACAGGCGACACCTGTAATCCAGGTTGCCCGTGCGGTGGGAAGCGTAACGGATGCCAATACATGTCTGCCTGTCTCTGTCTCTCTGTGCGTGAGGTGTGTGTGCATGGCGAGCATGTCGAGCAGCGTGCACGTGTACGTTTGCGTGTGTGTGAGCGCGTGTGGGCGCACGTGTGTATGTGTGTGTGTGTGTGTGCGTGCGTGCACCCTCTCTCGTGTCAGGTTCGGCTCTCATCAGCAGCTCAAGTGTGTGTGTGTGTGTGTTTGTGTGTGTGTGTGTGTGTGTGTGTTTCTTGGTTTGTGGTGGTGGTGGCGGGGGAAGGCGCGCAAGGCCCACACAAACTGTGTGGGCCGGCTCTCGTCAGCAGCTGAATTGTGAGTGCATGTGTGTGTGTGTGTGTGTGTGCGTCTGTTGCATTGTAGTGGTGGTGGCGGGGGAAGGCGCGTAAGCCCACACAAACTGTGTGTGTGTGTGTGCGGTGCGCGTGTGCACACACGCAGCGCCAGGCCCACGCAGACCGCGCGCCACTCACCCGAGCCAGACGCCCCCATGAGCGCGACCATGTGCCCTGGCTCTGCGCAGCCGCTCACGCTGCGCAGGACGCACTTGGGCCCTGACGACGTGCTGCGCGTCACGCACACGTCGCTCCAGTCGAGCCGCACCTGGATGGGGCGGGGGGGGGAGAGGGGATGAGGAGGAGGGCGTACATGTGCAGTTGTCTGCTAAGTCGTAGATCGTTAGATCGTGGATGAGCAGGAGAGACCCAGAGGAGTCGAAATCTGGTGCCATTTTGACTCGTTCTACTCCGCCTCAGTGAGCTTGGGTAGAACGGCGACAGCAGAATTACAGCGACAGGGGGGGCCAGGCAAGCGTGAGACGCACACGTGCAAGCGCAGTGAGCTTGAGTAGAGCGGCGGCAGGCTCAGGCTCACTGAGTCGGAGTAGACGGCGGCAGCAGGAATACAGCGACAGTGGGGGCCAGGCAAGCGTGCGGCGCACATGCGCCACCCCAGTTCCCGGCGGTCTGTCGCAAGTGCACCCGTTCTCGCTCGTCAACAACATTAACCTGCTGACGCACCCTCCCCCCACGCGCGAGCGCACCCCAACCCACACACACGCACACGCGCGCACGCACCGGGGTCAGGCGGCTGCCCGCGTCGCGCAGCAGCTTCAGGCTGACGGGGTCGATGAGCTCCATGCTGGCAGGCTCGTCCCCTTCGCCCTCTCCCTTGGTGGACGTGTCGTGCTCGTGGGCGCTGTCGCCGCCCGCCTGCCCCTCGTGCTGATGCTTGGCCGTGCTGCTCGTGCGCCTAGTCACGACAGTCGCCGCGCCGTGGCATGGCGGGACCATCGCGGCCTCCTGCTTCACCTCTAGGTCAACCTCAGCGCTGTCTGCCTGGTGGCGACCGTCGCTGATGGGCAGCGTCCCTGCGACCACGGCCTGCTTCCCTCTCCACGCCACAGCGCGCCCGCAGCGGTGGAGCGCCCGCATGAGCGCCGCCCATGCGCCATGCGTCGCCGCGCGCACCTCCCCGCGCAGCCCCGGGCGTGCCAGTGCCAGCGCTTGCCAGAGCCAGTAGAGTGCAAAGGCGTGGCCAAGCAGCAGGGAGGGGATCCACAGCCACAGTATCGCCCCACCGCCTTCTGCCTCGCCAGGCGGCACCCCTCCTGGAGGCAGTGTCGTCGTGGTGTCCGCCATCTATCAGTCTTTTCCCTTACCGAGGCAAATGCAAGGTGCCTCTTCCCTCTTCCGGAGAGATGCCGTTGATGGCGCTTTTTTCTTTTTCGTCGACCGGCTGCTCTCTGCTCACCGCCGCTCTGTCAACAGCGTCGAGAAGCACACGCGGTGCACCGTACACGCGCTTGCGAGGGTGGTTGTGCGAGAACAGCCACAACGTTGTACGAGAGCGTCGATCGTCTGATGGGTGTCTCTCAAACCTAAAACCCAAGAAGTCCTATCTGGGATTCAGGGGATCTGAGACCATCTGGTCTCCATTTAGACCAGATCGAGAGGGGGGTTGCAGGGGGGGGGGGGGGGGGCAAACACGGTGGGGCGGGAGTGGAGTTGAAATGGAAGTGCGGAGTCGAGCAGCCGCCCCACGGGCACACGCGAGCGGCTGCTCATCGATGCACCTCCACCCGTGGCATCATAAGTCACAAAATGAAGGCCTCCAAGTTACGATGCATGCCAAGGGGCTGCTGCTGCTGCCGCGGCGGCGGAGCGACGCTCAAAGGAAGGGGACGGGGTGCTGCACGAATGGCAGGCAGCGCGGGCAGCAGTGCACGTGCGCATGCTTGGGCAGCTCCACACGCAAAAAAAAACACTGGAACAAACACAGACACAAACAAATACACTGACTGCACTGGGCTCGGGCTGCATGGCCACCCACACCTGCACCTGAATGGCTGCATGGGGCCCAACTCCCCAACCCTACTAGCAGTGCTAAGGTGAGCATCAGCATGGACGCGTTCCGAGCGTTTGATTGGGAGAAAGACAGTCGCTGGCGCTCCTACTTGAATAATATCGAGCTGCCCTCCGTTGATGAGGCCGCTGCGCTCGAGCGACTGAAGGTCAAGTGGTTCACCAAGAACATCGTAAGTACCGTTCGTTTTGCCTTTGCTTATAATTATCTCGGAGAACTGCTCTAGACGTGCCGTCGGCTGCGATCGGCTCTATACGTGCCGTCGGATCCAATCGGCCTCCAATCAGCTACTTAAGGCTGGATGCGCCATTCCAATGTGGCCAGCCACAAAACGTCGTGCTTGCCACGATGACGAGCCCTGCTACCAGTGCAGGCTGTCCCTCGTGTGCATGCGCTCCCCATGCATGCGCTCCCCATGCAGCGCATGTCAGCCCGCCCTCTCCTTCCCCAGCCTACCCCCGGCCTACCCACAGCCTGCATGGTGCATTGCAAGTGGCAGTCTGCCACAAGAGTGAACCTCACAGCGCACGCGCGCCGCGCGCTTTGTACAGCCCCTCCCCACACACACACTTGTGCCAATTGACACTGCTGACCCAGAGAGGTGTCATTGGGGCTGGGGGCTGCTGTAACACACTGGATTTGTTTCAGGGGCTTACGAGCATCAGAAGGACCAGAACGGGTGATCTGACCATGCGCATTCCAGGAAATTAAAGGCCCCGCGGCTGAATAAGCAATTCATTTTAGGCCCGCAATTCACCCGCAATTGGATTAAACAACAATTATAATTTTGATCCCCCCCGCGAAGGCAACCAATGTGGACGGCACTTACGGGAGGGTGAGCGTGCGTTGTGGGCGCGGGGGGCAGATCTGAGGTCTGATCCATGCCAATAACACAGGATTCATCGTTCGTCATGAGCGGAGGAGCCAAGGCGTCCAGCACCGCCTCTGTAGCTGGAGAGGGCGTGAGGCAGCGAGCAGCACCGGCACCTGCGCCAGCAGCGTCGGCAGCTGCAGCAGGTGCTGCCACTCCTCCAGCCGCGCGCACCTCTTCCTGGATGCCCAGCTGGATGCCCTCCTGGCCGTCCAGCCGGGGGGGCGCACCACGCCCAGCACCACGCCCAGCACCAGCTGGTTTCGGTGCCTCCGCGCAAGCCGAGTTGCGTTTGTTTGTGTTGCACAATCTGGTAAGCGGCTGCGCCCCATGCGCATTCGCATGGGGGCCGCATGGCCGCATGGCCACGCGCATGGTGCGTGCACCCCATCTTCACCTGTTTGAGTGCACTGCTGCTGTGCCACTAACACCGCTGTGTGCACGCAGCTGGCCGCCCTGTTTGTATTCCACGTCGTGCCCGTGCTCCCGGTGAACGGATGCTCGCTACGATGCTACTGGTGCGCTGCGTGTGTTGTCACTGGCAGCAAGCATGGCAGCAGCACAAGCATGGCAGCAGCACAAGCATGGCAGCAACACGTGCATGGCAGCAGCACAAGTAGGCGCGCCCGGGTGCCCACCGTACTGCCGCTGAGGAGAACTTGCGCCACCCCGTCCCCGCCCCAGGTGGTTCATGCAGCTGTCGGTGCTGGTGCAGGGCTACAAGCTTTACCTCAGGTTTGGCGCGCCTGAGGTGTGGCCGTTCAACTGGCCAGGCATTCAGGTTGGTGCCAATATACTACGTGTGTATGTGTGTGTACGTGTGTGTGTGTGTGTGTGTGTGTGTGCGTGTGTGTTTGTGTGCACACGCGTGTGCGTGTGCGCGTGCGTTTGTGTGTGTGTGTGTATGTGTGTGCACGTGTGTGTGTGTGTTCGCTCCTCGCCTGCCCCTCACACCTCCACCTTGACCCCTTGTCCGGCTTGGAACGTTCTGCTCCCTTTGCGCTGCACCACTGCCGTCAATGCCTCCACACACCCCACACCATCCACACCCCTCACCACACTGCCCAGGCAGTGTTTTCGTTTTCGGCGCTTGGAGCTGGATTTGGGAGCCATGAAGGCGGAATTTCCGTCAAATGGATCCAGAAAATCAATTGAACATCTTGAAAACAAAATCACTGCGCCCAGGTCTGGCTGCAGCGCGTGATGCCGATGACCGACCCACACCGTCCACACCCCACACCGTCCACACCCGACACCACCCGCCGAGGTCTGGCTGCAGCGCGTGATTTCGGCGTTATCAATTATCCTCCTATCAGTCACGTCGTTGGCTTCTTCGAAGTTTTACTTTTCGGGTTCTCCAGCCTCCACACACCACACACCATCCACGCCAGTTGTTCCGCTGAGGATCTTGGTGACGATTTCCACACTTTTCGGGTCGAAATTCGCGCAATCTCAGCCCGACTCGCCAGCCCGAATCGGGCAATCTCAACCCGAAAGTGCACTTTGTCGGGTTGCGGGTTGGCTAACGGAACCACTGGTCCACACTCGACACCCCCCGCCCAGGTCTGGCTGCAGCGCGTGATGCCGACGACCGACTTCTTCTTCGCGATGTCCGCGTTTGCGTTCATGTCGTCAAAGTCAGCGCTCACGCTCGCGATGGTGCCGCCCATGCTGGCGTACGGCGCGGCAGCGCTCGCGTACGCGCACGGCCGCGCGCGCGGGTCTCCGGTGTGGGCCGCCACCGGCGGGCGCGCCGCCGAGTGGGCGTGCGCGAACACGGCGCGGCTGGACTCGGCGTCGTGCTGGGCACAGGTGCGGCGCATGGGGGTGTGACTTTTCTGGCTCGGGCACACACATACACAGAGAGAGAGAGAGAGAGAGACAGAGAGGGAGAGAGACATTCGTTACAGTTCCCACCGCATGGGCAACCTGGATTACGGCTCATGCCTGTGCTAACTAAAGCACACCCACCGTCAATCGTTTCAGTTACAGTTACATCGGCTTTCCAGCAAAGACTTCCTCTAGTCCTAGTACCACCGCCTAGACCCAAGTCCAGTTCTGGCCCTAACAATTACTTGTGAGGGGCGGTAGCCACCAGCCGGCTGCCTGCCAACGTGTAGTCCCAGAGCAAAAAGGAGAGCTATTGTGCGACGCCTCCAAAATAGGTCCTAACTGCTTCTAGGGGATAGGGGGTCAAGTGGCGCTTGCCAATCTACTTGACCGCCGTGGTGGAGGGGCCGGCGCCTGAGGGGCAGCCGGACCGTACACCACGGCTCTCCACCCGACCCTATCCTGAGCACGCTCAAACGCCGTGTCCGAAAAAGTCTTCCAATCAGAACGAGTGCCACTAGTTTCGCCTAGCTGCTGAATCAGTAGCTTAAGAAAATAGTGTCGGGAGGAGGCTGGAGGCCGGCCTTGCTGCCGAGCCACATCCATTGTGCAGTCAAAAGTCGTACGAGGAAGACGAGAAGCCGGCATGCGCATCACATGGCCTAGCCACTGCATTGATCGCTTTGCCACAAGGCTCTCAATTGGCTCAGTGTCGCACGCCTGCCGAATATAAGTTAATCTGTGCCGGTCGACCAGGCGCACACCCAGAATGCGACGAAGGCAGTTAGAGTGGGCAACCTCCAATCGAGTCAGTTGTGTTTTAGTAGGGGCCCATGTTTCGCAGCCGTACAGAAAGTGGGGCAGCACGAAAGTGTTGTAAACCCGCATCTTAGACTGCACTTGCATCTTCTTGCTGGCCCAAATCTTATCAAAAGACGCAAACACGCCCAGCGCGCGACCGACACGCACACCGATCTCCTTTTCCACACCACCACTCTGGGTTATCCAACTCCCTAGATACTTAAATGCAGAGACGGTCTTCACTTCACCACCAGTCAGCGCAAACGTGGGCAGATCCGCGTCAAAATCTGCTGGCAAAATCATCACTTCTGTCTTGGCGGCGTTGATTTGCATGCCAAAGCTAGAGGACACTTTGTCAAGGATTTTCAGCATAAGCGCCAACTGAGCTGGGTCATGCGAGAACAAACATAAATCGTCGGCATACATCAGCATTACTATGCGCTCAACCGACGACGACAACACAGAGCCGCCGGCTCGGGTCACGACTGACACGTTTCAGAAGTCGAAAAACACCCATGGATCTTAAGTTCGTTCGCTGCAGGTGACTAGCACACACACACGCGCGCGCGCACGCCCCTCTTGTCCTCACTGAGGTCGGTGCATGTGCATTCTGTGAACAGAAACCAAATGTTAACCACTGGGTCTTGAATCGACAGAGACTGGGTGTGGGTTCCCGCTCTACCCTCTTATTACCAGGGAGGGGAATCTTGAAAGGTCGGAACTCGATATGTCAGGCCACTGGCTGGTCCTGACATATAGCACCCTTCGTGCTAACTCCGTACTGGCCATGCGCAAGGGTGGCTGTTAGCGAGGGCCACCTCGCGCGCGCGCGCTGGCAGGCTCCCCCTGGCTTGCACATTTTTCGGATTTGCCGACACACTTCCGACACACACACCCATTGGTGTTGCGCTTTTGGGGACGCACACGCAGCAGACGAGCCACTTCACGAGCCGCTCCACAACGCCCGAAACCGCTCCCGCAGGTCGCCCTCGGCTTCTACCTCATCTTCCTCCTCGTCACGCCGGCGCGCAACATCCTGCTGATCTTCTTCTACTGGCAGATGCTCAAGCTCCGGTACCAGACGCCAGAGTCGGCGTCCGGCCACCGCGCGGTGTGGGAGGTGCTCGACGACAAGACCGCGGGCGCACGGATGCAGGTGCCGGCGCTGGAGCAGGCGGTGCAGTACGGCAAGAAGTGGTTCTTGAGCCAGCCAGGCGGCCACTAGGAGAGCGGCTACTAGCTGGTAGTTTGGGACCGGCTGGTGCTCCTCCCCCCCCCCCCTTGGTTGAACACATGTTGTCTACGCCTTTTGAGGTGTCCCCACATGTGTCCCTGACTGTGACATCCATCATCACTGTACGTTGCTCCTCGCACTCGGCGCTCATCACGCAGCAAGGCAGACGCCAGAGTCGGCGGCCGGCCACCGCGCGGTGTGGGAGGTGCTCGACGACAAGACCGCGGGCGCACGGATGCAGGTGCCGGCGCTGGAGCAGGCGGTGCAGTATGGCAAGAAGTGGTTCTTGAGCCAGCCAGGCGGCCACTAGGAGAGCGGCTACTAGCTGGTAGTTTGGGACCGGCTGGTGCTCTTCTCCCCCCCCCCCCCTTGGTTGAACACATGTTGTCTACGCCTTTTGAGGTGTCCCCACATGTGTCCCTGACTGTGACATCCATCATCACTGTACGTTGCTCCTCGCACTCGGCGCTCATCACGCAGCAAGGCAGACGCCAGAGTCGGCGGCCGGCCACCGCGCGGTGTGGGAGGTGCTCGACGACAAGACCGCGGGCGCACGGATGCAGGTGCCGGCGCTGGAGCAGGCGGTGCAGTATGGCAAGAAGTGGTTCTTGAGCCAGCCAGGCGGCCACTAGGAGAGCGGCTACTAGCTGGTAGTTTGGGACCGGCTGGTGCTCTTCTCCCCCCCCCCCTTGGTTGAACACATGTTGTCTACGCCTTTTGAGGTGTCCCCACATGTGTCCCTGACTGTGACATCCATCATCACTGTACGTTGCTCCTCGCACTCGGCGCTCATCACGCAGCAAGGCAGACGCCAGAGTCGGCGGCCGGCCACCGCGCGGTGTGGGAGGTGCTCGACGACAAGACCGCGGGCGCACGGATGCAGGTGCCGGCGCTGGAGCAGGCGGTGCAGTACGGCAAGAAGTGGTTCTTGAGCCAGCCAGGCGGCCACTAGGAGAGCGGCTACTAGCTGGTAGTTTGGGACCGGCTGGTGCTCTTCTCCCCCCCCCCCCTTGGTTGAACACATGTTGTCTACGCCTTTTGAGGTGTCCCCACATGTGTCCCTGACTGTGACATCCATCATCACTGTACGTTGCTCCTCGCACTCGGCGCTCATCACGCAGCAAGGCAGACGCCAGAGTCGGCGGCCGGCCACCGCGCGGTGTGGGAGGTGCTCGACGACAAGACCGCGGGCGCACGGATGCAGGTGCCGGCGCTGGAGCAGGCGGTGCAGTACGGCAAGAAGTGGTTCTTGAGCCAGCCAGGCGGCCACTAGGAGAGCGGCTACTAGCTGGTAGTTTGGGACCGGCTGGTGCTCTTCTCCCCCCCCCCCTTGGTTGAACACATGTTGTCTACGCCTTTTGAGGTGTCCCCACATGTGTCCCTGACTGTGACATCCATCATCACTGTACGTTGCTCCTCGCACTCGGCGCTCATCACGCAGCAAGGCAGACGCCAGAGTCGGCGGCCGGCCACCGCGCGGTGTGGAAGGTGCTCGACGACAAGACAGCGGGCGCGCGGATGCAGGTGCCGGCGCTGGAGCAGGCGGTGCAGTGCGGCAAAAGGTGGTACCTGAGCCAGCCAGGCGGCCACTCGGAGAGCGGCTACTAGCTGGAAGTTTTGGACCGGCTGGTGCTCTTCTCCTCCCCCCTTGCTTTGAACACACGCCTTTAGAGGTGTCCCTGACAGAAACATCCAGCATCACTGTACATCGCGCCCCGCACTTGGCGCTCATCACGCAGCAAGCCACCCTGCCCGACACCTGACGCTCGCACTAGCTAGGAGAGTGTGTACTCTCTCTAGTGCGTACTCTCTCTAGTGTGTACTCTCTCTCACATAGTGTGTACTCTCTCTCCCTCTCTCACACACAGAGTCTGTACTCTCTCTAGTGTGTACTCTCTCACTCCACCCCACAGTGGGGCTCGGCCACTACAGTCACAGCTCATCCCACTCATCTTCCGCGGCCACGGCTGCCTTTGCTTGTTTGGCTGCGCGGGCTCGGTCAGCTTTCGCCGCCTTCGCCCTCGACCCCCTAACCCCCTCGCCCGCTCGCATGCCGCCGTCCATGCCGCCGCCCATGCCGCCGCCGTTGCCTCCCGCGAAGGCAGACGTGAACATCATCGCCATCTGTATCCCGGAGCGCATCCCGGGCACGACGACGTCGTACGGGCACACCTTGCTGAAGCCGTCGGTGTCGTGCTGGTGCTTGTCAAGGCACGTGATGAACTGCTTATGGCAGCCATTGGCTGTCGGGAAGGGGGAGCGGGAGGGAGGGGCGGGCATGGTGTGAGAATGTGTGTGTCGTTGCACCGACCCGACCTGATCTGATCTCAGATCAGATCACCTGGCAGGGTGCACAGTTTGTGGCCTGCCGCCCCCCGCTTACAAGAGGGCACCCCCACCCAACAGACAAACAACCCAACATGCCAAGAGGGTCGTAGGTGTATGTTGGGGAGCCGTCGGCCCCGACAACTAACATACCGTTCAGCAGCCCCGCGGCCTCCACGCACTCGTCGTGCCCCTTGCAACACGCGTCAATCGAGTCGCACGGCTTCTGGCCTGCGCGTGCGGGGTGGTGCGTGGGAGTCGTGGGGTGGCAGGTTTAGGTCTACAGCGAGCTTTTTCTGCTGGCACTGCACTGGCTCCCCATCCCACTCCCGGCCGTGCAGATCTGCCCCCTCGCAGACCAACTTCCCCAGCCCCCCCCTCCCCCTCCTTGCAGCCTGGATCTGTGCGCACCTTTGCAACCACCGTGGCCCATTCCGCAGAACTTGCCTGTGGGAGTGGGAGGGCAGGGAGCGTGTCTGCCGTGCGTTCGTGCACGTCAGATCGGACCAGCGCACGCTGTGCGGTGCCACGCACCGTATCTGATGCCAATAGCCTGATCACAGCTCTCCTCGTGGCACTCGGTTGCGCACGGCGGCGGCTCCCTCCTCAGGGGCGCGGCGCTCACAGCCTGCATGGGACAGCCATGCATGCATGCATGTGTGTCTCGATGCGCGATGCGATGACGCGCCATCTGCTACTTCGACGCGTACAACGGAGGCATCACCGAGGCGACGATGTACCGGGATGCAAACAATGGGCTGGCTGAGAACACGCACCTCCGCCGCCAAAAGCAACAATACAAACAATCCAGTTGTCCGCCATCTCCCATCCATCTTGTCTGACTAAGCGCACGATTACGGTGCCGGGGTGTTGCTCTTTGGCCAACTTCGGTGGCGGTGTTGCGCTTCAGGGAAGTGGACTGTTGTTTTCAATTTGGAATTGCACGGGAGAACTGGAACTGTGAACTTTTTTTGATGATGAGAGTTTTACAAACTTGAACTTGTGTGTGTGTGTGTTGCTTTCCTACGGAACAGAGAGAGAGCACGTGAGCATATACACCACCCATCCATCCATTCACCAACACACGGCAACTAAATAGGTTCACACGAGGTCGGCAATGCAGGCGTGCGTGCGCCCCGCTGTGCCTGCCCTCCCAACGCCAATCAGCCGGGATACAGATGGATCCCGCCCCCGCCGCTTCCTGCCCTACTTGGCGTACTTGCGCAGCTGCGACTGTGAGTTCATCTGCTGGACGCGCAGCTCTGTCTGCTCCGCCTTGCTCTGCAGCTTGTTGATCCGCCGGTCCTGCTCGTCCACCTCCCCCCCGATCTCCTTGGCGCCCTCCAGCAGCTCGTCCAGCCCCTTCTCGATCTGGTCCATCATCTTGTTCTGCTTCTGCGTCTCAGCGTTCAGTCGCTCCGAAGCGGCCTCGTGCGCTTTGCCCAGGTCGGTGTCGGGGTTGC
The DNA here is from genome assembly GCA_016618255.1 of Chlamydomonas sp. UWO 241. Classification (NCBI taxonomy): domain Eukaryota; kingdom Viridiplantae; phylum Chlorophyta; class Chlorophyceae; order Chlamydomonadales; family Chlamydomonadaceae; genus Chlamydomonas; species Chlamydomonas priscui. The sequence goes on from VFSX01000418.1 coordinate 90,990, forward strand.
GGTGCGGCGGCGGCGAGTTGGGGCCCGTCTTGCGCGTGGCCTTGACGGTCCCCGGGCTCGTGTAGACGTCGTCCTCGACGTATCGCGCGCTCCTGCACGCGGTTGGGAAGGAGAGGGGGGGGAGGGTGTGCGCGAGCCATGCGTCAGTGCCAGACGTGACGTGTGATGCTCGACACACAGCAGCAGCGTGGTATGGTTAGTCACGGCACAGGGGGAGGGTGTGCGCAAGCCATGCGGCAGTGCCAGACATGGTGCGTGATGCTCGACACACAGCAGCGGCGCGGCGGCGGTGTGGCATGATGTGCCACGGCGCGTGGCGTGTGGTGTGCAGCCGCCACCACCCACTTTTGCGTGTGCTGCTGCCACTTGGCCTCCGCTCTTGCCTCCGGGTCGGCGCCCGTGCACGAGTCTAACATCCAGCAGCAGCAGCAGCGGCGCATGTACCGCAGCAGCTTCTCGCTGTACGTCAGAGTCTGGTTCAGCTGCAGGGAGGAGGGTGTTCACAGCAGTGCGAGTTCATCTCGGGGAGGAGTGAGCACGGTGCAGCAGTAGCGAGTGGCCGGACACAGCATCCGGTTGGATGTGCCACCTTCTTTGCCGCAGGCACACGTCGCTGCCCAGCGGACAGCACACGGGCTCCGGCTTCTTAGGAGCATCATCATCGCAGCACCACCCCTTGCAGCTGCGCGTGCACCGGCAGAGCCCCCTCTCAGCGCCCCTCCCTGCGCCCGCCGCACCTCCTTCATGTCGAGATTCAGGACCTCGAGCTTGCGGTTCTGCTTGTTGAGCTCGCGCAGCGTCGAGTCCTTGATCTGCCTGCTCTCCTCCACCAGCTGCGGTGCGGGCGGGCGTCACGAGCCGTAAGCCGTGTGCGTGCGACACACACACTGCTGGCATGTAACCAGCCCCGTGTGCGTGCGACACACACACATGCTGGCATGTAACCAGCCCCCAGAAGCCACTGGCTGCTGAGTGGCCAGTCGTGCGTGCGGAGAGCACATGCATGCTAGCATGCATGCATGGCACGTGCACGGTCTGCCGCAGTCGCAGTCGCCTGCCACCATGCGCATGCATTGCCATGCACTTGACCCTACCATGCATGCATGCGACTGAAGATGCCCCGTACCTGGCATGCGCCCGACCCCCACGTGCATGCATGTGTAGCTTGTACCCACAAACCTTGAGCGCCTGTTCTGTTGTCGCGGTGGTGTCCCGGTGGATGGCCTGCGCCTGCCGCACGAGCTGCGGGCCAGAGGGGAGTTTTTTTTGGGCAAGTTTGCAGTTGCTCAACTGCAGAGGCAGTGACCTTGCAGTTGAAGCTGGGGCTTCATGCATGGGGCTCCATGCATACTCGCTCGCCTCTGACTCAGTGAGCTTGTCGTCCTCGTTGACGGGTTCCTCCTCGGGCGCCGGCGCCGGCTTCCCCTTTTTCGCCGGCTTCTTGTTTCCCGCATCGCTCTGTGGCCCCGCGGCAGACGTCGACGCGTACAGGTGCGACCGAAGCTTGTCTGTGGTGGCCGCATTTTTTGCGTGTGCAGCGGCTGTCGCCGCGGCCTCCTTCTTGGGATTGCGGTTAAGCGTCGCACTGCGGTCCATGATGTGCGACTAGTACCTGGCAAGGGTTCTGCTGGAGGCAAACCCAACTGCAGAAAGTAACTCCCGGTTAAAACCCGAAGGTGAAACCGCTGCTCATCCGGCATCTTCAGCTGAGGTGGTGCTGCTACTGCTAGTGGGTCCTGTGGGTCGGGAGATGGAGGGAGGGAGGCCTGCAGTGTTGCACGACGAGACAACGAGCTCCCTCGCTTCCCCTGCTTGCTTAAACAAGCTTGCCCTGCTCGCTTCGCTTCATGACCCTGCCTATCCTCCGTCGTCCTGGCGCAGTGGCAGATGTTTTGTGGTGTTTGCTGCTTGGGTGCTGATGAAAATAGGTGGAGGAGAGCTGGGCTGGGCACCCAGTGTGCGTGGTAACTGATCGTCTAGCTCCACACGCCCTGGTGTGCGGGCACCGAGGCATCGTGCGTCTGGCGTGGTCGCAACAACAAAGCTACGATGCGCCGTCTCAATCGCAAATTTGCAGTGAGAATTTGGGTTGGGAGTTGGCGCCCGCAGTCTGTCCGTCTCCAGTGTGGCTGCCCGCGCCTAGGCGTTATCGAACGAATGGCACCAGAGAGCTTGGCCCAGTTAGGGTGCTCCCAGGGGGCGATGGCGTCAAGACGCTGCGATCTGCGCCTCGCCCTGTCTGACGCCGCTGCCATCTCGCTTGTGTGCTCGCTGCGGCGTGGCTGTGGCGCAAACCCAGCTGTGATGGACATGCCCACTTACAGTTCTTACAGCCGCAGCCCTTACGCGCTCTTGAACGAATCGACGATAGCGTCAGCGAGGCGGTCGACCGAGGCGCGGTTGAGGCCCGCGAGCGAGATGCGCCCGTCGCTCGTCATGTACACCTGCCACTTGTTGGTCATGTTGGCGACCTGCGCGTGGGAGTGGATGGCTTTTTTGAGTGACTTTATTTTCGTGCACAGCCATTTGGCTGTGTTCTGGCTTTAAACACAGCTACATCCACTATGTGGATGGGTAATCTGACGATCCCCAGATAAAGCTCGTCAAGAGCTGTCAAATGACCTATACATGAGGACAAAGGGTTGAAGGGGAGGTCACCGGTCACCGCGGTCAAAGCAAAACCCGGCAGAGGAGGAATTAATTAAAACTCCTGAGAATATAATCACTGGGTTTGTTGAATGTGGGGGTGATGACGTAGGGAGTGATGTGGAGTGCGCGTGAGTGGATGGAGCTCTCTTGAGGGTGGGGGTGATGACTGGGTGATGACGAGTTTGGAGGTAGGTGGGTGGGTGGGCAGAAGGGGCGCCGCCGGATCCCGCGGCGCCCAGCTGCCAAGCAAGCCAAGTGCATGCCACAGTGCAGTGGCACGGTCACTCCACGCAGCACGCAGCGATTCCCTACCACATTCCCAACGCCTGAGGCGGCGCCGTCACATGCGCGGACGAGACGGCGCCTCAGGCGCGCGCCGAGATCGCCTCGGGCGCACCCCCGACCGCCCGAGGCGTCGCCTCAGGCGCCCACCACCGCCTGAGGCGCATTCCGACTGCCTCAGGCGTCATGACCGCGTTGAATTGTGCGTCTGAGAGGTTGGGGCTGTGGTCGGGCTGGGAGAGGCACTGTGGAGCCAAACCACGAGGGCCCGCTCGACCAATTGGGATCCCTCGTCCAGCTTCCTAAACCCTCAACCGTAAAACCCTTAACCTTAAACCCCAACCCCAACCCTAAACCCTGAACTGGTACTCTTGACACGCACCTGCGCCGCCGAAAGTCCGGTGAATGAGAACATCCTGCGGGTGGTGGGCGGTGGGGGTGCAGAGAGATGAGAGATTAACATTCCAACTGCGTGTGGGTGCGGGTGTGTGTGTGTGTGTGCGGGGGGTGCGGGGGGGGGGGGGGGCACTCACTAAGGGCACACACGTCAGCGATGTCCTTGGCGCACCCGCATCCCCCGCATCCCCCGCTGCGGGGACAAAACGGGAAATGGGGGGGGAAACTGTCGCAGTCCCGATAACTTGGTCGAATCACCCTTTTTGGCCGGACGATGTGATTGCGCCGTGCTCCCGCAACGACCGTCTACGCCGCTTTGCACACGTCTTATTAATACCTATGGCGTCCCATCGCCGCCCCTAACATGGGGGCAGCCGGCTCTGGGGGCGCTGCTGGCGAGGGGGGCAGTGTGAGGGTGGTCGAGACACCCAGCCACCCCCCAGCGGCTCCGCCGTCGCTGAAAATCGGTGGGCATGACCCCAGTACCATCCCAATCGCGTCCAGAGCGTCGGTTGGGGCCGTAGGGCGCAACAGGCCCCCATGCATGACGTGTCGACCCCCATGCAACCATGCACGGCGCACTCAACGCGGTGGCCTTCCCCAACTTTTCTGACCGCGCCGCCGCGGCGCCCTGCATGAAACATTATATAGCAACGATGGATGCAATAAAACAAGGGGCGGATATCACGGATTGTGCCCTGGCCACTTAGGTCCGTTTCAAGGGGAGCTGCGACTCCAGGGCACAATCGGTGATATCCGCCCCTAGTTTTATTACGTCAATCGATGCTATATAATGTTTCTTGCAGGGCGCCGCGGCGGCGGGGTTAGAAAAGTTGGGGAAGGACCTCGTTTCCGCCCAGGCGTCAGCCACGATGTCGGTGTTGCGCGGCAACCGATAGACACCCCATGGCCAGCCCACGCGTTCACGACGCAGCACAGAGCTCATCGTAACTACTGCTAAGCATTCCCTCTCGTCGATCGTCCCGCGTGTCGACCAGGGGCTGCGGAGCAACCCCTGCACGATCCACCCAAACACACACCTCTGAGATGCTCCAGCAAGCCCCCCAGCCTCTGTTTGGGGGCATGCAGCGCATGTGGGGGTCAAGAACTAGACTTTTACAGCTAGATGGAGGCCTCGGAGTAGGTCCATGGACACCTCGGCACCATGCACATTCAAGTTTTGGCACCCACCCAAATGCGGCTGCGCCCACTCCCCGGGGCCTCTGGCAAGCTCTATATATCGCATGAAGTCCATACACGTCGAGCCAGGGTCCGGAGAGAGCTCCGGTGGGCGGGCAGGTGCCCTCTACCCCCAGCTGTCATTCCCAACACCTGCTCCTGCGCCCCACGGGCATGCCCGCCCCACCGCGACGCGCGGGATCGATAGCCGGGTAGACTGGCTACACGCAGGTCGCGAATTCAGCCATAACGGCCCAGTACACAGTGAGAAATCACATCGTCCGTGTGGGGATGGGGGTCTCTAGTGGGGAGGGGGTAGTATAAGGACTGTGGGAAACTGTGGGGGCAAATTGCAGGAATTTCGCCCCGAAAAGTGTGAAATCGGCAATTTCACACTTTTCGCAAACAAAAAAAATCGCATCCTGCGGGGGCACTTCGGCATGTCCCCCCTAATGTTGCGGGGGCAAACAGGAAATTCTCGGTTTCCTCAAGGACACCACTGACACGCGTACGCACACGTATAGCAGGGTCGTCAGTCGCACGTGCACTGTGGGCAGTGGCGTGTCCATACACTCTGCACACAAAACACACACACACACACACACACACGCGCACGCACACGCGGCGAGGTCACCAGTTTCACACACACACACACACACACGCGCGCGCGTGCGCACACACACACTCACCCAATCTGGCTCGTCACGAACGACCAGTCCTTGGACGCCTGGCGCTTTTCGAGCGCGGCGCGAAGCTTCTTGCGGATGTCATCGATGCGTCCGGCCATGCCCTCCATCTCGGACTATGGGGAGCGAGAGGAGCGTGTGTGTGAGAGTGTGTGTGTGTGCAGCTGCTTGCGGGTATCATCGATGCGTCCGGCCATGTCCTCCATCTCGGACTATGGGGAGGGAGAGGAGTGTGTATGTGTGAGTGTGTGTGTGTGCGTATGTGTGCAGCTGCTTGCGGGTGTCATCGATGCGTCTGGCCATGCCCTCCATCTCGGACTATGGGGAGGGAGGGTGGGCAAGGCAAAATGCGGCTCCGCCGCGTCCTGCCGCGCTACGCGCGGGTCCCGCCAAACGACCCCACGTTCTGCAAAAGCATGCGCGTAGAGCCTGCTGCACCACTGACACACACACACACACACGCACACACACAAACATAAACACACAAACACACACACCTTCCACTCGCAAACAGCTCGGGGTCGGTCACAATCGTGGCGGCGATCTTGGCGCAACTCCCGCTCACCCCCACACACATGCACACACACGCTCGGCCCGCCTACCTTCCACTCGGCAAACAGCTCAGGGTCGTTCACAATCGTGGCGGCGATCTTGGCGCCGTACGTGGGCGGGTTCGAGTACATCGCGCGCGCGATGCGCTTCATCTGGGACAGCACGCGCGTCGCCGCGTCCGCGCTGTTGCAGACCAGGTTGATTGCGCCCACGCGCTCGCCGTAAAGGCCAAGGTTCTGTATTGGGGGGTTCGTGTGTGGTAGATTTTACAGTCCGTCCGACGCATTTGATGGTGCATTAGACCCTAGTGTGTGTGTGTGGGGGGGGGTGCGTGTGCATGTGCGCATGCGCGTGTCGGTGTCCACGTCCATGTCCACGTGCGTGTACGTGTGCGTGTCTGCGTGCGCGCGTGCGTGCGCGCGTGCACGCATGCACCTCCCTACGCGCAACCGAGGGAGGAGGTTCACACCCGCGCGCAGCCCAACACCGACCCCCGAAACACTCAGCCGACCTCAACCCCCAAAACACTCAACCGATCAAACCCCCCAATACACTCAACCAACCTCAACCCCCAATACAGTCAACCGACCTAAACCCCTAATACACTCGACCGACCCAAACCCCCAATATACTCAACCGACCTAACCCCGCAATACACTCAACCGATCTAAACCCCCAATACACTCGACCGACCAAAACCCCCAATACACTCGACCGACCCAAACCCCCAAAACACTCAACCGACCTTAACCCCCCAAACACTCAGTAACAGTTACATCGGCTTTCCAGCAAAGACTACCTCTAGTCCAAGTACCACCGCCTAGACCCAAGTCCAGTTCTGGCCCTAACAATTACTTGTGAGGGGCGGTAGCCACCAGCCGGCTGCCTGCCAACGTGTAGTCCCAGAGCAAAAAGGAGAGCTATTGTGCGACGCCTCCAAAATAGGTCCTAACTGCTTCTAGGGGATAGGGGGTCAAGTGGCGCTTGCCAATCTACTTGACCGCCGTGGTGGAGGGGCCGGCGCCTGAGGGGCAGCCGGACCGTACACCACGGCTCTCCACCCGACCCTATCCTGAGCACGCTCAAACGCCGTGTCCGAAAAAGTCTCCAATCAGAACGAGTGCCACTAGTTTCGCCTAGCTGCTGAATCAGTAGCTTAAGAAAATAGTGTCGGGAGGAGGCTGGAGGCCGGCCTTGCTGCCGAGCCACATCCATTGTGCAGTCAAAAGTCGTACGAGGAAGACGAGAAGCCGGCATGCGCATCACATGGCCTAGCCACTGCATTGATCGCTTTGCCACAAGGCTCTCAATTGGCTCAGTGTCGCACGCCTGCCGAATATAAGTTAATCTGTGCCGGTCGACCAGGCGCACACCCAGAATGCGACGAAGGCAGTTAGAGTGGGCAACCTCCAATCAAGTCAGTTGTGTTTTAGTAGGGGCCCATGTTTCGCAGCCGTACAGAAAGTGGGGCAGCACGAAAGTGTTGTAAACCCGCATCTTAGACTGCACTTGCATCTTCTTGCTGGCCCAAATCTTATCAAAAGACGCAAACACGCCCAGCGCGCGACCGACACGCACACCGATCTCCTTTTCCACACCACCACTCTGGGTTATCCAACTCCCTAGATACTTAAACGCAGAGACGGTCTTCACTTCACCACCAGGCAGCGCAAACGTGGGCAGATCCGCGTCAAAATCTGCTGGCAAAATCATCACTTCTGTCTTGGCGGCGTTGATTTGCATGCCAAAGCTAGAGGACACTTTGTCAAGGATTTTCAGCATAAGCGCCAACTGAGCTGGGTCATGCGAGAACAAACATAAATCGTCGGCATACATCAGCATTACTATGCGCTCAACCGACGACGACAACTCAGAGCCGCCGGCTCGGGTCACGACTGACACGCCAGCCCCCTCTGGCATCATGTCTAGCGCCTTTTTCACCATGTGGTCAACAAAAAACATTGAACAACACAGGGGCTCGATTAACGGAGGCGCGTTCTCGTCGCCGAGCCCTGGACCCTGCAATGCGGCGCTGCTGGTGACTAGGATCTCCGTGCCGCTGACGAGCGGGATAAAATACGACTGGCCTGGCTCCTGCTAGACTGTCCCTCGGTGGAAACTACAGGAGCGGCTTGCCCGGCGCTGTCATGGCTTGGCGAGTAGCCGCGGCGCTGCCGCGACCCGTGCTGGGAGACGGCCCTTATCCTCCTCCCATGCAGGACGCCATGCGGCACCGATCTCGACGAGTTGATCGACGAGCGGAGGAGCTGGCGCCCGTCAATGCATGCTGGACATCGGTCAAGATGGCTGCTCGTGGGGGCGAGCTACCATCAGGGCTTCAGCGGTGGTGACCGCCGAGGCAACAACAGAGTTTATCCGCTTCACCATCGCAGCGTTTGTCACCGCGCTCACCCTCGGGGGCACTCGTCTGCCGGTGACTGGCGTCGGCATTGGTCTTCAGGCAGCCTGCCATGACGACTCTGTTTGCCCAGGCCCCCCTGGAGGGTGGGACCTGGCCATGCATGACGCATGGGGCGCAGGCAGAGCCCCATGCATGGAGTTGGACAACCATGCACCATGCCAGGCGGGGACTTTTCTGCTTCAGCGCCGCCAGTCGGCACAGCCGGCGTGGTTGGCCTCAAAGGCCAGGAGGAGGACGGTCCTTTCCTATACGCTCCTTGCCAGACATGTCCCTCAGGGACTTGTTTGGGTCTAAACTAGCCGGCGGGAGCGGTGGTCTAGACGGCAGGTAACCGGCTGGTGGCTATCGTCCTTCACAGGGCGGTGGCACTAGGACTAGTGTTGTCTTAGCTGGAATGCCATGTAACTGTAACTGTAACACAGGAGCAATGACGCACCCCTGTCGCACACCAGACGACACGGGGAATTCGTGCCCGATTTTCCCAGCCAGCCGCACGGCAGCTGCGGTGTTGGTGTGAAGATCCTCCAACAGATCAATAATGTGCGGATGAACACTATATAATCTAAGGACTCTCCACAGTGCCGCACGGTTTATGCAATCGTAAGCTTTAGAATAGTCGACAAATGCCACAGCCATGCATTGTTTGTACTCGGCATGTGCCGCGCTCAGCGAGCGCAGAGTAAAAATCGCATCAACAGTGCCTCTGCTTTTTCTGAAACCACACTGAGCCTCATGCAACTGACCATCAACCTGCGTGGAGACGCGGTGCAGACGTATGGCAGTGTACACTTTCCCGGCAATAGAGAGAAGGCTTATACCGCGGTAGTTACCAGGGGAGTCACGCGGACCCTTCCCCTTATATAACGGTGTGATAATAGCAGTTTTCCATTCACTCGGGGCTCTCCCCGACCGCCATACGGCGATGATGACCCGGTGGAGCCATGCGATGGCAGGTGGGCCCCGCAACAGCATGGCGTCCATCTGGTCACCGTCCGGAGCGGCGGTGACCAGCTGGACGCCAAACACTCAACCAACCTAACCCCCCCAAACACCCAACCACATTCCCAACGCCTGAGGCGGCGCCTTCACATGCGCGGACGAGACGGCGCCTCAGGCGCGCGCCGAGATCGCCTCAGGCGCACCCCCGACCGCCCGAGGCGTCGCCTCAGGCGCCCACCACCGCCTGAGGCGCACCCCGCACCAAAACATGTTGCCCTCAAACTGTACAGCCCTTAGACACGTCAGGGCTGTGACGTGTTTTAAGGTTTGAGAATCAAACCTTAAAACCCTGAGACCCCACACCTGGGAGTACGCCTGCGCGACGAACGTCTCGAGGCCGATGCTTTGTTGAGATGAGGCTGATAAAGCAGTAGTGAGCCTGTGAGACATCCTAGCGCTAGGAGGATAGACACGCGTGGCGCGACACCCACTCAACCCCTGACAACCACTGGGCCCTTTAACTGCCACCTTACAGCCCCACACACGCATGACCTAACCCCCACCTAATCCCCGACACCCTAGAAATGAACCTTGGACTACGACTGCGTGGCAAACATCTCGAGGCCCATGTCGACAAACATGCGCGGCGCGGCATCCATTCAACCCCCGACAACCACTGGGCCCTTTAGCAGCCACCCAACAGCCCCACACACGCAGGGCGCTGAACCCCGCCGCATCCCCGACCACCTAGAAACGAACCTTGGAGTACGACTGTGCGACAAACGTCTCGAGGCCCATGTCGACAAACATGCGCGGCGCGGCGGCGTCGATGTCGAGCGAGCCGCTGGCAAAGCCCTGTGTGTGCAGGGGGAGGGAGTGTGTGTTTGTGTGTGCGTGTGCATGTGCACGTGTGTGTGCGTGTGTGTGTGCGTGTGCGTGCGTGTGTGAGTGCGTGTGTGTGTGTGTGTGTGTGTGTGTGTGTGTGTGTGTGTGTGCAGCGGCGTCGTCGATGTCGCGCGAGCCGCTGGCAAATCCCTGTGGGGCGCGGGGGGGGGGGCAGGGGTTAAGGGACCTAGAAGCTAGATGGGCGTGTGCTGACTGTTACCATCTGTCTATTGTTGTCTGCTACTAACTGTTACCTGCTACGCGACGGCACGTGCGACTTCTTGATGCACATGCGCCGCAATCTCCCTCCAGTGCCTGTTCCTGTCTGTTCCTGTCTGTTCCTGTCTGTTCCTGTCTGTTCCTGTCTGTTGTTGTCTGTCACTGTCTGTTGTTGTCTGCTACTAACTGTTACCTGGTATGCGACGCCGAAGAACGGCACGCGCGACTTCTTGATGCACATGCTCCGCAATCTCCCTCCAGTGCCTGTTCCTGTCTGTTCCTGTCTGTTCCTGTCTGTTGTTGTCTGTAACTGTCTGTTGTTGTCTGCTACTAACTGTTGCCGGCTTGACTGGCCACAAGGCCACTACTGTGACCCTGAGGAAGGTCCTCTCCTACATGCTCGTTGCCAGACATGTCTCTCAGAGACCGCTGTTTGGGGTAGTCTAGCCGGCAGAAGCGGTAGTCTATCGGCCGGGAGCCGGCGGTACTCTAGTACTTAAGAGTGCTGGAGTATCGGCGGGTGTCTCTAGTAGAAGAGTAGCCTGCTTAGCTGGAAACCCCGTGTTACTGTTACTGTTACTCACTGTTACCTGGTCCGCGACGCCGAAGAACGGCACGCGCGACTTCTTGATGCACATGCTCCGCAATCTCCCTCCAGTGCCTGTTACTGTCTGTAACTTGTCTGTTGTTGTCTGTTGTTGTCTGTTACTGTCTGTTACTGTCTGTTACTGTCTGTTACTGTTACCTGGTACGCGACGTCGAAAAACGGCACGTGCGACTTCTTGATGCACAGCTCAGCAATCTCCTTCCACTGCGCCGGCGTGGGGTCGATGCCGGTGGGGTTGTGGGCGCAGCCTGCGTGAGGGAGGTGTGTGTGTGGGTGTGTGCGTGCGTGTGTGTGTGTGGGTGTGTGCCAGCGTGGGGTCGATGCCGGTGGGGTTGTGGGTGCAGCCTGTGTGTGTGTGTGTGTGTGTGTTCAATTTAACAGTCTGCCAGAAGCCTGTGTGTGTGTGTGTGTGTGCGGTCGATTTAACAGTCTGCCAGAAGCCTGTGTGTGTGTGTGTGTGTGTGCATGTGCGTGCGTGCGCGCGTGTGCGTGCGGGCATGGGGTTGATGCCGGTCAGCCTGTGTGCGTGTGTGTGTGTGTGTGTGTCACACCCTGCCGCGCACACCGCCCCCCCCGCCCCATTTGTCCCACACGGTGCGCGTGTGAACCCCGACTATGTGTGTGTGCGTGCGTGCGCGTGTTTGTGGACCCTGGCGCACCGTGCAGCAAGATGACGGAGCCGTCGGGCGCGGCCTCGATGTCGGCCATGAGGCCCTTGAAGTCGAGGCCGACGGTCTCGGCGTCAAAGTACCTGTGTGCGTGGTTTAGTGTTTGGGGTGAAGGGTTTGGGGTTTATAGGGTTGATGGTTTTAGGGCTTAGGGGTTGAGGTGTATGATGATGGGGTGTACCAGTCTGTTTGTGTGTCGGCCATGGGGCGCTTGAAGTCCAGGCCGACGGTCAAAACGTCAAAGAAGCTGTGTGTAGTGTGCATGGGATGCATGCGCGCGGCGTCATACCAGAAGACCGTCGGCTGCGACTTCAAGGGCCTCATGGCCGACATCGAGGCCGCGCCCGACGGCTCCGTCATCCTGCTGCACGGTGCGCCAGGGTCCACAAACACGCGCACGCACGCACACACACACACACACACACACACACACACACACACACACGCACACACACACACAAGTGGTGTCAAAATCGTCGGGGGCTCCCGCCCCGACGCCGCCAATGGCGGACCAACTGGGCTGACAGGGTGCTGCTGCAGCGTGAGCGACTCTGGGTTTTGGAAAATTGGCTATGTCGCCGATTTGCCCTGATCCAGAGCGCTAGTGGCTGATTGAGGCACGGCGTCATACGGCAGGCAACTGCGAGGCATGCGGGGACGGAGGGCGGGCTGCTGGCAGGAGTCGGCGCCGCCATCGTCGGTACCCCATGCAGCCACGGGCACCGGCACCGGGCAGAGGCTGCAGCTACGCTACAGCCAGGGAACCGGCTATGGGCATCGGCTATTGATTGACATCGGCTAAGGCTTCGGCTACGGCTAGGGACATCCTGCATCTGCACTCACATCGCATAGGCTACACGTCCGCCCTCAGGGCATCTGCATCTGCATCGGCCACGGCTACGGCCACGGCTACTGACATCGGCTGCGGCGACGGCTTCGGCCTACGGACTGCAGCTACGGCACGAATCGCGGGGCAATTCAGTGACCTGCATGGAGGGTCTCCATGCAGGGCGAATCTTACTTGCATGAGACACATGACGACGGAGGTGCACTGCCAGCAAGCGCCCTCGCAGCGCAAGCGCCATGCATGGAGGCTGGCGGCATGGCGGGCGTGCGCCACATGATGAACGGAGGAGGAGGAGTGGCCAGGCTGGCTGCCCGAACTGAGACGCATGGCGCGACCACATGTACTAGAGCTAGTGGGATGGACACAGTCAATGTGTATCCACTGAGTGGACTAGTGCGGGTGATAGTATCTGCCTGCATCAGGGATTGAGTGCGCAAGCACAAGTCTAATACGCCATTAAAGGCGTCCAACAAGACTTAAAAATGATCACACACACACGCACCCCCACACACACAACCACACACAACCATCCAAACCAACCAAGCGTTACATGAGGCCATCCGCATGCACCGGCAATGCCTGTACTACTAACAGCAATGCACCCCGGCAATTTTTACGAGGTCTGGCCCGTGCACACACACACACACACACACACACACACACACACAAAATCGTCGGGGGCTCCCGCCCCGCACCGCCAATGGCGGACCAACTGGGCTGTCAGGGTGCTGCTGCAGCGTGAGCGACTCTGGGTTTGGGGAAATCGGCTCTGTCGCGGATTTGCCCTGATTCAGAGCGCTAGGGGCTGTTTGAGACACGGCGTCATAAGGCAGGCAACTGCGAGGCATGCGGGGTCGGAGGACAGGCTGCTGGCAGAAGTCGGCGCCGCCATCGTCAGTACCCCCACGCAGCCACGGGCACCGGCACCGGGCAGAGGCTGCAGCTACGCTACAGCCAGGGAACCGGCTATGGGCATCGGCTATTGATTGACATCGGCTAAGGCTTCGGCTACGGCCAGGGACACCCTGCATCTGCACTCACATCGCATCGGCTACACGTCCGCCCTCTGGGCATCTGCATCTGCATCGGCCACGGCTGCGGCCACGGCTACTGACATCGGCTGCGGCGACGGCTTCGGCCTACGTACTGCAGCTACGGCACGAATCGCGGGGCACTTCAGTGACCTGCATGGAGGGTCTCCATGCAGGGCGAATCTTACTTGCATGAGACACATGACGACGGAGGTGCACTGGCAGCAAGCGCCCTCGCAGCGCAAGCGCCATGCATGGAGGCTGGCGGCATGGCGGGCGTGCGCCACGTGATGAACGGAGGAGGAGGAGGGTGGCCAGGCTGGCTGCCCGAACTGAGACGCATGGCGCGACCAGATGTACTAGAGCTAGTGGGATGGACACAGTCACTGTGTATCCACTCAGTGGACTAGTGCGGGTGATAGTATCTGCCTGCCTCAGGGATTGAGTGCGCAAGCACAAGTCTAATACGCCATTAAAGGCGTCCAACAAGACTGTAAAATCGACCACACACACACACGCACACACACACATACAAGCACACACCTGTAGTACTTCCAGTCCACGCTCTCATCGCCAAAGATGCGCGCAAATATACATACACACACACACACACGCGCGCACACACACACCCTTGTAGTACTTCCAGTCCACGCTCTCATCGCCAAAGATGCGCGCACATACACACGCACACCCACACCCACACACGCACACACACACCTGTAGTACTTCCAGTCCACGCTCTCATCGCCAAAGATGCGCGCACACACACACACACATACACCTGAAGTACTTCCAGTCCAAGCTCTCATCGCCAAAGATGTGTGCACACACACACACAGAGAGAGATATCGTTACAGAGAACTCTGCACGGCAGACCTAGATAGGCTGTTTCTAGTCATCAATTGAGGAGATTCCATTTGAAGGCGGGAGACCAACCGTGCGCCAGCAAGAGGGTGAACAACCTCATTCGTAAAGCAGTGGGGGAAAGGGGCAGTGGCGGGTCATTGACGGCTGTGTTCGTCAATCCGCCTCGACTGAGTTCAAACTAGGTGTCGGTAGAAGGACTTCCACAGTTGTGGAAATCATGCTAAGATGATCCACTTGGTGGTGACTCGCTCGGCGAACTCGGGGCGCTCGGGGATGTCGCGTGTGAAGTTGAAGAGATGGATGTTTGCGGAGGGCGTAGAACGTGACGGAGTGGGCGCAAAAGTCACCGGCGTGAGCCGGAGGAAGGTGATGGCGTCGCCGGCACAGAGGGAAGTCGTGTCCGAACAGCGGTAGTCGTGCAAGTGGGAGGCAGTGGGAGGGAGGCAGCGGGAGGGTAATCGGAGGGAGAGGGGGAGGGGCGGGGGAGGGTTAGGGAGGGACGGGCGGCACAAGATGGGGTGGGGTGCAGCGGGGATGGAGGGGTGGAAGACAGGAGAAGGGAGGGAGGAGAGGGGAGAGAGGAGGGAGCCACACTGTGGCCCGGCCACATGGCGCATACATAGGCGCTGGTAGCATGGGGGGGTGGGTGCATGGGGTGCATGTGCGCGCATGGGGCGCATGGGGAGGGGCAACTCCATGTGACGAGCATGTGGGTGTATGGAGGTCGACGGGCGGCAGTGGGATAAGCGGTGGGTCTCTTGAGGTGGGGCGTGGGGTCGAATGAACGACTGGGCAGTGGGCGGTGGGCGGGACGGTGGCGGCTGGAGGAACTCGGTAGCTCAAGTTGAGCGCTGGCTCGGGCCGCATGGCGGTCGAGGTGATGGCACTGAGATACCTGGGCTCCGTTGTCTGAAGCTGCAGAGCTGCGGAAGGAGGGAAATCTGTGCGGTAGGGCGTCACGTGTTTTTTGCCATGTGGAGGGCGTGCGAGAGAGTGCGGATGGACTGAGTTCCTGGATGCATGCGTCGACTGGCTGCAAAATTGGCAGCCCGACGACAGGGGGCGTACGGAGGAGGAGAGGCGGCGAGAATCGTCGGCGGCATGGGTGAAGGGGGGTCGACGTAGGCGGCGGCGATGACTGCGCGTGGGGCGGCCCAGCGAGTGGGGCGGCCCAGCGAGTGGGGCGGCCCAGCGAGTGGGGCGGCCCAGCGAGTGGGTGGCCCAGCGAGTGCACACACACACACACACACATAGGGCGCGGCAGTGTACCGTATACGTGGGCCCGTATACCGTATAATACCGTATAATGAATACCGTATACAAGGGTATACGCGTATACCCTTGATTCCTTGATCCGATTGAGACGGGAACGGTGGATTTGGATGCCTCACATGATGGGCATCACAAATACACTCGAACAAGCATACTTTGCTATGTTTGGTTTAGAGGAAACCCAAAACTAGTTTTTTCTCACTGCCGAGCCCTGGACCCAGCAATGCGGCGCTGCTGGTGACGAGGATCTTCGTGCCGCTGACGAGCGGGATAAAATACGACTGGCCTGGCTCCTGCTAGACTGTCCCTCGGTGGAAACTACAGGAGCGGCTTGCCCGGCGCTGTCATGGCTTTGGGAGTAGCCGCGGCGCTGCCGCGACCCGTGCTGGGAGACGGCCCTTATCCTCCTCCCATGCAGGGCGCCATGCGGCACCGATCTCGACGAGCTGATCGACGAGCGGAGGAGCTGGCGCCCGTCAATGCATGCTGGACATCGGTCAAGATGGCTGCTCGTGGGGCGAGCTACCATCAGGGCTTCAGCGGTGGTGACCGCCGAGGCAACAACAGAGTTTATCCGCTTCACCATCGCAACGTTTGTCACCGCGCTCACCCTCGGGGGCACTCGTCTGCCGGTGACTGGCGTCGGCATTGGTCTTCAGGCAGCCTGCCATGACGACTCTGTTTGCCCAGCCCCCCCTGGAGGGTGGGACCTGGCCATGCATGACGCATGGGGCGCAGGCAGAGCCCCATGCATGGAGTTGGACAACCATGCACCATGCCAGGCGGGGACTTTTCTGCTTCAGCGCCGCCAGTCGGCACAGCCGGCGTGGTTGGCCTCAAAGGCCAGGAGGAGGACGGTCCTTTCCTATACGCTCCTTGCCAGACATGTCCTTCAGGGACTTGTTTGGGTCTAAACTAGCCGGCGGGAGCGGTAGTCTAGACGGCAGGTAACCGGCTGGTGGCTATCGTCCTTCACAGGGCGGTGGCACTAGGACTAGTGTTGTCTTAGCTGGAATGCCATGTAACTGTAACTGTAACTGCATGGCAGCCGGAGCGTCCCTGCGTTCCATGCAACCACCATATTCTTCCCTCCACCCTATGCTGCATCCAAGCGTTGTTCTGGATATCCCTTGTCATTAGCTGTCCAGTGCAAGTCGAATCATCGAAATCCATGCAGTTTCAAGGGAGTTGGAGCATTTACGCCTTTTACTTGTCTTCCAAAAAAATGGTGTACACGGTACACATCCCGCCGTACACGGTATTTATACCGTCACGGTATACATACGGTATATACTGCATACGTATACTGTGACGCGCCCTACACACACACGCACACACACGCACACGCACGCACCTGTAGAACTTCCAGTCCACGCTCTCATCAACGGATGTACACACACACACACACGCACACACACACACACACCTGTAGAACTTCCAGTCCACGCTCTCATTGCCAAAGATGCACACATGCACACACGCACACACACGCACACACACACACACACGCACACACACACGCGCGCACACACACACACACACCTGTAGTACTTCCAGTCCACGCTCTCGTCGCCAAAGATGTTGCGGTGGTTGCCCCACGTCGGGTTGGAGATGTACACGGTCTTGCCCTGCGTGCGTGCGTGTGTATGTGCATGCGTAGGTCATTTTGGGTAGCATTGCCGAGGGGTGCCACCAGTGTTTCCGTTAGCCAACCCGACAAAAGTGCACTTTCAAGTCGAGATTGGCGGATTCCGGCTGGCACGTCAGGCTGAAATTGCACGGATGCCCACCCGAAAAAGTGTGGAAACTGTAATTTCACACTTTTCTGCCAAAATTCGCCTCCGTAGGGTTGACATTGGCGAAATGAGCGTGAGATCCGGGTGGAGCCATCATTTTTCCAAGATCCTTAACGGAACCACTGAGTGCCACGCAGACAGGCCCCATGCACATGGATGTTGCAAGGGGTGCTGCGGTGGCTGGCCCACGCAGGGTTTGCCTGCTGCCACACATGTTCCACATGTGGCATGTGCCATTGCTGCGCCCCTCCATGTGCTGCAGAAAGAGACGCGAGCAGACGTGCGCGTGCGTGCGTACCTGTGCACCTTTATAAAAGCGAGCGGCTGACAGGGAGTGTGTGTGTGTGTGTGTGTGTGCATGTGCGTGCGTGTGCATGCATGCGTGTGCATGCGCATGTATGCGTCCGTGCGTGTGCGTGCGTGCGTATCTACGCACCTTCATGAAGCAAGCGATCAAGGCAGGGAGCCGGTGTGTGTGTGTGTGTGTGTGTGTGTGTGTGTGTGTGTTCATGTGTGTGCGTGTGCGTGCATGTGTGTGTGTGTGTGTGTGTGTCCACGCACCTTCATGAAGCGAGCGATGAAGGCGGCTGCGACGCGGAGGGAACCGGTTCCGGAGAGCGAGTGCAGGCATGCGACGCGGTTCTGCATGTGTGTGTGTGTGTGTGTGTGTGTCAGTGGTGAAAGCCGTGACGCGGTTACGTGCGTCACACGGCAGGGTCGTTTGGCGGGACCTCCGCGTCGCGCCATAGCGCGGAGCGCAACGCGTTTTGTGTCAACAGAGTGAAAATCGGCGATTTTCACACTTTCGCGTCACAAGATCGACCCCAATCGCTCCAAAGCAGCCCTGCGGGTGGTTTTCAGCGTCAAAAGCCCGCCATCATGCCGAAAATGTTCTGTATCACTGGTGTGTGTGTGTGTGTGTGTGTGTGTTCCTGTGCGGGCGAGCGATACGACCCAAGCAGTCAATCCAACAAATCAGCACAACAGTGCAGTCAGCCAGCTCCGCTTTTAAATGACAACGAAAGCTGGTTCAAAAATGTGCGAATGTGTGTGCGTGTGTTTGGGCAGAGGTGCCGGCGCAGGAGTGCCAGTGCACGCGACGTGGTTCCGAAGGTGATGAGGGCTGATAGGTGCAGGCACTTGGAGGTGAACGGGTGGAGGGGTGCAAGGCTGCGTTGGAGTGCTGGGTGCTGCGTACCGTAGTGGTACATGTGGTTCACGTCACGGTAGTTCACGTCGGCGTCTTTGACCGCTAATAGCGAGTCCTTGGAGTAAGCAGCGCAAAACAATTGCGACGGACAGTTCACACCCCACACCCGGAGGGAGGCAGGCAGGCAGGCAGGCAGGCACGCATGCAGGCAAGCAGACAGGCATTGTGAGCAGGGTTGCACCTCGCCACACGCTGACATCTGTAAAGGGACTCCCCTCCTGCGCATGCCTGACATACGAAATGCGTGTGCGTACGCCGTACGAAGGTCATACCGAGGTCATACGAAGGTCATACAGAGGTCATACAGAGGTCATAAGAAGGTCGTACGGAGGTCCGACGGAGGTCCTACAGAGGTCCTACGGAGGTCCTACGCAGGTCCTACGCAGGTCCTACGGAGGTCATAGGGGGGTCATACGGAGGGGAGTCCCTGCTCCGCATGCGTGTGGCGTATGCGCATGGAGTGTGGTGTAATTCTTCTCTACTCCTCCTCACCCACCTCCTTGATGGCAGGGTGGCCGGCGCCCAGCAGCAGGTCGACGGTCGCCTTGCGGAACGCGGCGAGACCCTGGGACGTGTGTGTGTTGGGGGGGGGAGGAGGGGGAAGGTCAAGTTGGGGGAGGGGGTGCACAGATGCACACACACACGCACACACACACACACGCACACATGCACGCACATGCACGCACGCACACGCACACGCACACAAACACATGCACAAACATAAGCACGCACACGTGAACACACACACACACACACACATATGCACGCACACACACACACACGCGTGCGCACACACACGCACACACGCACACGCACACACACACACACGCAAACACACCCATCCCAGGTGTTCCTCGGCGTCGCCATCCACAGCTACTACCTGGGGCGCGTAGAAGTCATGCTCTTCGGCCCACACGCTTCAAACCTCCCAACCTCCTAACCTCCTAGCCTCCTAACCTCCTAGCCTCCTAACCTCCTAGCCTTCTAACCTCCCGACCTCCTAACCTCCTAACCTCCCGACCTCAATGGGCAAGTACTCCTTGTCGCCAGCTGCGTCGAAGATCTTCTTCTCGGCCTGCGACGACGAACGGGGTGGCGTGATGCATGTGCAGTCGACTGAGAGACCGCGCATGCATAGTATGCATGCGCACGACCGAGCATGCATGCGGATGTGCATGCCTGCGAGGCCGAGGCCGTGCACGTGCATACACGTCGAGACCGAGGCGCTTTGGCCGAGGTCGAGACGTGTCAGCACGTGCGAGGCCGAGAGGCCGAGGCCTTTTGTACATATATAAAGCACATAATACAGCATAATGCTGGGGCATGCATGTGGATGTGCAAGAGGCTTGCACGCGCTCGCACATTCCCATGCATACGACCATTATGCCGCGCATGCAGACTGCATGCATGCAGCGTCGCGCCATGCATGCGCCCGTCTCTCGAGGCGCCCGATCTCGCTCCCCGCTCCGCCATCAGCCGCTGCTGTTGTGCGTGTGGCTGTAGCGTGATCATTCCCGCCGCTGCTGTGGCCCGTGGGTGGGCCACAGCAGAGGGGCCAGTGCTGAGGCTGTGCCAGCGTGGTGTGCCCATGCATCATGCACTCAGGCGTGCATGGGCCGACCAACCTTGCGGACGACGTTCAGGACCATGGGCTTGAGCTCATCAGTACGGTACGCGCCCTGCGGGGCACATCGACGCATGCGTCATAGCAGGTGGCGCACGCTGGGGCGCGATCGGAGGCATGGATCCCTCGAGTTGCCTTAAGTTCGCCCCGTGCCCCCCAGCGACCCACCACGCCCAGGTTCAGCTTGTCGGAAGAGGTAGACGCGCGGAAGGCCTCGGACACGCCGAGGATGGGCTGTGGGAGCGGGATCAGAGTTAAGTTGAGCGTGTCGTGAGAGGAGCTGCCGATCTCCCTCCCTGCACAGCGCAGAGGCGCCCAAACCCAGTATCACACGCATGCAACCCACGCACGTCGGCAGGCTGCATGTCCACGTCCGCGAAGCGAGAGGCCGCGTTGCAGCGCATGGATGGCGCCACGCGGCGAGAGCCGCTGACGACGCGTGCACCGCGCTGCATGGTCTTGCTGTTGATGGTCTGCATGGTGTCTTGGGATATTACCAGCTGGGCCAAGAATGCGTTATATGTGGGTTAGCCTCCACACCCTCGCACCCTTCTGACTTCTAACTCCTCGCACACTCTCACACTCTCACACTCTCACACTACTCCTCGCACGCTGCCCTGCCTGGGATGATCAATGTTACAATGGGGTGTGTGACCTACTGTACACTTCTAGCTCTACCGACCGTCACCGTCCGGGCACCTGTCCAACTCCTCCTACACTTCACTACCGGCGATTGGCGATGAACCTGCCTCGCGTCTCCGTTTCCCCACATGCGCTCACCTACTTCAAAAAGTGTTTGCTGCCGCTGCGTTAGGGGACCTAGGGGTGCGCCCACGCTCTTTACAGAGTTTGGGTTCCCTACCACCAACAGCCAGCCATCTCACTAAGGTGCTTGGGCCATACGCACCGAGCACGGTCTTTTACGCCTTTACAATGGTGGCACTCTATTTGAGAGGTGTCCCTGACTGTAACATGCATCATCATCACCGGCCGTCATCGTCCGCCACCGCCGCCACGCGGCTACCCGGCGCGTGCAGACTGTCGTCGTCGCCCGTGCGCACGACTGCCATCTTCCCCGTTCCCTTGTCGAGCTCAAGGCGCATGCCCATGCGCCGCAGCTCGGGCGTGTCAACCGACCCGACCACCTCCAGACCCTCGATCGCCGCGCGCGCTGCCGCGCTGACCGCGCACATGTTGCGCACAGCCCACAGCGCATACTCGCGTGCGAGGGGCGAGTCGTCGTCGAGCGCGCACTGGGACAGCACCAGCTCCACGCCGCCGCACTCCACCAGCTGCGCAGCGACGGCTGCCCGCCCGTGCAGCGCGTTGGACAGCACGCACAGCACATCACCGCGGTAGCCGACGTACGGCTGGCGGCGCGGCAGGCCGGCAGAGAGGCGCGCCACGGCGGGGGATACCGGGAAGCTGGCCGGCGCCTGGGCGGGCGGCGGCTGCTCCGGCGCTGCTGCTGCTGCTGCTGCTGCCCCTGTGGATGATGCTTCAGCGTCGTCACCATGGCGCTCGCTGGCGCTGCCGCCGCTCATCACAGACGCGTCGTCCTCGGCTGCCGCGAACGCAGCAGCGGCAGCGGCAACAGCGGTGGCGGCAGCAAGAGCGGCAGTAGCAGCAGCAGCAGCAGTAGAGGCAGCAGCAGCGGTAGCAGCAGCGGCAGAAGCAGCAGCGGCCTTGGCCTTGTTCCGCTGCGCCGCGACCGGCTCGAGCGCGTGCAGCATCGCGGTGCACAGCGCGACCAGGCCTCCGCCTCCGCCCGCTTCCCGCGTCGTGCTCTCGCACAGCCGCCCGCAAGGGTCGGCGCCCAGCAGAGACTCGCCCTGGTCGCTGCGCGACAGCAGCTTCTTGAACGCCTCGAGTGCAGCCTCAAGCACGTGGCGCGCCACGAGCGCGTGTGCGGCGCTGCCGCCCGGTGCCGTGCCGGGCGCTGCAGCCGCAGCCACAGGCGCTGCGCTGCTGCAGGAGGGCTGTGCAGGCGGGGAGGTGGCGGCGCCGGCCTCTCGACCTGTGGGCGTTGCGCTGGCGGGTGGCGCTGCAGTAGCGGCGGGCGCTGCGGCTGCTGCGCTGCTGGAGGGCTGTGCAGGCGGGGAGGTGGCGGCGTCGGCCTCTCGTCCTGTGGGCGTTGCGCTGGCGGGTGGTGCTCCCGCACCTGCTGCGGCTGCTGCTGCGCTGCTGCAGCTTGGCTGCGGCGAATCAGCAGGCGTGGCGTCGGCGGCACCCGCCGCTGGCCGAGTGGGCGCGGGGGTGGCACAGGGGGAGGGCACAGCGCCCGCGCCCGAGCCTCCCGGCGCCGCCGGCGGCTCCGGCGCCCGCTCGGCCGCCGCCTCGACGTGCCGCGCCGCTGCCTCGACCACCTCCAACAGGTAGTCGAGGGACGCGTGCCACACGGGGGGCGGCCGGCCGCCGCCAGCACCGCCGCCGTCGCCACCGCCGCCGTCGCCGCCGTCGCCGCTGCCGCCAGGGGCGGCGGCGCCGTCGCGGCCGCGCGGCAGCCCGACGCACGACATGTCCTTCATCACCTCCAGCTCGTGCGCCAGCAGGTGAAGCGCGACTGGCATCTCGGCGCACCACACAAAGCCGCCGTCACCGTCACCGACGCCATCGCCGCGTCCGATTGCAGCTCCAGCTTGCGACCTCTGCCCGCCGCTGCAACTGTTGCTGCTGCTGCTGCTGCTGCTGCCCACAGGCAGGCACTGCAGCATCGGACGCAGCAGCCCCTGGCGCACCGACACGCAGCTCAGCAGCAGCGGCAGCCACTCGTTGCTCGGCCGCGCGTCGTCGGCGCCGCCGCCGCCCTGTCCCGCCAGCTGCGTGCGCCCGCTCTTCGGACCGCTGACGCTGCCGCCTGCGCCTTCCCGGCAGCTCCCCCCACTGCGCGCCTCCCGCAGCAGCGTCGCCAGCATGGCTGCGCCCCCTGGGGACGCGCACAGTGCGGCGCTGCGCTGTGCGTCGCCGCGGCAACACTGGTACAGCGCAGCAGTCGCGGGCTCGGCAACCTTGTCTGTGGGTGTGGGTGTGGGTGTGGGTGCGGGTGTGGGTGTGGGTGTGGGTGTGGGTGTGCGATTCACCGCTGTATCATGGGTGGGTACGAAGCCACGTGTGTGTGTGGAGAGGGGGGGGGGGGGGAATGCATCGGTCGTATGGGCCTACTCCCTCGCCACAGGAAGGGGGGGGGGGAGGGACAGGCACGTGCACACAACACGACTCCCCCACACCCCGCCCATCCACCCCCGCCATGTGCACGGACACACGCGCCCCAACTCACGTGCCGGGAAGGTGGCCAGCTGGTGCAGCGTCGCCGGGAAGCACGCCGCCCAGACCGCGGCCGCGCCCTCGCGCCCCGACGCCCAGTTCGCAAGCAGCTGCGCGACGGCGGCCGCGAGATCAGCCTCTGCGGCTGTGGGCGCCGCCGCAGCGGCCGGCGCGGAGACCAGCACGCTGCCACCAACGCTGCCGCCGGCATCGTGTCCCGCGGTGGAGGGGGCCGCGGCTGTGGGTGCCGAGTCGGGGGCCGGCGCGGAAGCTGGGGAGGCGGTCGCTGCCGCACCGCCGCTGCCGCTGCCGCGACCGTCACCGCTGCTGCTCACCACGTGTCCCCGGACAGCCAGCACGCAAGTTCCAGCACCCGTGAGGATGCGCGTTACCAATGCGGGCAGCAGCTCGTGCAGCCGCGCTGCCACGAGCGCGGGCCCTGCGACCGACGGCGCCATGCCAGCGCTGTTGCGCAGCAGGCGCAGGACCAGCAGGAACGGGCGGCCGGCAGCCTCGGCAGTCGCCGGCCTATGGTAGTCGAAAGGTGGTGGTGGGCAAGAGGGGTCGGCAAGAGGGGGGGCAAGTATGCCTGCATGCGGTGCCATGCGTCGCGCTT
>VFSX01000418.1:125000-137500 GCA_016618255.1 Chlamydomonas sp. UWO 241
TAAGGGGTTTTCTAACTGGGATTTCAACCAGCATTCACAGGATTCTCAACCTGTTACCCTTAACCCGGCTCTGAGCAGAAGCTGACCCCTTGTAGTTGCACCGAGCACGACATTGGACGTGTCGCAGGCCCCCCCCCTGCTGAAGGGGGGAGGCACAGAAGGACTCGGTGAGGGGCACATCCCTAAGCCTAACTACCTAGAAAGGGGCTGGAAAAGGCGGTCAGTAGTGACCAACAGTGTGGGATTTGGTGATAGGTTAGAAAGCAAGCTTGCCCCCCGGTTATAGCGGACTGTAGAGTATTGGCACAGGACTTCCTTAGAAACTTGGTCAACATCAGTCACGCCCGCATCTCTATATGCTGGATCGCGCCGGTTGAGCATGGTCCTCTCGCTAGAAGCTCCACTAGATTATATCACGCGCCGCTTCTCCCGCCACTCCTTGATCACGGCTGCGTAAGGGAACGTGTCGAGGGTGAACAACCTAGAGATGAACATGCGCATGGCCCAGACCAGGTGGTCGTGGCTGTTGCCAGAGCCGAGGCGGCTGCGCTGGTCGTTCTTGATGTAGTTGAGGCCGCTGAACGTCTCGCACCTTGGTCAGCATCTCAGTCAGCGTCTCGGCGTTGGGCGCGTCGTTGATGCGCGGCACGTCTAGCACAGTTGGGACGCGCTCCCAGTTGACCATTATGTACGCGGTCAGGGAGAAGTAGGAGAGCTTGTCTCGTGACGTCGCCTCGTCGCCGCTGACAGCGAAGAACGCGGCGTCGCGCACGCGCGCAAGCTCGAGCTTCGCAACGTGCCGCGCCATGTAGCTAACGAGCTCCCAGCCTGCATCGTCGCTCCAGTTGGCCGAGGACATGTAGTCCTGGTTGATCACCTTGGCGTCGACCAGCCCCTGTGTGTGGGGGGGGGAGGGGGGGTGTCAGCTTGGCTTCAAAGCAGCAATGCACATGCATCGCATGCATGGCGCGCGCACGCATGGAGCATGCATGGCGCGCCTGGGCGCGCACACCTTGAACACGGCCTTCTCCTGTTCGTACGCTGTTATGGGCCGCCCGTGCTGCATGAGGTTGAGCAGAACCTGCATCTGCAGGAGCGTGCGCTTGCCCTCATTGCTCCACGCATCGTGCGCTAAGTGCTGCTGCACAGCCTCAGGGGGCTGCGCAGCTGCAGCAGCCACCTCAATGGAGCGCACGTCCCTGCTCTGATGCTTAGTGCCCTTCTTAGAGTGCCCTGTCACAGTGCTGCTCTTGGCGTTCATGTACTTGCTGCACAGGTTGCAAAAGGCGTGGAAGGGGTCGCCTTTGACCTCCTCCAGCCAGACCTTGCCATCCTTGGTCTTGGCCCAGTCCCGCTCCAGCCAAACATGCCGGAACGTGTCCCCCATGCCCGCCGGTTTTTGGTCGTGCCCGCCCGTGGTGGGGGTGGCTGGTCGCCGCTGGTGCCAGCGCCAACGCCTGACGCTGCGCGCTCTGCAGCCGCGCGCTCAGCCACGCGCTCTGCCGCCACGCGCTCCTCCTCTGCCATCCAAGCGTCCGTCAGGGGCGTGTCCGCTCGTGGTGGCTGATCGCTGGGGCCAGCGCCATCGCCAGATGTTGCGCACTGCCTCTCGCCCTCCTCCCCCTCGCACTCCGCCTCAGACTCAACGTCCAGGCCCGGCTCAACTTCATCAACGTCAGGGTGCTGCACCACCTTGGTCTGGGCGCCCGTCCTGCGCCTGACAATGCACTGCACAGCCCCCCCCGGGCGTCCCGCCAAAGAAGGACGCAATGGACTGGACCCGGATGGTCTTATCCTTGTTCTGCTTGCCCTTGACCATCTGGGTTGGACTGCGCATGCGCCATGGGGGCGCAAGGCCGCAGAAGTGTGAAAAACAATTAATTTTGCGGAAAGCGGAAAAGCGGAAAAGCCGTGGGGCCTAGAAAACAACTAATAAAAAAAATCCGCGAATATTCCGCACAGAGCGGAATGCGGCCGAAGCAAGAACCACTGACTCAAAACGCATGACACACGCACGCGTGCGCACACACACACAGGCACGCACGCACACACAGGCATGTTCCTCCACGCGCTGCCCCCTGTGCTCTTCACCCTCACCCACCCCCCTCACACACACAGACTCAAAACGCATGACACGCGCGCGTGCGCACGTACACACACAGGCACGCACACACACACACACACACAGGTATGTTCCTCCGCGCGCTGCCCCCTGTGCTCTACACTCTCACGATCCTGGGGACGTACTTTAAGCTGCAGCTGCCGCACGCCGCGGTCCTGCACTGGGTCACGTCT
Organism: Chlamydomonas sp. UWO 241; assembly: GCA_016618255.1. NCBI lineage: Eukaryota > Viridiplantae > Chlorophyta > Chlorophyceae > Chlamydomonadales > Chlamydomonadaceae > Chlamydomonas > Chlamydomonas priscui. The sequence goes on from VFSX01000418.1 coordinate 127,296, forward strand.
TCCGGGTTCACACTCGCGATGCAGGTATGTTTGTGTGCGTGTGTGTGTGTGTGTGCGTGTGTGTGTTCATGCATGCATGTGTGCGTTTTTGTGTGTGTGTGTGTGTGTGTGTGTCCTCCAGCTACCGCACGCCGCGGTACTGCACTGGGTCACGTCGTCCGGGTTCACACTCGCCATGCAGGTGTGGATGTGTGGGAGTTTTTTGTGGGCGTTTCCTACTTCGCGGGTGGTTGGGGTACGTTTTGTTGCGACTTTGGTGTGTGTTTACAGTTTTTACATGTACGCGCCCAAAGGACCTCGGGGCGTGAGTTAAGGCCTAGCCTACACGTCTAGGGGAGCTCTACTAGTAGAGCCCGCAAGGCCACGCAGAGAACAAACAAATTCGCCACTGTAGCATCCTCCCCGTCCTCCCTCCCGCTCTCCCACGCACGCACACACACACACACACACACACACTAACACACACACACACACGCACTCGCACACTCACGCACACACACACACACACACACACACACGCAGCTCTCACTCAAGAGCAAGCCCGTGCGCGCCGCGCTCCACCTCCCGTCCCCCGAGAAGCTCGCCGCCCTACTGAGGAGCGGGGAGACGGGTGCGGAGGCAGCGCCTCAAACCGGCCCGCTCTACTCTGTGTCTGATCTGCCGCCGGACCTGGTGAATAAGGTGTGTAGGAGATAGCTCATGCAGACAGCTCTGTGTGTGTGTGTGTGTGAGAGAGAGAGAGAGTAAGACTGGTGCCGAAGCAACACCTCAAACTGGTCCGCTCTACTCTGTGTCGGACCTGCCACCAGACCTGGTCAATAAGGTGTGTAGGAGGAAGCCGATAGGACTCCTAGTAGAAATCACTGTGTGTGCGTGCGCGTGTGTGTGTGTGAGGCAGAGAGAGAGAGAGAGAGAGAGGGAGGGAAAGACTGGTGCGGAGGCAGCGCTTCAAGCCTGCCCGCTCTACTCGGAGTCTGACCTGCCCCCGGATCTAGTCAGCAAGGCGAGTGGGTGTTAGGTGTTGGGTGTGCTGAAGCGCTCGCGTGCATGAGAGGGAGAGAGAGAGAGGGAGAAAGGGAGAGAGAGAGAGAGAGAGAGAGAGAGGGAGGGAGAGAGAGAGAGAGAGAGAGGCAGAGAGAGAGAGAGGGAGAGTTTGTGAGACTGGTCCGCAGGCAGTGCTTCAAGCCGGTCAACTCTACTCGGTGTATAATACGCACCTGATCTCGACAGCAAGGTGTGTAAGAGATAGCTCCTATGTACAGCACTATGTGTGTGTGCAGGAGGTGTGACGCTTGCGCCCGCCACACTAGAACCCACACTTGCGCAACACACTTGCGCCACACCACGCACGTCCGCTCGACAGTCGGCGCCGACGTGCTTGTACGCACACGCACACAAGCACACACACACACACACAAGCACACACACGCAAGCACACACACACAAGCACAAGCACACACACACACACACACACATACACACACAAGCACACGTGCACACACACACGCACACACGCAGACGCACACGCACACAGCACACGCACACAACTGACACGCCAACAAAGGCATCCGACAGCCGGAAACTCGACCACAAACACATCCTCTGTCCCTGCCACTCGACCGACAGGTCCGCTCGACCGACAGCGCCGATGTTTCGCTGCACGCACGCATACACACACACACGCACACAACTGCACGCACACTCTGCCTGTTGCTGCTTCGCAGGTCCGCTCGACCGATAGCGCCGACGTGCTCGTTGTCATGGGTGCACAGAAGAGTGCGCAGCAACGGTGCGTACATTAAGATTCAGGGGGTTGGGTAACAAGTTACAGCAACATGTTCAAGTTAGACTTGCCAGCGAAGACTGCCTTCTAGTCCGTGTACCACCGCCCAGACCCAAGTCCAACACTGGCCCTTACAATCAACTGTGAGGGGCTGTCCAGGCGGCGGTAGCCACCAGCCGGCTGCCTGCCAACACGTAGTCCTAGGGCTAAAAGGATGATGCGACGCCTCCAAAATATATCACAACTGCTTCCAGGGGATAGGGGGTCAAGTGGCGCTTGCCAATGTACTGCTGATCAGCCCACACTGTACTGCTTTGACCCACGCAGGTACCCCGATGCTATGTACTGCTTTGACCGCGCGCTGCTGATCAGCCCGGGCCACAAGCGCGCGCAGTACTCGCGGGGGCAGGTGCGTTGCAACAACACCTACCTAGCAACAACACCCAGCAGCAACAGGCAACAACAGGCGTAGCGCAGTAACACAAACAGCAACACCGAGCAGCAAAAGAGGCATCAGTCGATGGTGATCAGCCCGGGCCGCAAGCGTGCGCAGTACTCGCGGGGGCAGGTGCGTTGCAACAACACCTACCTAGCAACAACACCCAGCAGCAACAGGCAACAACAGGCGTAGCGCAGTAACACGAGCAGCAACACCGAGCAGCAAAACAGGCATCAGTCGATGGTGGCGCTGGCGGGCTGCAAGCGTGCGCAGTTCTTGCGGGGGCAGGTGCGTTGCAACACCTACCTAGCAACAACACCCAGCAACAACAGGCAACAACAGGCACCAAGCAACACATAGAAGCAACACCAACGCCTAGCAACACCTAGCAACAACAGGGAACAACACCTAGCAACTACCGTCAATGGTGGCGGTGGCATCGCATAGCAACAACGCCGCACGCTCCCCCACGCACACACGTACGCGCACACACACTCCCTCTTTCTTTCTCACACACGCGCACACTCCTCCCCCAGGTCTTCTCCCTCCTTTGCCGCTGGCGCGAGGCCGAGTCGTGCTTCAGGGACACCGTTAAGCTGTCGGCCCCAGGGCCAGAGCGCGGCCAGGCAATGTATTGCGTCGCCACAGCGCTGCACACACAGGTGCGGTTACAGTTTGCGGTTTCTACAGTAACTGACTGTTCATTTCAGGAACCGATTGTAAGTCACAGAGTAACTGACTGGGACTATCGCTGGTCCGGAGTGCGGCCAGCCGACATGCTGTTGTATTTATAGATGGGGGGACTGCCTTTGTGGCACTGCAACTAAGTACGCTGTGTTGTGTACGTTGACACAACTGACTGTGGTCATTCTCATCATCGTACATGCGCAGACGGGGGGGAAGGGGGCCCCGCCAGTGTGAATGGAACCCCGAAACAGTGCTCCCCCACTTCAGCACACTCCCCCTGGGCCCCCCACCCCATCATGATCCATACGTGCACCCACACAAATCGCAGGGCCGCCTGGACGTCGCCGTGGACGCGTACCGGGAGGCGGCGGTCGAGTGGCCCGGCCAGACGGTTGTGCTGTACTCGACCGCCAACGCGCTGTTTTCGAGCGGGCGGCTGGACGAGGCTGGGGAGATGTTGCAGAAAGCGCAGGTGTGTGTCTAGGTGTGGGTGTGGGTGTGGGTGTGTGTGATGGATTTTACAGTCGTGTGTGTGTCTGTGTGTGTTACGTGCTCTACGGCCAACGCGCTGTTTTCGAGCGGGCGGCTGGGGGAGGCTGCAGAGGCGTTGCAGAAAGCGCAGGGGTGTGTGTGTGTGTGCGTGTGCGTGTGTGTGTGTGTGTGTGTCTGTGTGTGTTCTGTACTCGACGGCCAATACGCTGTTTTCGAGAGCAGCTAGGAGGCGGGAGAATCGCTGCGGGTTGCATAGGTGGCGTTTTCGGGGGGGGGAGCAGCGCGTGCACGCACACACGCACGCACACACGGTCGCTGGCACACACGCTTACACACACACGCGCGCGCGTGCAGGCGATGGACGGTGAGAGCAGACATCGGCCGTTTGCGCGCGCGCTCGACGAGCTGTCAGGCAGGCTACGTAATGCGCGCGAATGGGGCGCGGCGCAGCAGCAGCAGCAGCAGGAGGGCGGAGGAAGAGGGGGAGGGGGGCCCGGGTCGGCGCCGGCGGCATGAGGGCGCCCAGACATGTGATGATGATGGATGCTACAGTCAGGGACCCCCTCTAAAGGCGTTAAGACCGTGCTCGGGCGCGTGCAGCCCGAGCACCTTACTGAGTGGCTGGCTACTGGTGGTAGGGAACCCCCACTCTGCCCAGTGCGTGGGCACACCTCCAGGTCCCCTACCGCAGTAGCAGCAACCGCTTGTTGACGTAAGGGGGAGGAGGGGGGGAGCGCTGATAAATCCGGAGGTCGGCGCCGGCCATGCGAATGCGGGAGAGTCGTGACAGCGGCGCGTGGACGCCATGCAGATCAGGGGGGCAGCCATTGTTTGACTTTAGGGAACCCCTAGATGGAATCACCATGTTTCAGAGATGTGGCTTGTTAACAGAAGCGGCACACAGCTGTGCAGTGGGGAGGCTTCTGTTGGCGGCAAGTGACCCCCGAGCGTGCAAACAAGCACACGATGCAAACGCAACCGTGCACGCATGCTTCAGGGGGGCCTTGAGGGTGTCAGCCTGAGTCACGGCCGCGCGAAGGCCGTGGCGCACACAACGAGTTGGGCTCCCAGGAAGAGCTAGGCGCGCTGCTGTCTGGATCCGGCTCATCATCTCCTGCTGGCGCCGCACATCTGCCGTCTGCTGTAGTGCATGGCGTGCATGCAAGCCTGCCCCCATCCACCCTTGGGACAGCAGCAGCTGGCATTCCTCAAGCAGGGCGGGGAGGGAGCATAAGCTTATGCTTAAGCACAGAGAGTGGGATGTGTTCGCTGGTGCCGCCCGGCATGCACGCATGCGCAGGGAACAGGGATAGGCGGCGGTGGCTGGACATTTGGCTGGGAGCGTCATCGTCACTGTTCGGCAGCACAAGTTTCCCGCTCATCAACAGGTCACAGCCGTCCGAGTTGGGTGATTGCTGCCATGTGGCCCACCCCACACATACACATACGCTTGAGTGACTGCTGCACTGCGGCCGCCCGCGCACACACACCGTCGCTGTGAACGACCTTGCCACCCCCGGGCGCAGCACTGGCATGATACTCAGGTGGTACACTGATGCTTACACGCTCGCAATAATAATCTACGCTCAACCAGTTATTCACACGTAGCGCGCGCTCCAAAACATTAACGGATTCCTGATGCACGGTACTTGACGGGCACAGCCGGGTTAGCGAGGTATTTCGATAATGCCGCGGAATTCTAAATTGTGTTTTTCCAAATACTTCCCAGGTATTTGAACTGCAACACAGTCCAACACAGTCCAACACAGTCCAACACACCGCTTCTACGTTCTACTAGTGCGCTCGGGGGGGTGGCAACCCCCCGGGCGCGCTGCGATCCAGGTGTCGACGACGCGAGTCCGATGACCCTGTAGCGTAGAGCCAACCCAAGGAGGGCATACCGGCCCGGCATCACAGACGGCCAAGGACGCCTCGCGGACTTGAGCTGGCTGGCCGCGGATGCGAGCAAAGGGGAAACAAGGCACCCCATGCATGCAGCCTTTTCCTGCCCAGTCCCCGCGTGTAGCGGGGCACGCCTGGCGACGCGTCCAAGTCGTCAATCAGAACACCAGAGTGGCTACGTTCAACGTGCGGACATGTCCTGCAGAGGACGAGGGACTGGTCAAACTGGCGAGTCTGGTGCAAGATTGCGCCAAGCTAAGCGTCGGTGTTGCAGCGCTTCAGGAGCTGCGCAGGACCGGCTCCGGGGAGGCGCAAGTGGCTACGGGCGACACGTCGTGGACGCTGCTATGGTCGGGTGGGGAGCACCGGCAGCGTGGGGTGGGCTTGCTGTTGTCCCCTGCATGGGCATCGGCACTCGTCTCCTGGGAGGCGGTGTCCGACCGCCTCATCCAGGCCCGCTTTGCAGCGGACCGTGGGCAGATGATCACCATCGTCAGCGCCTACAGTCCAACGGAGGCAGCGAGCGACGAGGAGGCTGGCGACTTCTACCTTCGAGTAGCGGCGCTCGCGGACAAGGCCAACGACAAGCGCGATCTGCTCATCGTGGCAGGTGATTTCAATGCAGCAGTGGGGAGGGATTCGGTGTCCGACCACGAATGCGTTGGCAAGCACCTGCCCCTCACGGAGCCAGCGGTGGCCAGCAGGAACGGTCGCCTGCTCCTTGACACTGCCACTGCTTGCAGCCTGCGCGCTGCCAACACTCTCTACCCCCACAGGCCTGAGCACCAGTACACCCACATCAGCCCCATGGCTGTTGCACAGAGCAGACGGCATGCATGCTCTGTGCGCCGCCTGCACAGCGTCAAGGACTACATCCTGGTCGCGCGCCGCCGCATGCATGCGGTGACAGACTGTAGGGTGCGTAGGAGCCCAACCTGGGACAGCGATCACCGCATGGTGGTACTGTCCATGCGCCTCCGCATGCGAGCCTCCCGCCATGCAGGCGGCTCTCAGCGGCGCGCATGGGACTCTTCACAACTGCGGCGCCCGGCTGTCCGTCGTGAGTTCAACCTCCAGCTGTCCGATCGCTTTGGGCTGCTGGAGGCCGTGCCGCCCGAGGGCGCTGATGCCCAGGCGGAGTACGACGCGATGGCTGCTGCCATTCGCGAGGTGGCCACCAACCACCTCGCTCCACGCGGCAGCCGCCGGCGGCGCGGCTGGCAGTTCACTCTGTCGCAGCGCACCCTCCGGCTCATGGACGCCCGGCAGTGCGCGCACACGGCATGGCTCAGGAGCAAGTCTGCTGCTGCCAAACGAGAGCGCAACCGCGCCAACCGCGCGGCCGACGCAGCTGTGCAGAGAGACAGGGAGAGGTGGATCGGCCAGCAGGTGGCGGAGGCGCAAGACATGCTACGCAAGAAGAATCTGCGCCAGTTTGCGCGCGCGTGCGACAGGCTGGCGGGCCGCAGCCGCAGCCATCAGATCCCACCTGCCATGCGGGACGTCTCGGGCGCGCTGCACAGCGGTCCAGACGGGGTGCTGAAGGCCATGACAGAGTCATTCGACAAGCTATATGGCGGGGAGACCAAGCTCAGCGACGAGACCCTGAACCAGCTGGAGAACGATGTAGCGGCGTTTGAGCTCACACGCGCCACAGAGGTGGACGAGGCGCACGGGCGCCCCCCTGACCTGGCTGAGACGGAGGCGTGTGTGCGAGCGTTGCGCTCGGCCGCCGCTCCGGGCGGTGACCAGCTGGACGCCATGCTGTTGCGGTGCCCACCTGCCATCGCATGGCTCCACCGGGTCATCATCGCCGTATGGCGGTCGGGGAGAGCCCCGAGGGAATGGAAAACTGCTATTATCACACCGTTATATAAGGGGAAGGGTCCGCGTGACTCCCCTGGTAACTACCGCGGTATAAGCCTTCTCTCTATTGCCGGGAAAGTGTACGCTGCCATACTTCTGCACCGCGTCTCCACGCAGGTTGATGGTCAGTTGCATGAGGCTCAGTGTGGTTTCAGAAAAAGCAGAGGCACTGTTGATGCGATTTTTACTCTGCGCTCGCTGAGCGCGGCACATGCCGAGTACAAACAATGCATGGCTGTGGCATTTGTCGACTATTCTAAAGCTTACGATTGCATAAACCGTGCGGCACTGTGGAGAGTCCTTAGATTATATAGTGTTCATCCGCACATTATTGATCTGTTGGAGGATCTTCACACCAACACCGCAGCTGCCGTGCGGCTGGCTGGGAAAATCGGGCACGAATTCCCCGTGTCGTCTGGTGTGCGACAGGGGTGCGTCATTGCTCCTGTGTTGTTCAATGTTTTTATTGACCACATAGTGAAAAAGGCGCTAGACATGATGCCAGAGGGGGCTGGCGTGTCAGTCGTGACCCGAGCCGGCGGCTCTGTGTTGTCGTCGTCGGTTGAGCGCATAGTAATGCTGATGTATGCCGACGATTTATGTTTGTTCTCGCATGACCCAGCTCAGTTGGCGCTTATGCTGAAAATCCTTGACAAAGTGTCCTCTAGCTTTGGCATGCAAATCAACGCCGCCAAGACAGAAGTGATGATTTTGCCAGCAGATTTTGACGCGGATCTGCCCACGTTTGCGCTGACTGGTGGTGAAGTGAAGACCGTCTCTGCATTTAAGTATCTAGGGAGTTGGATAACCCAGAGTGGTGGTGTGGAAAAGGAGATCGGTGTGCGTGTCGGTCGCGCGCTGGGCGTGTTTGCGTCTTTTGATAAGATTTGGGCCAGCAAGAAGATGCAAGTGCAGTCTAAGATGCGGGTTTACAACACTTTCGTGCTGCCCCACTTTCTGTACGGCTGCGAAACATGGGCCCCTACTAAAACACAACTGACTCGATTGGAGGTTGCCCACTCTAACTGCCTTCGTCGCATTCTGGGTGTGCGCCTGGTCGACCGGCACAGATTAACTTATATTCGGCAGGCGTGCGACACTGAGCCAATTGAGAGCCTTGTGGCAAAGCGATCAATGCAGTGGCTAGGCCATGTGATGCGCATGCCGGCTTCTCGTCTTCCTCGTACGACTTTTGACTGCACAATGGATGTGGCTCGGCAGCAAGGCCGGCCTCCAGCCTCCTCCCGACACTATTTTCTTAAGCTACTGATTCAGCAGCTAGGCGAAACTAGTGGCACTCGTTCTGATTGGAAGACTTTTTCGGACACGGCGTTTGAGCGTGCTCAGGATAGGGTCGGGTGGAGAGCCGTGGTGTACGGTCCGGCTGCCCCTCAGGCGCCGGCCCCTCCACCACGGCGGTCAAGTAGATTGGCAAGCGCCACTTGACCCCCTATCCCCTAGAAGCAGTTAGGACCTATTTTGGAGGCGTCGCACAATAGCTCTCCTTTTTGCTCTGGGACTACACGTTGGCAGGCAGCCGGCTGGTGGCTACCGCCCCTCACAAGTAATTGTTAGGGCCAGAACTGGACTTGGGTCTAGGCGGTGGTACTAGGACTAGAGGTAGTCTTTGCTGGAAAGCCGATGTAACTGTAACTGTTTTCCAAATGCCGGATAATTCAACTGTCGCAGCCTTTAGGTTTCGACCTCGGGTATCACATAAACGTAATGACCTGATCTAATTCATCCAACAATGGCTGGTCATATTGTTCATAGGCGTTAGTCAAGGAGTTATTCAGCGTGACAGGCTTGCGCCGCAACTACAGCAAACGTCGTCCATAAACGGGAGGGTTGACGGGAGGGTTGACCCCGGGGTAGAGAGTGAGAGTTGATGAGAGACAACAGCACCCGGGGGGTAGGGCGGCATGGGCGGCGGCGACGGCGGCGACGGCCGGCGCGGCGCGGGTGGCAGCGGCGGGGGAGGACTGGGTGGGGCGGTTGGGTGGCGGCGCAGGTGGCGGTTGGGCGGCGAGGCGGGCTGGGAGGGCTGGGCGATGAGTTGGGCGGCAGGCTGGGTGGTGGGGTCGGGGGGGAGAGGGGGGAGGGAGACGCGATGACGGGCGGGGGAGGCGACGGTGGCGACGGGGGCGAGGGAATGACGTACGGCGGGAGTCGAGGTGGACGCGGAGGGCTCGGCGCCGGCGGCGGCGACGGCGGTGGAGTGATGTAGCCCGGGGGGTTGGGCGGCGTCGGGGGCGCCGGCGGAGGGCTGGGCGGCGGGCTGGGCGAGAGCGAGTCGATGCGCTCGCCCACCAGGCAGTTGGCAGGGATTTTGACGCCGTTGGCAACTGTCTCCGTGCAGTGCGGGAAGTACGTCGACTGCAACTGCGTGCAGGATCCCCCCAGGCGTGGCGCACACGTATGGCAGGGAGCATGCGCAATCACGTTAAGCTGTATGCGGAGGAAGGAGGGGAGGAGCGCGGGGCGGGACGGGCAAGAGAGCCAGCAAAACGCAGGACGCAGGACACACCTGCACCGTCGCACGAGCGCGAATGGTCGAGGCGAGGGGGAGGTAGGTTTCGATGTGTTGCCTGAGTTGGACGGCACGCAGTGCTATAATAATGTGCAGGACAAACGAGGGCTAAGTACTACTAGATTTTGCCACATGTGTGGATGCCACACTCGTATGCGCCCACCAAATTTCAAATGTGGCCACGTCGATGTCGATGTCGACGTTCCGATACGGCAGACCCTATCTTGGGGCCTGATCCTGGTGGCATCCTCACAACGAGGATGGGGGGGGACAGCGCGGCGGCGTTGCTTCGTATTCGGAACGCTCAACAGAGCTCGAGAGCTGCTGAGAGCGGCGCGTCTGCAAACCTGAGCACACTCCATCCTGCAGCACGGCTTCCAACACTATCCACCCAGAATACAACACGGTCCCTAGTGCACAAGGCTATTATCATGAGGCGGCCCGTGGTTGTCTGACCGGTGGGCACGGGCAACACCTCGGCGGACAACACAGTACCGCGGCTGAAG
>VFSX01000418.1:142500-154236 GCA_016618255.1 Chlamydomonas sp. UWO 241
GCGTCTTGGGCGTGTAGAGCGAAATGATGTCAAAGTGCGCTTTTGAGCGGTTCTGCGGGTTGCCGGTCCCCGCGTCGCGCATAGCTGCCAGCTGCGCGTGTGTGTGTGTGTTGGTATATGCGCGTGTGTGTGTGTGAATGCGGGTTGCCGGTACCCGCATCGTGCATAGCTGCCAGCTGCGTGTGTGCGTGTGTGTGTGTATGTATGTGTGTGTGTGTGTGTGTGTGCGTCCACATCGCGTATCACCACCAACTGCGTGCATGCGTGCACGTGTGTGTGTGTGTGTGTGTGTGTGTGAGTGTGAGTGTTTGTGTGTGCGTTTGCATGCGTGTGTATGCGCAAGGCATGCACCCTCGCCCCGCCAACTTGCCCCTCCTTGCGATACTCTGCCCCCCCCCCCATGAACACACATATGCACATGCGTACACGCATGCACCCCCGCCCCCACACCTGCGCCTGCTTGCGCTTCATCCCCAGCATCCTGTGCCACGCCACACACGCGCGCACACCCACACACGGACACGCACACACACACACACACACACACACGCACACACACAAGACTGCAAAATCGACCACCACACACCTGCGTCTCTTTGCGCTCCTCCACCCCAACCGTGCTGTGCCGTGCCGCCTCGCGGTACTGTGTGTCTGCGAGCCTCTGCCCTTGGCGCGCCTGGCAGCGTGTGTGTGTGTGTGTGTGTGTCTGCGAGCCTCTGCCCTTGGTGCGCCTGGCAGCATGTGTGTGTGTGTGTGTGTGTGTGTCTGCGAGCCTCTGTCCTTGGCGTGCCTGGCAGCATGTGCATGTGCATGCGTGTGTGTGTGTGTGTTTTGTGTGTGTGACTTTTTGTGTGTGTGTGTGTGTCTGTGCATGTCGGTGCTTTGTGTCTGCGAGCCTCAACCCTTGCCGTGTCTGGCAGCGTGTGTGTGTGTGTGTGTGTGCGAGCCTCTGCCCTTGCCGCGCCTGGCAGCGTGTGTGTGTGTGTGTGTGTGTGTGTCTGCAGAGGCCCGCGGCGCGCCTGGCAGCGTGTGTGTGTGTGTGTGTGTGTGTCTGCAGAGGCCCGCGGCGCGCCTGGCAGTGTGTGTGTGTGTGTGTGTGTCTTCAGAGGCCCGTGGCGCGCCTGGCGGCATGTGTGTGTGTGTGTGTGTGTGTGTGTGTCTGCAGAGGCCCGTGGCGCACCTGGCAGTGTGTGTGTGTGTGTGTGTGTGTGTCTGCAGAGGCCCGTGGCGTGCCTGGCAGTGTGTGTGTGTGTGTGTGTATGTGTGTGTGTGTGTATGTGTGTGTGGGTGGCGGTTGGTGGGTGCGCAGCGCATCAGGGGTGCGTGTGTACACACCAAAGCGCGCGCTGTGCGGGTGACTCGTACCAGCCAGTGCAGTGCAGTGCACGCACATGCGCACACACACGTCGCGTACAGTGTGTAGCACGGCGCGTGCGGCGGACACACGCATGCGTGCCCCCCCCCCACGTGTCGTGCCCCACCTCCATGGTTGCGAGTGTGTCACGCCTCCGCGCCGCCTCTACTGCTGCCACGTCCCGCGAGCCAAATCGTGCCGTCTCAGGCTGATACTGGGTGCTGCCTAGGATGACCATGGTAGTAGGCGGGTGTTGGCACACGCATGGCTGCAACACCCAGATGCGCCGCAAAACCAGCGTGTGTGTGCACCAAATGCAACACCCTGGGTTAAGCTCACCTGGCACGCCCTTTGTGATATCTCCAACAGCACGAGGACGAGGCAGCGTTCCCGCTTTCTCGTCTCCTAAGGAAGCGCCATGGCTCCCTGTTGCTGAATGCGCGTGCTGCTGCAGGCGGAGCGAGTTGCCCATGTGGCCCATCGGCTCTGCAAACATGCTTGCGTTGTCGTATCGAGGTATGCGTCCCTGTACATATGATGTGCTATGTGTTATGTTGTATGTTTCTGCGTTTGTGTGGATCGTTCCAGGACTTATGGGAATACACGCGTACGTACTTGGTTTGGTTGAGCTTGAGTAAGCGAGCAAGTGGGTGTGTGGCCCAAACAATGAGGGGCGCCTACCTGGCACTAGCACTAGCTTGCCTGGTGCTCGTGCCACACGCCGCTCAATGCATCGCCACCGACGATGTGGCCGGCCCTGTGGTGAAGGCGGAGGAGGCTGGCCTGGTTTCGGGCGCGGTGGCGGTGGCGGTGGAAGAGGAGCCCGAAGCACTAGCACTAGGGCCAGTGGGAGGAGGTGCGATCTCAGACACTGACGCAACTGAGGACGGGGCTCCTCCTCCACCGCCGCCCTCCGAGGAGTCAAAGGTGTCCAACAACACCTTCAGCAACCTGGTGGAAGCAGTGCACGAAAAGGCCAAGGAGGTGGCCAAGGAGCTCGACACTCGACTGATCGCGGTGGGGCTGCTTGCATGGGCCTGCATGGCGCGCATGCACGACGATCCATGGAAACTCTTCCCTTTGGTTTAGTGATCGCTGGTGCTCTTTCTGCGACCGCTTAAGCCCCCGGAAGATGGTGGATTTTCCTTTATTGAGCGACTACGTGTTGGGCCTTGGATCTGGCCGGGCGGCCGGCCGGGCAGAACCCCCTCCAGCCCTTCCCCTCACCCACGCGGCCTGGCGTCCGGGGCATGGTTGTGCCCGCGCAGGAGTTTGGCAACGGCAGCTCGACTGACGGCGCCAAGGTCGGCGAGGCATTCGCCGCCGCGCTCAACGGCGGCTCCGGCGCCGACGGCGGTGAGGGCGAGGACGAGGGCGAGACGCACACGCTGGAGACGGTCGTGCGCATCTCGTCGAGGGACGATGAGGTGGGGTGGGGCCGGCATGCGGGCACTGAGCACGCGCTGGACTGTCCTTGTGCTCCTGTCCTGTTGGGGATTTTTGAGGACAAGGAGGGGCAAGCAAAGCGTTACGTTACCTGCAGGACACCCTTTATTTGCGACGCGACGAGGGAGATTCTGCTGGCGATTGTGCGTGCATTTGATCGCAGACTACAGAATTTCCTGGCTGACACAACTGCCGCGTCTCTAGGTCTCCCAATGCATGAAGATCGCAGCTTCGCAGGGCTGACGACCTACCCGTTGATCTCTCTCTCCTCTCTTTCTCTTCTCTCTCTCTCCCTCCCTCCCTCCCTCCCTCCCCCCCTCCCTCCCTCCCTCTCCACCCAGAGCTGACAGCCTACCGGCAACCCTCTCTCCCTCCCTCCCTCCCTCTCTCTTCCTCTCCCCCTCTCCCTGTCTCTCTCCATCTGTAGGGCCGCAGCGGCGGGCACAACGCAGACGCAGACGGCGACAGCAAGGTGGTGGGCGACGGGCGGAGGCGAGCGAGGGTTTAGGGGTGTAAGCCCTATTTGAACAGGGGTCCATTGAGGAAGCTCTATCAAGTGGATAAACCTGATGGATATGACAGTCGGTGTGACCCTGAACCCCGCAACACAACCCTAGCACCCGCTGCGCCGCAGCGGCGGGCACGGCGGCGGCGACGGCGACGGCGGCATGGGGGCGATACGGAACAAAGTATCAAGGGGGCAGGATGCCGACGGCGACAACAAGTCTGAGGGCGAGACCAAAAGAGGGAGAGACCTCTCTCTCTCGGCATGGGGGCGACCGAAAACAACGCCAACCGAATATAACCAACCGCCCGGACACCCTAAACCCTGAAACTGAAACCTGAAACCCTAAACCTGACCCCCCCATAGGACCGCGGGGGCAAGGGGCACAACGCGGACGGCGACGGCGACGACGGCGAAGGCGGCAGCGGCAACAGTCAGCCGGAGGACGACGGGATGGGGGCGATCGAGAAGAGCGTCGACCGCATCATCGACCAGCACGGCAGCGAGTTTGTGCTGTCAAACCCAAAGGACGAGATCCCGGTGCTCACGGTCGACGCGCAGGTGCGCATTCGTATTGTTGGGGTGTCGGGCTTCAGCGCCACGGTTTGTCGAAGTTGGTTAGGTGTAGGTGCCGAAAGAGTGTCCACACGAGCAGCAGAGGGGACGGCAGCAAGCCTGTGGGCTGTCAAACCCAAATGACAAGGTCCCTGTGGTGCCTCACGGTCGACGCGCAGGTGCGCATCCATATGGTTGGGGTTTCTAGGTTCAGCGCCATGGTTTCGTCGAAGATGGTTAGCTGTGGGTGCCGAGAGCATGTCGACACGACCAGCAAAAGGGACGGCAGCGAGTCTGTGCGCTGTCAAACCGAAAGGACGAGATCCCGGTGCTCACGGTCGATGCGCAGGTGCGCTCGGTTTGGGTCGTTTCAGCGTTCTGACGACGGTTTGGGGCTACGTTTTGGGGGTTGGCGGTTGGCTGTGGGTGTCGAGAGAGTGTTGACACGAGCAGTAGAGAGGACGGCAGCGAGTCTGTGGGCTGTCAAACCCAAAGGACGAGGTCCCTGTGGGGCCTCACGGTCGACGCGCAGGTGCGCATCCATATGGTTGGGGTTTCTTGGTTCAGCGCCACGATTTCGTCGAAGATGGTCAGCTGTGGGTGCCGAGAGAGTGTCGACACAACCAGCAGAGGGGACGGCAGCGAGTCTGTGCGCTGTCAAACCCAAAGGACGAGATCCCGGTGCCTCACGACCGACGCGCAGGTGCGCTCGGTTTGGGTCGTTTCAGCGTTCTGACGGCGGTTTTGGAGTAACGTTAGCTGTAGGTGCCGAGAGAGTGTCCACGCCAGCAGAGCAGCAGAGCACCTCGTGGTCCCGGCGCCCGGTTTGGGGTTTAAGCGTAAAGGGTAGTTTGGGGGGGTTGACGGTTAGCGGTCGGTGCCGAGAGAGCCCACGCGACCAGCAGAGCACGTCTGCAAGTTTTTCTTGTGAGTTTGTGTGCTGTCAAACCCACCGACAGACGAGACCCCTGTGGTGCTCGCGGTCGACGCGCCTGTGCTCTTCCAGGATACGGGTTTCGGGATTCAGGGCTTGGGGTTAAGTGTGAAGGGGGGGGGGGGGGTGAGGTAGTTGTTCTGGTGTTGGGGTTGTCACGGGGGCTCCAAGACAGTTGTTATTGGGTGAGAAAGGATGAGTGCCCACTCGAGCAGCAGAGCACGGCAGCGAGGTTTTGTGCTTTCGGACCCGGAGGACGAATCCCTGTGGTGCCCGCGGTCGGCGCATGCGGGCTCAGGGACGACTGCCTCGCTTTGCGCTTTACCCTACACCCTACCGTAGTACTTACCGCTTTGCCTTGCCGCCACTTTTATAAAGGGGGTAATTGTTTAGAAATTAGGTGCCTTGCCGCGGGACTTTTTTGGATTTTTTCCCTCGTGTTGACGCCACTTTTGGCGGTTTTCCGACTTTTTCGTCAATCTTTTTTAGAAATCGGCCTTGCCGCGACGTTTTCCGAATTATTTAATCGGCAAAGCTGTACTACGGTAAACCCTAAACCCTAAACCCCCATCCTCTGCCCCTCTCTGTCTCTCTCGCACACACCCTCACACGTGAGCGCCCACTCCCAGCTTATCCAAGACCCCTCCGTTCTTTCCATCACCGGTGATCATGGCCCCTCTCTCTGTCTCTCACACACACACACACACACACAACTCACACGCACACACACAGCTGATCCAAGACCTCTCGGTTTTGTTCATCGCCGCCGCGTCGCTGGGCACGCTCTTTCACATTCTCGCTCACTCTCACTCACCCACTCACTCTCTCACACACATACGCACACACACTTTCGCACACAATGCGCACGCCCACACACACACACACAGCTGATCCAAGACCTCTCGGTTTTGTTCATCGCCGCCGCGTCGCTGGGCACGCTCTTCCACACTCTCTCTCGCTCACTCTCTCACTCTGAATCACATAAACAACCAACCAACCAACCAAGCGTTACATGTGGCCGTCCGCATGCACCGGCAATGCCTGCACACTCACAGACACCGCACACGCACACACGCACACACACACACGCAGCTGATCCAAGACCTCTCAGTCCTCTTCATCGCCGCCGCGTCGCTGGGCACTCTCTTCCATATGATCGGCCAGCCCTGCATCAACGGGTATCTCATCGCTGGCGCTGTGGTGGGGCCGGGCGGGCTGTCGTGGGTTAAGGAGCTGGTGCAGGTGGGTTGAGGGTTCAGGGTTCAGGGCTTAGGGTTTTGTTTTAAGGGTTTGGGGCTGAGGGCTGACGGTTTAGGGATTGGTCAGCCCTGTATCAACGGCTGCCTCATCGCTAGCGCTGTGGTTCGGGCCGGGAGGGTTGTCGTGGGTCAAGGAGCTGCTGCAGGTGGGTTGAGGGTTCAGGGCTTAGGGTTTAGGGCTCTGAGCGTTTAGGGTTCAGGGCCCAGGGTTTATGCATCGGCCAGCCCTGCATCAACGGGAACCTCATCGCTGGCACTTGCTGTCTTGTCGGGCGGGCTTTCTTGGGTTAAAGAGTTGGTACAGGTGGGTGCACAACTGTGGTTGTCAAGGTTTGTTGTTTTTAGGGTTGAGGGTATGTGAAGGGCTGAGCGTTTAGGGCTCAGGGATCGGCCAGGCCAGCAGCGGCTACCTCATTGCTGGCGCTGTCGTCGGGCCGGGAGGGCTGCCGTGGGTCAAGGAGCTGGTGCAGGTGGGTTGAGGATTGAGGCTTAGGATTCTGTGTTTAAGGGTTTCGGGCTGAGGGTTGAGGGTTGAGGGATCGGGCAGCCCAGCATCAATGGCTACCTCATCGCTGACGCTGGCGTCAGGCCGGTAGGGGCTGTCTTGGGTTAAGGAGCTGGTGCAGGTGCGTGTAGGGCTGTGGTTTTCTAGTTTTTTTAATAGGGTTTACGGCCTGTTAAGGGCTGAGAGTTAAGGGAACAGGGATCGGCCACCCAGTATCAATGGCTACCTCATCGCTGGCGCTGGCGTCAGGCCGGGAGGGCTGCCGTGGGTCAAGCAGCTGGTACAGGTGGGTGTAGATCTGTGGTTTTCAAGGTTTTGTTGTTTTAAGGGTTTAGTTAGGGCCTGTTTAGGGCTGAGCGTTTAGGGCACAGGGATCGGCCAGCGCTGCATCAACGGCTGCCTCATCGCTGGCGCTGGCGTCGGGCCGGGCGGGCCGTCGTGGGTGAAGGAGCTGGTGCAGGTGTAGGTCTGTGGTTTTCAAGGTTTTTTTGTTTTAGGGTTTACGGCCTGTTAAGGGCTGAGAGTTTAGGGCACAGGGATCGGCCAGCCCTGCATCAACGGCTGCCTCATCGTAAGCGCTGGCGTCAGGCCGGGAGGGCTGTCGTGGGTCAAGGAGCTGGCGCAGGTGCGTGTAGGGTTGAGGGCTTAGTTATTTCCAAGGGTTTCAAATGGGCTGAGGGTTGAGGGTTGAGGGATTGGTCAGCCCTGCATCAACGGGTGTCTCATTGCTGGCGCTGTTGTCAGGCCGGGGGGGGGGGGGGGGGGGGGGGGGGCTGCCGTGGGTGAAGGAGCTGGCGCAGGTGCGTGTAGGGCTGTGGTTTTCAAGTTTTTGTTTTGGAGAGTTAAGAGCTGAGCGTTGAGGGTTAAGGGGTCGGCCATACCAGCAGCGGCTACCTGTCGTCGGGCCGGGGGGCAGTGGTCCCTGGGAAGGATTTTAGTAATTAGTTTTTTGCCGGCTCTAGCAACTTTGACCGCTCATCCCAGGCACAATACACAGCGGGTTCTCATGCAATGCATGCCGTTGTGCTGCTCTTGGCAAAAGCTTTCCAACGCATCGCTCCACGCCCTCACCCACCAAGTGTAAGGTGGTTTTCTAGGAAATGGGAAATCCGGCTCGGAGCGGTATACGGCTCGCAGGGGAATCACTGCCGGGGGGGGGGGGGCTGGCGTGGGCCAAGGTGAGCTGGTGCAGGTGATGGTGGACCAAGAGTTAGTAGGGGGCCAAACCTGATGATGATGGATTTTACAGTCGTGTGTGACGAGCCTACCGGCTAGCGTATTCGACCTTGCTCGGCGTATAAAGCCCGAGTGCTACAGACGGGTGGCTGGCTACTGGTGGTGGGGGGCTAGTGGGTCGGGGCTGGACCTAGACAGGGCACTCGGCCCCCAGATCTGACTCCTCCCCGTGGGGGCACGGCGGGGGTTCACAAGCCTAGGGGTTCGGAGTGAAGTATCAATCAAACCCCTTCTTGGGGGTTGGCTTGCAGGAGCTGTGGTGTCCTGTGGGTCAAGGTGCGCTGGTGCAGGAGCAGGCACCCGTCACATTGGACAGCAACCGCCACACACGCACACACACTCGCGCTCTGATGAGGCACACTCTCACTCTCATCTCTCACTCTCGTCTCTCACTCATCTCTCACTCTGATGAGGCACACTCTCACTCTCATCTCACTCTCATTTCTCACTCTGATGAGGCACTCGTTCTGATTGGAAGACTTTTTCGGACATGGCGTTTGAGCGTGCTCAGGATAGGGTCGGGTGGAGAGCCGTGGTGTACGGTCCGGCTGCCCCTCAGGCGCCGGCCCCTCCACCACGGCGGTCAAGTAGATTGGCAAGCGCCACTTGACCCCCTATCCCCTAGAAGCAGTTAGGACCTATTTTGGAGGCGTCGCACAATAGCTCTCCTTTTTACTCTGTGACTACACGTTGGCAGGCAGCCGGCTGGTGGCTACCGCCCCTCACAAGTAATTGTTAGGGCCAGAACTGGACTTGGGTCTAGGCGGTGGTACTAGGACTAGAGGTAGTCTTTGCTGGAAAGCCGATGTAATTGTAATTGTAAATTGATGAGGCACACTCTCACTCTCATCTCACTCTGATCTCTCACTCTGATGAGGCACACTATCACTCTCATCTCACTCTCATCTCTCACTCTGATGAGGCACACTATCACTCTCATCTCACTCTCATCTCTCACTCTGATGAGGCACACTCTCACTCTCATCTCACTCTCATCTCTCACTCTGATCCCTCACTCTTATCTCTCACTCTGATGAGGCACACTCTTACTCTCATCTCACTCTCATTTCTCACTCTGATCTCTCACTCTGATCTCTCACTCTGATGTGGCACACTCTCAATCTCATTCCTCCCTCTCATCTCTCACTCCGATGAAGCACACTCTCACTCTCATCTCACTCTCATCTCTCACTCTGATGAGGCACACTCTCACTCTCATCTCACTCTCATCTCTCACTCTGATCTCTCACTCTGATGTGGCACACTCTCAATCTCATCCCTCCCTCTCATCTCTCACTCCAATGAAGCACACTCTCACTCTCATCTCACTCTCATCTCTCACTCTGATGAGGCACACTCTCACTCTCATCTCACTCTCATCTCTCACTCTGATGAGGCACACTCTCACTCTCATCTCACTCTCATCTCTCACTCTGATGAGGCACACTCTCACTCTTATCTCACTCTCATCTCTCACTCTGATGAGGCACACTCTCACTCTCATCTCACTCTCATCTCTCACTCTAATGAGGCACACTCTCACTCTCATCTCACTCTCATCTCTCACTCCGATGAATCACACTCTCACTCTCATCTCTCACTCTCATCTCTCACTCTGATGAGGCACACACGCTCACTCATCTGAGTCGCATTCTCACTCTGCTGGGGCACACTCGCACCCTGATCTCACTCTGATCTCACTCTGATCTCACCTTGATCTCACTCTGATCGCTCACTCGGATCTCTCACTCTGATGAGATCGAATCCGTCGCTCAACTTGGACTCTTCCTGCTCCTGTTTGCACTCGGGCTTGAGCTCAATCTCTCAAAGCTGCGCTCGGTTGTTTTGAACCACCACACACACACTCACACACACACACACACACACGCACACGCACACGCACGCACACACACACACATGCACACACCACACACATGCACGCGCACGCACGCACACACACACACACACACGTACACACACACATGCACACACCACACACACACACACATGCACACGCACGCACACACACACACGCACACACATGCTTGCACACATACACACACACACACACACACGCACGCACACACACACAGGTCGAGTCGGTGGCTCAGCTGGGCGTCTTCCTCCTCCTCTTTGCGCTCGGCCTAGAGCTCAACCTCTCGAAGCTGCGCTCAGTCATGGGGGCGTCGGTCATCGGAGGCTCGGTGCAGATCGGGGTGTGCATGGTGAGAGACGGGGAGAGGGGGGAGGGCAGAAAGGGAGAGAGGGAGAGAGACAGGGAGAGACATAGGGAGAGAAAGAGAAAGATAGATAACTAGAGAGAGAGAGAGCAACCCAGAAGGAAGGGGGGGGTGGCAGCCCACAAATCTTCCATGGGCGGGTTGTGGGGGCGTTGGTCATCGGAGGCTCGGTGCAGATCGGGGTGTGCATGGTAGGTGTCGTAAACACACATACGAGCACACACAGAGAGAGAGAGAGAGAGAGAGAGAGAGAGAGAGCGGGGGAGAGAGACAGAGAGAGACAGGGAGAGGGGAGAGGGAGAGAGGGAGAGAGGGAGAGAGGGAGAGAGAGAGAGGAGAGGAGGGAATAGAAGAGGGAGAGAGGGAGAGGAGGAGGAGGGAAGAGGGAGGGAGGGAGGGAGGGAGGGAGGGAGGGAGGTGAGGGAGAGGGGTGGGGGAGGATGGAGTGTAGGAGGGGCGTGGGCTGGGGGGGGGAGGGATGCAGGGCAGGGGGAGAGGCGGTTGAGGGGGAGGGGGGGAGGGGGATGGCTGGGAAGGAGGGGAGGAATTGTACAAAAACTCTCCTAGAGAACTCATTTAAGGGCATATTGTCACAAATCACATCTAGCACACAGCGAGACCCGCAGTCCGTGAACCCTAACCGAGTACACACGCAATTCACCCTCAATGTGTGTGGGTCATGGGGGCGTTGGCAGCAGGAGTCAGGGTGGCACACCTCCAGCTCACCCAAACAAAACAAAACAAAATCCCCCCCTTCCCCTCAATCCCCCTCCCTGCCCTGCCATACACCGCAACCAGAGACGCCTAGGCAGGCGACTTTTATCGACCACCTCCCCACCCCACCCACGGAAGGTGCTAAGGAGGAGGGGGGGCAAATTATAACGGAGGCAAATTATAACATTTGAGCATGCAAGAGCTGCCCACGGCCACCATGCTGCTTGGATGCGCCCCCCCTTCCAGACTTAAGTTTGTTATGGTATAGGGCAGCCATACCCCGGGTCCCGGCCCGAGCGGCCTCCCCACCTGGCTGGAGGTGCGGTTTCTGCGTGGCTCTACGACGCTCCTCCACCCCCTCCCTCTCCCTGCACGACACGCCACAGGGGCGCCTGCGCAACAGACCGCGAAATCGATCAACTCCACACACACACACACACACACAAACAAACAAACACAAACACACCGCGCGACAGGTGCTTAAGGCGCCATGTCAGCGTGGCTCTACAACGCTCCTCTATCCCTTCCGTGCCCCATGAAAAGCCGTAATGGCACCTGCGCAACAGACGGTGAAATCGATCGCCACCCCCCCCTGCCTGCCCTGCCACAAAACACCATCAGAGACGCCTAGGCAGGCAACTGCAAATTGACCCCCTCCCCTCCCCCCCCCCCCCCACACACACGGAAGGTGCTCGGAGGTGCCGTGTCTGCGTGGCTCTATGACGCACCAGTGACGCCCGGCGTGTTCACGGGGGCGCTGCTGGCGATGTCATCGACTAGGTGTGTGTGTGTGTGTGTGTGTGTGTGTGGCGCCCGGCGTGTTCACGGGGGCGCTGCTGGCGATGTCATTGACCAGGTGTGTGTGCATGTGTGTGTGTGTATGTGCATCTGTGTGTGTGTGTGTGTGTGCGTGGCGCCCGGCGTGTTCACGGGGGCGCTGCTGGCGATGTCATCTACCAGGTGTGTGTGTGTGTGTGTGTGTGTGTGT
>VFSX01000081.1:5000-97500 GCA_016618255.1 Chlamydomonas sp. UWO 241
GAGCGGGGCAGGAGCCACGCCTGCACGTCGTGAAGCAGTTCCGCCCGCCGGTGAGGAGGCGCGGTTTAGGGTTCAAGGGATTTAGTTCAGGGTGTCGGGCCTAATGGGTGCTGAGGGAGGAGAGAGGAGGGAGGGGGGGGGAGAGAGGGGGGAAGTGCAGGGGCCGCGCCTGCTCATTGTGAAGCAGTTCCGCCCGCCGGTGGGGAGGGGCGATTCAGGGTTAGGGGGATTGGGCTCAGGGTTAAGGGTTGAATGGGAGCTGAGGGGGGAGGAGGGAGGGCCATGCGCTGCGCCAACTCGAATTGATAGCGGGGCAGCAGCTCTGGCCGCCGGAGGGGAGGTGTGGTTCGTTTTGTGGATGGACGTGTCTTGCTGATTCTGCTGCTTTGATATCGGTCCCTTGCTTGGACGGACGCACACACACATGCGCACACACACACACATTCACACACGCACACACACACACACACACACACGCACACACACACGCACACCAGGTACACACTTGAGCTGTCGGCTGGGCTGATCGCCGCGGGAGAAGACCCAAAGACCGCTGGTCCTTGGTAGCTGAAGGAGGAGACGGGGCCTGCTGAACCCTTGCCCTGGATTTTCGGCCTAAACTGAGTCACCTCACCCTGAAATATGCCGCAAACCCAACCCCGGCAACACGCCTGATTGCAGGTACACACTTGAGCTGCCGGCTGGCCTGACTGACGCCGGAGGAGACCCAGCACCCACAAACACACACACACACACACACACGTAGACACACACACACACACACACACACGCACGCACAAACACACACACCAAGTACACACTTGAGCTGCCAGCTGGCATGATTGACGCCAGAGAAGACCCAGCACACACACACACACACACGCATATACATACACACATCCACACACGCACGCACACGTGCACACACATACACGTACACACACACACACACACACACACACACACACACATCCGCACACACACACACACACATCTTCACAAGCACGCATACGCACGTACACACACACACACACGTCCACACCAGGTACACACACGAGCTGCCGGCAGGCATGATCGGCGCCGGAGGAAACCCAGCACACGCACACACACACAACCAACCAACCAACCAACCAACCAAGCGTTACATGAGGCCGTCCGCATGCACCGGCCATGCCTGTACTACTAACAGCAATACACCCCGGCAATTGTTACGAAGTCTGACCCGTGCACTGGGATATACACACACACACACACATACACATACATACACATACACACAAGCGCACACCAGGTGCACACTTGAGCTTCGGCTGAACTGATCGACGCCTGAGAGGGCCCTCACAAACACATGCACACACACACACATACACACACATACACACACGCACACGCGCACACACACACACACACCAGGAACACACTTGAGCTGCCAGCTGGCATGATCAACACCGGAGACGACCCAGCACACACACACACACACATATACACATGCACACACGTACACACACACACACACACACGTAGACACACACGCACGCACACGCGCACACCAGGTACACACTTGAGCTGCCGGCTGGCGTGATCGACACGGGAGAAGACCCAGCACACACACACACGCACACACACACACATTCACACACGCACACATGCACACACACACACACACACACACAAACACACACACACACGCACACCAGGTACACACTTGAGCTGCCGGCTGGCCTGATCGACGCGGGAGAAGACCCAGCGACCGCTGGTCTTCGGGAGCTGAAGGAGGAGACGGGCCTGACTGGTGTCGTTGTCGGGGTCAGTGGGCGGCAGTACCTGTCGCCGGGGCTCACGGGCGAGTGCATTGTCACGCTCGTCGTGCGGGTGAGGGGGATGGAGAGGTTTCACATGAACGCGCCCGCGGGACCCCGGGGCGTGGGTTCACCGTAGTACCGCTTTGCCTTGCCGCCATTTTTATAAAGGGGGTAGTTGTTTAGAATTAGGGTGCCTTGCCGAGAGATGTTTCTGAGATTTCCCGTTTTTTTTTAGAAATCGACCTTGCCGCAACGTTTTTCGAATTATTTTATCGTCAAGGCAAAGCGGTACTACAGTAGGCTCAGGAGTTTAGGCCTAGGAGTTTAGGCCTAGACTAGACGTTGAGGGGGGGGGTCTTCTGTGAGAGTCCGCAAGGCCGTGCAAGCGCCAGCCTACCCGAGAGAGAGACAGAGAGAGAGTAGAGGGGGAGCGAAGAGAGAGCGATCGGGTGAGGGGAGGGGGGAGGGGGTGGTCGGGTGCATGGGGCGGCAGTATCTGTCGCCGGGTCTCACGGGCAAGTGCATCGTAGCGCTCGTTGTGAGGGTGAGAAGGAGAGGGTGGAGAGGAAGGGAGGGAGGGAGGGAGGGAGAAGAAGGAGACTGAGAAAGTAGAAAGAGAGAGAGAGAGGAGAGAGAGAGAGGGAGAGCAGCGGAGGGGAGGAGGGAAGGAGGAGGTCTGACTGGGCAGGTGTTGGAGGTCAGGGGGCGGCCAGTACCTGTCGCCGGGGCTCACAAACAAACGAGTGCATCGTATTGCTCGTCGTGCGGGGGAGAGGGAGAGGGAGAGAGAGAAGGCAGGGAGGGAGGGAAGGAGAGGAAAGTAAGGAGGGAAGAACAGCGAGGAAGGCAGGGAGAGAGGGAGAGTGGAGTGGCAAAGGAGTGAGGAAGGGGGAGGAGGGAGGGAGGGAGAAAGGCGGGGTGCACACACTACGAGGAGGTTTCACACACACACACACACACACACAAACACACACGCGCGCACACACACGCATACACGCACACACGCATACACACAAACACACACACACACGCACACGTGCGTGCAGATTGGCGGCGCCGCCCCGGAGAACCAAAGCCCAGCGCTGGCAGCTGACGAAGCCGACTTCATCACAATCGACTCACACTCACTCACGCACCCCCACCCCCCCCACACACACACACACACGCAGGGTTCGCACACACGATTCGAGTTGCGCAGGCGCGAGCCAAATACTCCATCAGAGTTACAAACGACCACACGCACGCAGATCGACGGCGATGCCCCGGAGAATCAAAGCCCTGCGCAGGCAGCTGACGATGCGGGTTTCATCACGATCGACACGCTTCCGCTGCGCAGCCTGACAGAGGCCCTGGAGGAGCAGGTGTGTGTGTGTATGTGGCCGGTGACGGGTGGTGGGTGGGAGTGGGCGTGTGTGGGGGGGCGTGCGTGTGTGTGTGTGTGCGTTCGTGTGGCCGGTGGTGGGTGGTGGGTGGGTGCGGGTGGGTGTGGGGCGGGTGTGGGTGGGTGGGTGCGTGTGTGTGTGTGTGTTTTGTGTGGGGAGGGGGGCGTGTGTGCGGGTGTGTGTGTGTGCTGGGGCGCTGGGGCGCAGGGGTGCCGGGGGTTGTGTGCACGGGGGCGCGGCGGCGCGGCGGCGCGGCGGCGCAGGGCCGGGTGGGGGGGGTATATGTGTGTGTGTCTGTGGAGAGGGAGAGGGAGAGCTGTGCGCGAGGTTTTGCCGTGGGGGGGGGGGTCAAAGATGAGGGCCTGTCAGAGGGCACTGGCAGAGCGGGTTTGGGGGCTGGGCAAAGTGAGTTTGCGGGGGGGGGTGGGGGGGGAGGGGGAGGGGGGGCAAGTCTGAGACTAAACCACCCTTCCAGCCTCATCGTAGTGCCCCCTTGTGTGTGTGTTGGGCTGCATGCACGCACTCACCCACCCAACTGCTCAACCACCGACTCACTCCACACCCCTCCCCCTCCCACACACGCATATACACGCACGTGTGGAGCGCAGGAGGCTGCCGGGTACGCGGTGTGGGTGGGGCTGTGGGCGGTCGCGCAGGGCATGCAGCTGGGCAGCCTGGTGCCTGGCCTCCAGTGATGTTTGAAGGGTGCTGTTACTCTGCCAAACATTCCCTGGCGCATGCATGGGGCCTTTCCGGAAATTCTTAGTAGAACCCCCCTAGTCATTTAGTCTAGGCCTTGGCATGCGCCCCGGTGTCCTCCGGGGGCGCGCACATGTAACACCTGTTAAAGCCTGCGGAAATCACTGGGCGGGTCTGTCCCCCCCCTTCTCTTACTGGCAGGTCTCCTGGACTGTTCTTACAGCAGTGGCCAGCCTTAGGGCTGCATGCTTAACGTGGGCCTGCAGCAGTTTGGCGGCCTGTGTGTGCTTGCTTGGTAGCCCCCCGCCCCCCCCCCACCCCACCACCACCATCGCACACACATGCTCTGCTGAGGGAAAAGTTACCACTGTGGATTTAGACCCCCATTTACACCCCCCTAAACAGGGGGGTAGGACGTGGATTCCCTTAGTGAGGAAATACAACCCCAAGGGCTATACCCCCCTGTTTACCCCCCCCCCCTAATGTTGCCCAAATCGGGACACTACCCAAATCGGGATGTATTGTGTACTTTTTTACCCCCCTAATTCCGTCTTCAGTTTACAATGCTCATGTGAACGCCTAGCCCCCTAAATCCGTGGGCATCACTACAATGGTAATGTGTGTGCGACATTACCCCCCTAATAAATAGTGCTGCAAATTACGGTACTAACTGGCTGTCGCTGCTAGGATTCTGCTAGGGGGTGCAAGAACCTGCTGCAAGCTGCAGGTAGCTAGTGAGTAGCTGCTGTATAGCGGTAGCTGCTGGGTTGGGTGCCGGCACTTGGTTTACATTCGTTCTTGTGCCTCTCTCTCTCTCATGAGAGATCAGCCCTCTGGAAAAAAATGCAGACATGTATTTGATCGTGACCAATCTACAACTTGTACGTGAGCGCCACCTCAGCCACGCTGCGCGCGTTCTTGAAGAACAGCGCCGCCGCCGGCCACTTCGCATCAATGCCCTGCGCCGCATACCACGCGTCGTGCCACCCAGTGGTGCGTGCGGAAGGGAGGCACGCTGTCACAGCTGACAGGTCAATTGCATCGACTGCCATGGCGCCGGCAAGCCCAGGTCGTGTGCCACGTACTGGCCATGTCTGACTCGATCGAGGTGGCGTCCTTCAAGCATGTGTACGATGTCCGTACACCGGCAGGTTGGGCATGGAGCAGCAGGGCACCACGAGGAACAAGAGGCTGCTGCACACGCGCGCGTGTGTGTGTGTGTGTATGTGTTAGTGCGCGTGTGAGGGACAAGACGGATATGGCGAGGGTAGCAGGCGAGGGTTGGCAGGCAAAGTGGCAGGCGAGGGGGCGGGGGGCAGACGAGGGGGGGCAGGGGGTGGCCGGCGAGGGTGGCAGGTGACAGTGGCAGGCGTAGGGAACTTACCCCGCCTACTTGCTGCTACCGCTGATCCAGCTGACAGTTTTCTCCGCCTTCTTCTTGCGGTTCTTTGGTCGTAACGCCTCGGCGCCGTCCAAATTCTTGTTGGTCCTGTGGGTGTGGTGTGTGTGGGCACGCGCACACACATATGGGGGTGGGTCGGTGCACCCAAGCGTGTGCACACGCAGAGGGGGAGGGGGGGGGGGGGGGACTTGGCACACAGGTTTCGGGTGGGAGCGCGCAAGGATGGGGCCTTACCACATCAGTATCATGCGCGCCAGCAGCTGGGGTGATCGATCGACGATATATGTAGATTCTCTTTGTATTTGTCTGCAGAAATCTTGCGCTGATCACAGATGGTCCAATCTGCAGGAAGCATGCGGAGTTTTGGCTGTTGGGCTCGGCCATGCACGCCATGCGCCGCTCACCATGCGAGCATGCGTGCGCCGCTCACCATGCGCAGCACCTCGCGTGCATGCCTCTGCAGGGTCTAGCATCCACCACGAGCATGCCAGTAGTGCAGCTTGATCCCGGGTGTACAGCTGGGGCCTTTAAGACTTGACCTGGTGCTTGCATGCTTGACCTGTGAGCGGTTGCATCCGCGGATGAGGTCAAGCAGCCACACGACGACATCAACGTCGACTCAGCTGCGACCCTGATCACGCGTGCACGACATCGTAGATGCTGGCCCGAGCACCCATGCGTCCCCAAACTCTCGTCCCTGCCCCTGCCCCTGATCGCGACAGCGAGGAAGAATAATTAACAGCACATGCGTGGTTCCAGCTCACCTGGAGGATGCCGCTGCCACGCCGCGTTGCAGCGCCTACAGTCAATGCCTACCATCCGACCCGCCGGGCTTCCTGGCGCATTTTCGCATCGCGTAGAGTTTCGGAGTAGGGACGCATTGGGAACCGGAAGCTGGACTGCACTGCAACGCTGGCTTGGGGTGCTTGCCCCCCACACCCCCACACTCCCACACCCTCTGCATCAATCAGTGCTGTGTGAAGTGCTGGCTGACTACGACCCACAGCACTTTTATGTGCCTCATACATGCTCCCTCCATTTGGAGGGAGCATGCCCCCAGGCAGCACCGCCGCTTCTGACCTGCCGAACAGCTGCAGGACTTCCCTCACACACACACTCCATGGCCTGCCGCACGCTGCGAGCACGCAAATTGCCCCCCCTGTGACTCTGCCACACCAGACACCTATAGTATGCGTGCTGTGAAGATAGCGAGTCGAGCGGCGGCCCAACGCACGCGCCGATCATGCAAGTCACGCGGCAGCCCAGCACACACGCCGATCGTGCGAGTCGAACAGCAGACCATCACACACACAGAGCCCGCGATTCGAATGGCAGCCCAGCACACGCACCGAGCACGCGCGCTGCGTGTGCAAGTCAAGCAGCCAAGCACACACGCGCCGTGAGTGCGAGTCGAGCGGCGGCCCAGCGCACGCGCCAATCGCGCGGGTCGAGCAGCAGCCCAGAACACGCGCTGCACGAGCGAGTCAAGCGGCGGCCCAGCGCACACGCCAAGCACACGCGTTGAGCAGAGCGTTATGGATCAGATTATGCACGCTTGTTCTCAAGCCTGGGAGAGCCGCGGTGGCCCTGAAATGGCGCTCTCCGCGCTCCAAACCGTGTGGATTCACACCTCTCACACTTGCAACGCAGGGATTCACACCCCTGGCGGTACCGTCAGGCACAAAAACACAGACCTTAGACACACATAAACGCACCCACCTACCCCCCCACACACACACACACATACACACGCGCCAACACTCTACGATAGTAAACAGCCAGCCCGAAACAACAAGGTGTAGCAGAAACGTGATTAGCCCTCTAAACAAGGACACTGTACGCGCCTTCTAGGGGGGTAGAATGAATCCGTGGCATGTGCAGAGTATTTTAGGGGGGTCGAATGCCGTCGCCGCATTATAGGGGTGTAAAATGCTGCCCGAGGGGGTGTAAATGGGGTGCTAAATCCATAGTGTACTTGCGCTATTCAGGGAGATGGGATGCGTGCATGCGCCGCTCCCGACGGGTTCAGGCGGGATCACGCGGGCAGCTGAGGTTGGTACACGCTGGGGGTGTGCGCACAAACGCAAGACAGGTTAGGGAGTGTTCAGCGGGTATTGCTGTTGCAATACAGTTGCCATGACGATCGGCCAATGGCTGGGGGGCGTTGAATCATCGGTGCGTCAGAGCACGGTTGGCTACAACTGTGTTGCCTGCGCAGCTATTGGGGCAGTCTTCCTTCCCGTCTTAACCAAACTCCTCGCTACCTACTCTGGCTCTCCCGCGTCCTCATCTGCCTACAAACGAACTGTCGAGGAGCAAGCAAGACTTGGCGCTTAACCACTGCCCCAGCTCTGTGCCGCTCCGGCTCCTCTGATGGCCACAGCTGCTCTCCTCACACTGGCCACGCAACAGCTTCGGCTCGTCGTCCCCCATGCGCTGGGGGGGACTGTCGTGCAACAACACCCGTTATCTCCCGGCAGGGAAGTTGAGCTGGGACGCCATGGTTGCCCCCTTCACTGCGAGGGCTTGCGCCCCCTCTGCTTGCCTTCCAGTGGCGCAGGCGGCTCGGTAGTGAGCTCGCCCGGGAAGTTGCGCTTGGGCCAGCCTGGGCCGTGCAGCTTCACAGCCGCGCAGTCGTATGCTCTCGCTGCATCCACATCGGAGGCGTAGGTTCCAATGCGCTGCACGCGCCTTGTCTGCGGGTTTTGCAGGCACAACACCCATGTTGATGAGGCCTTGAGAAAGGTGACGCCGTTGAAGCGCGAGCTCTTCGCATCTCCCCGTGACACAGGCGGCTCGCTGATGAGTTCGTCCGGGAAGTTGCGCTTGGCGTAGCCTGGGCCATGCAACTTCACAGCCGCGCAGTCGTACACCTTGGCTGCGTCCTCCTCAGACTTGTAGAGCCCTACGTGCTGCGAGCGCTTGGTCTCCGTGTTGTACATATTCATCAGCCATGCAGAGCGGCCCTCGAGGCAAGTGACGCCCTTGTATCCGGCTGGCGACCATCAGGCCCTCCGTCCTCCGCATGGTCCCCCTCTTGCATGGCTGCTGCGAGCACGGGGCGCCGCGGCGGCTGCAGCACACGAGCTCCACCACCGCAAACAGGCGCCCTCGTCAGCACGCCCAGACTTTCTGTCGGGCCCCTGATGCCCGCATGCGCCGCCAGGAGCTGGCTGTGGGGTGGGCCGCCGGGGCGGCCGCGCAGCACCCATGCAGCGCCATGCGGACGGCGCCAGCATGGGGAGCAGCCAGGCGTGCGCGAGCTGCTGCTGCTGCTGCTGCTGCTGCTCCCACGGGATGCGCCACCTGCCCCAGGAGGTGCTTGTGCAAGTTTATTTGCTGCTGAGGTGTCGCTCGCTACTGGGGTGTCGCAAAACTCGTCACTTCGAGTCGCAGCCGCAAGCAAGTCGCAAGTTAGAGGCCTTGATCGAGCGCCGAGCAAGGCCAACCGCAGGCACTAGTTCGAGTTCGAGTTCGAGGTCCTGGTCGTTTGTGACGGAAGCATCTAGCTTCTGGGTGACACACCCAAACCATGCCCAAACCCCGTACGCGCATTGCCAGAGAGAGACTTGTCCACCTCTACATGTATAGTGTACACCCAGCTCGCTCAAGAATAAAACACAAAAACAATTGATAGTTGACAAGCGCATGCCATTGAGCCTGCCCCCAGAAGTGAGACCCCTGAGCCTGCGGCGCACCCCTTCGCCTTCCCTTTTTCCATCCCTTTCCCGTCTCCCCGCACATACAGTGAGCCCGGCGTCCCCTCGGGGGTGTTTGGGAAGTACCTCCGGCACGTGTAACCAATACTCTCTCTCAAGAACTCCAAGTCAGACAAATGGAAATTGGTGCATTGATTGTGACGTTTGCAAGTGGGTGGTGGTGGTGATGGTGCAACACGCGGGGGTTGGCGCAGCAGCTGTCGACAGACCCAGGTATCCATACATGCAAGAGGGGGTCACTGTGCGCTGGGGGCACACAACCGAGCGCAGGCGGCCGTTTGGGAAGCACCACTGCATGCAGGCGGCAGTTGAGCGGCCTGGCCTGCGTGTGTGCGAGCTTGGCACGCGGGCACCACCCAACGCTCTGATGAGGAGATTCGAACTCAGCACCAGCACTGGCCCAGGAGAGGGGATGCCCCATCATGTATGCAGGCTTCTGCCGCCAGAGCTGGGCGGGCGGGGTGTCTTAGGGGTGGACGCTTAGGGGTAGACGCGTTGTGGTGACCACCGTTTGTCAGGCGTGGCATACCGGCCCCCGTGCACCGAGTTCCATCCCCACAAGGGCGGAAATGAGGGAGTGGCCTCCGTCTCGTGCGGGGTGCCTGGTGCTTATGCTGCTGCGGGGGAGGGGGGGGGGACGTGGAGTGGGGTCGTCGTAGGCCGGGAATCGACACAGGTGGGGGGTAGGTTGATAATGTTTTGAGTGTTGACTGAGTCTGTTTGGACATCTTGCGCAAGACCAACACACAAAACTATATCAAAGGTGTACCTCCCGCGGAAAGTGAGCCTTGCCCTGGCCCCACTCCTGCAGTGCTTTTTCGATTGGGCGGTAGACCGCAGGTAGACCGCCCTAGGCGATTTTCAGCTGAAATAATAATTATTTTTTTGGTTCACCCTGGGTTCACTGCCCGTTCCCGTTTTTTTCATTTTTTTTGGTGTTTGCGTTTTTTCTTTTTTCTATTTTCTCCCGATTTTCCCGGGGGGGCAGCCCCCGGCCGCCGGTGGCCGGGGTGTAAGAATTAATC
Source organism: Chlamydomonas sp. UWO 241 (assembly GCA_016618255.1). Classification (NCBI taxonomy): domain Eukaryota; kingdom Viridiplantae; phylum Chlorophyta; class Chlorophyceae; order Chlamydomonadales; family Chlamydomonadaceae; genus Chlamydomonas; species Chlamydomonas priscui. Next base: position 15,030 of record VFSX01000081.1, read on the forward strand.
AATTCAATTGAAGAAGCACTGCACCCCTGGCCCACCTATGTCGCCGGTCTGAGGCGACAGGCATGTCCTATATACCCGTATAAGTCTCTGGCAAGCCGGAAGAGTCGATTGGGGGCCGTTTGCGCAGCTGCATGGAGATTGAGCGCCATGCAGTTTGACTGAGCTGCTCGTCCGCAAGCTGCCGGCCGCAGGGGTGTAAAACACAAACACACACATACACACATACACACACACACATACACACAAACACATTTCATTCCCGTTTGTAACATAGATACCGGCGAGATCGTTCCAGAGGTCTGCATGAGGGCGTCTGTCAATTGCGGGTTACCACTTGTCGCTGTGACACACACACACACACACAAAATGGTCCCTATCATAACTTCTGTGCTAACAAAAACGTGCCCACAGCAGTGCCTCCGTGCCCTGCCACCGCGCCCTCCCCCCCCACACACACACACCTTGATCCCGTACAGGCAGCAGCATCTGAATGGGAGCGCGTAGCTAGAAAGCGATGGCGGCCCATAAGTTGTTGGGCGGGCACATCCTCCACGAACCTCCACGACGGCGAAGTGGAAGCGCTGACATGGGCGCACTGGGCCGAGTCAGTGCTTAACATGTGGTCTCTCTTCCACACAGGCAAGGCAAAAAATATAGCTCTCTCGAGTGAGAGCAACCACCGCACTAGCTAGGCCAATGGGTGCAGAGTGCTTTACAAGCTCTATTGACACAGGCAAGACTCTATCTAATGACAGCAACCACCACACTAGCTAGAAGCTCCTAGCTAGGCCAAAACGCGCTTCTACGCGTTGCCAGTCCGCACTTCTACTAGCGGCTCTAGGGGCAAAGCATGTTGTCGCACTTGGCTGCGTCAAAGCCGGCCGCCCCGCACACGCACGGCGTGAGCGCACACTCCACGCCCGCGACCTTAACGTACTGCGGAAGGAAGTCGAGCAGGCTGGTCACGTTGACGGTGGACGACAGGATGAGGCCAAAGTCCATCGGGCGGCCCATGGGCTGGAGCGCCTGCCACTCCTGGTCGGCGATGGCCTTCAACTTGCCGCCCGCCATGGAGTCCAACTAAGGGGGACGAGGGGGGCACGGTGATTCAGTGGCGCGGCGTGGCGAGTGGCGGGGTGGGCACATAAGAGCAGTGTGTGTGTGCAAACATACACAACCCCACTCCCAACCCATCACGCCCTCCCAACCCATCCTCTTCTCCGCTCACCTTCATGCCCCACATGTTAAACCGTGCGGGGTCGCTGCCCAGGCTGTAGGCGGGGTTGTACATCTCCAGCTTGCAGGGCGCCGGGACAACCATGGCGCCGACGTTCGTCACTTGCATTTGCATCACAGTCGTGTTGAGGACGCCGTCGCTGCATGTGTTGAGGGGGCAGCAGCAGCGCCAGGGTCAGTCGCAAGCATTGGTGAGGTGCGTGAGGGTCATGCCGCAGCATAACCACGAGTGTGCCAGCTGCCGGCGTGTCAGCACGCAGCACGCGGCACGCGCCACGCGCCACGCGCCACGCGGCACGCGCCACGCGCCACGCGGCACGCGCAACGCGGCACGCGCCACGCGCCACGCGGCACGCGCCACGCGCCACGCGGCACGCCGGCACGCGGCACGCGGCACGCGGCACGCCGGCACGCGGCACGCGGCACGCGGCACGCCGGCACGCGGCACGCGGCACGCGGCACGCGGCACGCGGCACGCGGCACGCGGCACGCGGCACGCGGCACGCAGCACGCAGCACGCAGCACGCAAGCATGTCTGCATCTAACGCACCCGAACGACGTGTCGGTCCACATGTTGCCAAACTTGATCGTGGCATTGCACGGCTGAGGGATGGTGCACGCGACGCCGTTGATCTTGAGGGAGGTGGGGAAGAACTGAACCGGCTTGGTCACGTTGGGGGCAGAGCTAGCCATGATGACGCCAAAGTTGTACTCGCGACCGTCAACCGCAAGGGCCTTCCACTGCTCCGGGCCGCTGTCGGCGGTGAAGTTCCCGTTGGCAGACACGGCAGGGCCGGCCTGGCAGGGGGCGAGGAGGCGTGTGTGTCAGTAGGCATGCAGGCAGGCAGGCGGGCGGGCGGGCGGGCGGGCGGGCAAGATGTCCTAACCGACTCGGTCAACACTCAAAACTATATCAATCATCAATAAGCCTAGCCTCGTGGGAGAACGTGCAATGAAAGTGTGATGTTCTCCCATGAGGCTAGACTTATTGATAGAGTTTTGAGTGTTGAGCGAGTCTGGACATCTTGCGCAAGATTTCCGAACAGACTCGGTCAACACTCAAAACTCTATCAGGGCGGGCGGGCGGGAGGGGGGGCGGGGGGTGAACTCACAATGTTCCAGGTGTTTGGGATGGCAGGGAGCTTGTAGATGGAGTTCGACATGGCCACGCTCCAGGGGGACGCGATGGGGGTAACGCCGATGTTGCTAACGTACACGTTGATCACGGTCGTGGGGCTGCAGGGGGGCCAATGTGTAAGGCCATCAATGTGCAAGGCCATCAATACAATGTGTAAGGCCTAGGCGACTTGCCTTGTAGCTTGACCTTTTGTGGGCCTTGAGCCTTGTTTCTATAAGTCCCACTGGAGCTTTGGAACCGTACGTGTGACCGCCAGAAGTGGATTGTAAAACTCTCATCATCATTGCCTAGGCGGCCTAGCTTGCCTAGGCGGCCTGGCTTGCCTAGGGACTTGAGGAACTCACGAGCAGTTTGCGCTCACTCACCTCCCGTACTCAACCCAGACCGAATTCGACAACTCAAAACGCGCCGAGCAAGCCATGAGGGGTGCAACACTGCGAAGGCCGCGCGTGGCGAGTGCCGAGGAGGCGCACAGCAGGGCCACGCATGCGACGATCAGACGGGCGGAGGGAGAGACGGCCATTCTGTGGCGTCTGTGGTGCGTGGTGAGGTCTTGTTCGTGCGTGGGGCGCAAGAACGTGCCGAAGAATGGAACGGAATGCCTCGTGTTGCATTTTGCAGCGTGTGGGGAGGTGTGGGGAGCGGTTGGCGAGCTGACAGGGTGTTGCGTTGTTGTTGCAGACCAACCGCTGTCTGATGTGCAGCGGGAGGCGACATGCGAGACATTTATGAAATAGCGACAATGTAGTCGACAATGCAGCCCAGGGAAGGGCCTTGGGTCGACAAAATTCAGCATCAGCCATTCGGCCTTGGTTTGCCCTTGCGGTGCGGTGCGCCACCCTCCCCTGCGTGCACAACGCCTTGCCTCCCGCACTCAGAAAACTGCACAGGAAGGACACAGCACCAGCAGGTGCGCAGCCACGGGCAGCCCCACGTCTCACCGCCATGTCACACGCAAGCACACTCGGGGCACTGCCGCCAAAGCCGGGCCCCGTACACTCACGGCGTGAGCGCACACTCCACGCCCGTCAAGGGTTAGAGACAGCTTGTCGGAAGGAAGACCTCAAGGCTGACAGAGCTGTACATCTCCGGTCCGCTACGAGTGCAACATGTTCAGCGACTAACACAACTTTGGGGGCACCCGCACTGAATGCTGGCGACGTGAGACGCGCACCCCCCGGTGCGTGCCTCCCCACCACCCATCCAGTCTCCGGCTGACCTGGCGGCGACGGCCACAATCTCCTGCTCCAGCCAGCACAACCTCTGCTCAGGCCACCACGTCACTCCACCGCGGGCCCGTCTCGCTCCTGCAGCCCACAGTGTCCTCTGATCTGTCCGCCAGCAGCACCGAAGCCACGAGCGCCTCCAGCGCATCCTCCACCGCCAGGGCAGTGCACCCGTCAACATCGACGCCGCCGACGAAAGACGAACAGTGGCCGCCCCCCACAGCTGCCCCCAGCACCACCGAGGCCACGAGCGGCTCCAGCGCTTCCTCCACCGCAGCGGCGTCACATGCGACGCCGTCGGCACTGCCCACAGAGCACCGACCGCTTGCAGAAGGCACGCTCCTCACCCGGACGCCCTTCCCTCCAAACGCGTCGCCCCAGCTCATTGGGGACACCACGCCGCTTCCGTCAGGAGGCGCACCGCTGCACGCAGGCGCGCTCTCCGCTCTGGCGCCGCCATCCCCTGCCACCGCGTACCACCCTGGCGCTGCCCGCAGACGACGCACCGCCGCACTCAGAAGGCGGCCGGTGTGTGCGGCAGTGTCAGCGGTGATGGCGGCACAGTGATCCTTGCCATGGCAGTATACCGCTCGGAGCGAAATTTGAGCGGATTTTTTTTACTAATTGCTTTGTAGGCTTTTCTGCTTTTCCGCTCGGGAAAACAATTAATTGTGCCGGGAAAAAGGAGGAAAAAACAATTGTGCCGGGAAAAAACCGGGAAAAAGCGGAATAATAATTAATTGCTAAATCCTTCCCAAGGATCACTGTGGCGGCAGTGCGGGAAGCACGTCGCATAGCAGGTAAGGCAACACTGAGCCGCACACAGATGTGGGCGTGGCACCTGCACAAACCTGCAGATGGTGAGTGCACTGTTGTGAGCGCATTCAATGATTGGCATTCAACGCAACGCAGATTTTTTTAATATTTTGCCTTAGCCACCACGCACTATTGGGTGGTTATAGTGACAGGTGGCAATGATGCGTGGTGGTTACGCTGGTGTTGCAGATCTGTGTTGCAGATGTATTGCAGATCAGATAAACCGCTCGCCTCCTCGCCATCATCTCCAGCAGCAGCATCTCGGATCGACAGCAACAGCAGCAGAAAGCAAAGGAGGGGAGAGTGATTGACACGTCAGGGAGAAGAAGCGGGCAGTGGAAACGTTGGCGAAATGTTGCAACGATGGGAATCCAGAGACAAGGGCAGCCATCCCTGCACTAGTGAAGCTGCTATCCACGCGTGGACTCTCGAATACCACCACCCACAATAACGCCAAAGATAACTTGATGTTGCAATAATCGTTATCCTTGGTGTGGATCGCCATGCATCCATGCAGGAAAGGCATCCAGACCCAGGTGCTTGCTCGAGCACGCAGCCATGCCCACCATGAGCAGCAGCATGGGCTGTGCTCGCGTGCGCGGTGCCACCACTCCTTCTATTGCATCTGCAGCCCCTTCGCGCATGCAGCAGCACCAGCGCAGCGTCACCGCCGCTGGCGTGGGTGAGATCCCTCCCACCCAGGCCCGAATGGGAGGGCGCGGCAGCAGCATGGGAGGCGGTATGGGCGGGCGCGGTGGCGGCAGGGGACAAGAGTCGGGCGGGCTCATCCTTCCAGGGGGCGGCGGCACTGTGAGCAAGGAGTTCCAGGACCACCTGGCGAGCAGGCAGGGTGGACGTGGACCGGGGAGCCAGTTCAAGAAGCTCATCATCCCGGGGGCGCCGACCGGGGGCGGTCAGGGCAAGTCTGCAGGACCTGGGCTGCTCATTCCAGCTCAGCAGGAAGGTGTGTCCCACCCAGGGTTGTCTGTCCACTGTATGCAGCGGATCTGCTGCATACAGTGCATGCAGAGCGGTGCATGCAGGCAAACACGCGAGCGGTCACGCCGTGCTCTGATCCTCCCCACGCATGGCACGCATGGCACACTCATGGATGCGCATGGCTGCCACATGCATGCATTCTGTGCATGCGCTCACGGTCTCACGCGCCGCAAACGCGCCAGGGCGCTGCCGCTGGTGGGCCTGCTGCTCGTGCGTGTCGGCACGTGCACCGCAAAACTGCAACCTGCATGGCCGCCAGGGTCACCGCCAACAGGCCAACGGTGCCAACGGCCAACGCCAACGGTGCAAACGCCAACGGCAAATGAAAACGTTGGCTTAGCCAACTGTCAGCCAACGGGGGCGTGAAAGTGCTCATATCATGGATCTCAGTAACCACAGAGTAGTGGGGACGATGCTTGCATGGGATACAACACTAACTTACTGAGCACGACCCACACTCAACACCCTTGAGCAAAATATGTGTGTACGTGCCTGGGTATGCAAATGCTCCCAGTGCCCTTCTCAGGGTGTCTACTGTACTCCCAGCTCTGCATGAGCTATACAGCCACGCTATATCGCCAGTAACAGCTCGTAGCGCGCGAATTTTCCGATTCCACACTTTTCCTCGCTTCCGAGCGCGTTCTCGCCCCGTTGGCGCCGTTGGCCCGTTGGCGTTGGCACCGTTGGCTGGACCAACGGCTAACGCCAACGGTGGGGACCGTTGGCCGTTTCCGGTGACCCTGATGGCCGCCCCGCTTGTGAAAAGGGGTCGTGGTGCTGTGTTATGCGGCCTTGCCAATATGCGCCCTTGCAAGGGCGCCTGCGGACAGGCGATTCGGCAGGCGATGACGCTCGGAGGAGGCGCCGTAGGGCGGCGTCACGGCGGGGAATTGTGGATGGGGAAATGCCCCGACAGCATCCCGGGTGCTGTCCCGCCTGACGTGGCACAATCCCCAAGTTGTGGGGCTCAATGTTCACGGGGGATTAGGTGTACAGGGGATTCAGTCACCATGGCGACACCCCCCGTTGGCCCACCACCCGTCCCACCCCAGCAACACGGCCGTGCACAGGCGAAGATCCCATGCGCCTCGGTCACCACGCCCCACCTCGTGGCACACCACTTGTGCCACCCAACACCCAGCACTGTGACATGCCGCCTTCTTTGGCTATATGTCAAAGAGGTTGGCCCACCACCCGTCCCACCCCAGCAACACGGCCGTGCACAGGCGAAGACCCCATGCGACTCGTTCACCACGCCCCACCCCTTGTGACACACTACTCGCGGCATTCAACAACCAACAGAACAGTGCACTGCACCATGCCGCCATACTTGGCTAGTATCCTCTAGTTGCAAGGGCCAAAGGCTCCTCAACACTCCCACCATGCGCGTATGCCACAACACGCCCACCGCACGCGTATGCACGCAGGCGACAGCCCCATTCGAGACTCGGTCACCACGCCCACCACCACCCGCTACGGGTGCCCCCCCCCCCTCATGCACGCCTATGCCGCCCCCACCCCACGCCACCGTGTTTTCAGGCGACGTCTCCATCGGTGAATCGGTGACCACGCCCCGCCCCTTGGGTGCCCCCCCCCCATGCCACCGCATCTTCAGGCGACGATCCCTTCGGTGAATCTGTGACCACGCGCCACCACGTGTGCCACCCCCACTGCGTGCCACCGCATTTTCAGGCGACGACTTCATCGGTGAATCGGCCACCACGCCCCACCACGTGTGCCACCCCCACCCCACCCCATGCTACCGCATTTTCAGGCGACGACTCCACCCCACCCCATCCCACCCCCACCTCATGCCACCCCAACCCCACCCCACCCCATGCCACCGCATTTCCAGGCGACAACTCCATTGGTGACCCGGTCACCACACCCACCATGCCCTCCCACCACGTGTGCCACCCCCACCCCATGCCACCGCCCATGCCACCCCACCCCATGCCACCGCATCGGGGACTCGGTCACCACGCCGCACCACCACCGCCCGCCACGGGTGCCACCCCCGCCCCACCCCATGCCACCGCATTTGAGCGCGACGACCCCAATGGGCACTCGGTCACCACGCCCCACCCCTTGTGCCACTCCCATCCCACCCCACCGCATTTGCAGGCGACGGCCCTATCGGGCACTCGGTCGCCACGCCCACCACCGCCCGCTACGGGTGCACCCCCCCCCCCACTCACACCACCATGCCACGCCTATGCCGCCCCACCCCATGCCACCGCAATTTCAGGCGACGACTCCATCGGTGAATCGGTGACCACGCCCTACCCACCACCCCACCTACCCCATCCCACCCCACCCACCGCATTGCACCCCCACCTCACCCCATGCCACCCCCACCCACCTTACCCCATGCCACCGCATTTCCAGGCGACGACTGCATCGGTGTATCGGTGACCACGCCTACCCCACCCCACCCACCCATGCCACCCACCCCCACCCCATGCCCGCATTTAGGCGACGACTCCATCGGTGAAGGTGACCGCCTACCTCACCCCACCCCACCCCACCCATCCACCCCCCCACCGCATTGCCACCCCCAACCCACCCCAACCCACCCCACGCCACCGCATTTTTAGGCGACGACTCCATCGGTGAATCGGTGACCACGCCTACCCCACCTCACCCCACCCCACCCCATGCCACCGCATTCTCAGGCGACGACTCCATCGGTGAATCGGTCACCACGCCCACCACGCCCTCGCGCTACCGCCCGCCCGCCGGCTTCATGAACGAGGCGCTGGCTGAGGATGAGACGAAGAACATGCAGCCTGAGGAGATGATGCGGCGCATCCAGGTGCGTGGGCGTGGTCGTTTTTTTGGTACGCCGGACGCCGTTGACGGCGTGTGAAGACCCTGCGTGTGTTTGCGTGCGTGGGTGGGTGGTGCTCAAGCGTATGTGGGAGGGGGGCGTGCGCGTACCCCCATTGCGGCATGTGAACCAGTGCGTGGAAGTCATGGCGCTGGCTGAGGACGAGACAAAAAAACATGCAGCCCGAGGAGATGATGAGGCGCATCCAGGTGCGTGGGTGCGGTCGTTTTTTTTGGTCCGCCGGACGCCGTTGACGGCGTGTGAAGACCCTGTGTGTGCGTGTGTGCGTGTGTGGGTGGGAGGGGTGTGTGCGCGTGCCCCCATTGCGGCATGTAACCAGTGCGTGGAAGTCATGGCGCTGGGTGAGGATGAGACGAAGAGCATGCAGCCCGAGGAGATGATGAGGCGCATCCAGGTGTGGGCTTGTGCGCATGCGTGTGTTTGTGTGTGGGAAGGGTGGGTGCTTGTGTGTGGTAGTTGGTGTGTGTGGTGTGTGGGGCGGGGGGGGGGCATGCGCGTGCATATGGATTGGACGCACTGACTTAACGTGTGTCGCCTTGTCTGTGTGTGTGTGTGCCAGCCCAATGCAGAGCCGCCACGGGCGCTGGTACACGTTTGCAAAGATGTGCGGCAGCCTGTACAAGCAGGACTTCAGCAACCTGTTGACACACTTTTTAAAGTCAGAATTGAGCTAAAACCAAGGCTGTGTGTGCCCGCCTGTCGCCTCTGTCTGTGCCCGCAGCGCTGCCACGGGCGCTGGTACACGTGTGCACAGATGTGCAGCAACCTGTACAAGCAGGGCTTCGATAGCCCTAAACCTCAAAATCCCTAGACAGGCCTGAACCTCAGACCATCCACCCCGCAGAGCCGCCAGGGGCGCTCTGGTACACGTGTGCAAAGATGTGCAGCAACCTGTACACTACCTGTTCACAGTTGTTTTTACAAGATTTGAGCCAAACCCAAGCCTAAACCTCAGCCTGTGTGTGCCCGCAGAGCCGCCACGGGCGCTGGTACACGTGTGCAAATATGTGCAGCAACCTGTACAAGCAGGACTTCAACAGTTGTTATTTGATCAGATTTGAGCCAAACCTTACCCTAAGCCTGTGTATGCCCGCCTGTCGCCTTTTGTGCGCCCAATGCAGAGCCGCCACGGGCGGTGGTACACGTTTGCGAAGATGTGCAGCAACTTGTACAAGCAGGACTTCAACAGCACCCGGACTCACGCATGCCGCCTTGCCTCCAGCAGCAGCCCCTTGACAGCCCTAAAGCTCAAGCCCCGAACTCCTCACCCGCAGAGCCGCCACGGGCGCTGGTACACGTTTGCAAAGATGTGCAGCAACCTGTACAAGCAGGACTTCAACAGCGGCATGGTTTCGGAGATGACGGGTGTGGACCCGCTGCAGCAGAACAGGTGTGCACGTGCGTGTGGTCATGTGTCTCTGTATGTCTCTCTCAGTTCTCTCTCTCTTTCTCTCTCTCATTCCTCTCTCTCTCTCTCATTCCTCTACCATTCCTCTCTCTCATGCCTCTCTCTCTCTCTGTCTCTCTCGTATGTCTCCCATTGCCGCATGTACATCGACGTGGGGACTGTGTAAGCTCAGTCACAGACCGTGCTGCGCTGTCTCTTGTATATTTCTCTCTCTCTCTCTCTTTACTTCTCATATTATTTCTTTCCATCATGCTTCTCATGTCACTCATTGCCGTAGATGGATCATCGCGTGGACTATGAACGAGTCAATCACACACCGTGTTACGCTGTCTTTCAAATCCCTCATGCCCCTCCCCCCCCTCTCTCACACGCCTCTCGTGCCGTATGCCCCTGTCTTTCCCTCTCTCCCTCTCTCCCTCTCTCCCTCTCTCCCTCTCTCCCTCTCTCCCTCTCTCCAACTCTCCTCTCTCCCTCTCTCCCTCTCTCCTCTCTCCCTCTCTCCCTCTCTCCCTGTCCCTCTCTCCCTCTCTCCCCCTCTCCCTCTCTCCCTCTCTCCCTCTCTCTCGCTCTCTCTCCCTCTCTCTTTCATGGCTCATTGCCTCTCTCGCTCTCTCTGATGTCTCATTGTTTCCTCACAGGTGGATCGTCGCTGGGACTGTGTACGAGTCAATCAAGCACGATGTTCCGCCAGAGGTCCTCAAGGTGGGGTAATGTGTCACCGTTACCCAACCCGCAACCCACAAACCTGCAACAGCAGGTTGAGTTTGGCAGATTCGGGTTGAGAATGGGAAGTGGGCCATGAGGCCCGGATCGAGACATCATTACCCCAAGATCCTTAGCGGAACCACTAGTGGGGGAATGCGTGCACACACGCGCACACGCGCACACACACACACGGACTCTCTCTGCCGCCCTCTCTCTCTCGACCTCTCTCAATCTCTCTACCTCTCGACCTCTCTCTCTACCTCTCTTTGTCTCTTCATCTTGATCTCTCTCCTCTCTCCCCGCTCACATTCACGCACACACTCTTACACGCCCAGCCATTCTCTCTGCATCTCACTCAAACACAGTATTTTGGAGACCAGAGCGCGCCCATCAGGCCCGAGCCATTCAGATACATGCCGGCCGACACACACACCAACTCTCTCTCTGTCTCTCTCTCACACCCACTCTCACACACGCATACACATGCAGTACTTTGAAGACCAGAGCGCGCCCGTGAAGCCCGAGCCAACCAGATACATGCCGGTCGACGCACACACCAACTCTCTGTCTGTCTCTCTCTTTCACACACCCACTCCCTCACACATAGCAGGGTGTGACACACACACACACACACGCACACACACGCAGTATTTTGAAGACCAGAGCGCGCCCGTGAAGCTCGAGCCGTTCCGATACCTGGACATCGAGATGCGCGTGGATGCCGCGTTGTATATGGCTGCAAATGACCTGCAGCCCGAGGTTGGTGTTTGGGCCGTGTACGGCGCCGTGGGTGCAGCAAAGAGCGTGCGTGCGTGTGCGCAGGCGCAGATGTGTGAGACGCTCACGCGCTCCATGAAGCAGTGAGAGCGCCGGCCGGTCGAGCGCGCAGTATGAAAACTACTTACCAAACAAAACCGAATAAACCGCAGAATGAAAACCATTTACCAAACAAAACCGAATAAAACCGAATAAAACCAAACAAAAACCCCTAAACGCGCAGATGTGTGAGACGCTCGCGCGCTCCATGAAGGAGTGGGAGCGGCGGCCGATCGAGCGCGAGGGCTTCAGCTCGCACCCCGGGGACTGCCTCGCGTTCATGTACTTCCGCGGCGTGAGTGCTGACTAGGCTGTAGGTTCCAGGCTGCTGACTAGGCTGGGGAGTAGGTTGCAGGCTGCTGACTAGGCTGCAGTTTGAAGTTGTCGAGTGAAGGTGACATGGCTGTGGGGTTCAGCGCGCACCCCGGGGACTGCCTCGCGTTCATGCACTTCCGCGGCGTGAGTGCTGACTAGGCTGTAGGTTCCAGAGTGCTGACTGGTATGGGGAGTAGGTTGCAGGCTGCTGACTTGGCTGTAGTTGTAGGTTGTAGGGGGTGAGGGTTATGTGGCTGTAGGGCGCAGCGCGCATCCCAGGGGCTGCCTCTCCTTTGTCACTTCTGCGGCGTGAGTGCTGACTAGGCTGTAGGTTGCATGCTGTAGGCTGCTGACTAGGTTGTAGCTGTAGGTTGTAGGGTGAAAGTCTTGTGCGGTTGTAGGGTTCAGCGCGCACCCCAGGCTCTGCCTCGCGTTTACGTACTTCCGCGGCGTGAGTGCTGACTAGACTGGGGAGAAGGCTGCTGACCTGGCTGGGGAGAAGGCTGCTGACTAGGCTGGGGAGTAGGTTGCAGGCTGCTGACTTGGCTGTAGGTTGTAGTTGTGGGGTGAAGGTTCTCTGGCTGTGGGGGCCAGCGCGACCCTAGGGACTACCTCGCGATCATGTATTTTGGCAGCGTGAGTCGTCGGGAGTTTTCCGCTCAACCTTAAACCCCATCCCCTACGCACTAACCCTGCACCAACTGATAACCCCATCCCCGCGGGCTTTGAATACCATGCCACGACTCACCAGGCCCGCACCACCCTACCAATATCCCAACGTCTGATCCGCGCCATGGAATGCGGTCATAACGTCTGAGACGGTCCAGGGTGCGCCTCAAGCGGTGATGGGCGCCTGAGGCGGTCGGGGTGGCCCCTGAGGCGGTTTGGATAACGCCTGAGGCGACGCCAGAGGCGATCAGGGGTGCGCCTCAGGCGGCGCCTCAGGCGCTCCGACCGCCTGAGGCGCCGCCTGATCCTCGCCATGGAATGGGACGCCTGAGGCGCCGCCACAGGCGTTGTGAATGTGGTAGCACCACCCGTAGCCAGCCACCTGTTGGTAGTGCTCTGGCGCAGTTGGACACTACTGCACACCGAGCACAGTCGAATGCGTTGCCTCTTGAGCGCGTCACACACGACGCTGAAATCCATCGCCATCACCATCATCATCATCATCATCATCGCAGGCGCTCTCTCTCCGTCTCTCTTCTCTTTCTCTCTCTCTCTCTCTGTGTGTGTGAGTGCGTGCGTGCCTGGGGAAGAAAACCCTAAACCTCCATCACCACCATCATCATCATCACAGGCGCTCGAGACGCGCCGCGAGGATGACATGAAGCGTAAGGTCGACCAGGGCATGAAGGTGGGGCTGGTGTGCATGGATGCTGTGTTGTGCTGTGCATGGTGCTGTGCTGTGCATGCATGCTGTGCAGTGCGGTGCTGTGCTGTGTACGCATGCTGTGCATGCATGCAGCTCAAGATCGAACAGGACATGCAGGTGGGACTGCTGTGCATGTGCGCATGCATGCTGTGCTGTGCATGCATGATGTGCTGTGCATGCTGTGATGTGCGTGCATGCTGTGTATGCAGCTCAAGATCGACCAGGGCATGACCAGGGCTGTGCTGTGCAGGCATACATGAAGCTCAAGTTCGACCGCACGCGCACACACACACGCACACACACACACACACACACAAAGGTGGTCGTTACCGAGAGCGCGCGCGCGCTGCTGGAGGAGTGCTTTGCGGTCAAGGAGAACCTGATGGACTACATCGCAAACCCGGAGCGAAAGGACGGTGCGTTTTTCGACTTGGATTTGTGCTTGAAACTTGAAGTTTGGAGCAGAAGGGTCTAGGGTCTGGGGCAAGCGAGTAAGCCTGGGGCAAGCACTGAAGTATGGTGCTTTGCGGTCAAGGATAACCGGGAGCACACACACACACACACACACACACATCAGGGGTTTCCTCCCCGTTCGGGGAACGGAAAAATGTGTCTGGAGGGCGTGCCCCCGATGGTTTGGGGGAGGGTGCGTTCGGGAAAAACGACGTGCGAAGGCAATTTTTCCAGGAAAAGTGTGAAATCGTCAATTCTCGCACTTAGCGAAACAATTTTTGGGCTGTCGCCCGAAGTCCCTACGAAACTGGAAAGCCTCTTCGAGAAAAACGAAAGGATTATTGACCCCAAGGAAACCCCTCAGGGTTTGAGAGACACACACACACACACACACACTCACACACAAACACACACATACACGCACACACGCACGCACACAGCCTTCGGAACGCTCATCCCCACTCTCATGGTGCTGCGACTGAGCGAAGACGAGCTTGGGTACCGAAGCCTGCCGATGATTGGGTCGCTGAGTGGACTGAGGTGTGTGTGGGGGGGTGTGGGTGTGGGTGTGTGGGTGTCATTCATGTGGCATTCATGTGGCATTATCTGCTTCTCTGTTGCCTTCCGGACGAGGTATAACACCGCCTTCACGACCCAAGGCACGAAACGACTTGCACATTTCCATCAGCTTCTTCATGTAATTAATATGCCCCCCCCCCTGCTGCTGCTGCTACCTATTTGTTGTTGCTGCTGCTGGTGCTTATGCCGCTCTTATGCGAGCGTGCATGTGGCAGCATCTGCGGTGTGTCCTGCTGTTGCTGATGCTGCTGCTGATGCTGCTGCTGTTGCTGCTGTTGCTGCTGCTGATATTCTCCCATGCGTGTGTGCGTGCGTGTGCAGGGAGGGCGACGTTCAGAGCGCGCCACGCTCCACACAAGACGGACCCTTCGGGGTGTTCACGCTGGCGGGCGCGGGCGCGGCGTCCGTGCGCTGGCTCGCGCTGCCCCAGTGGAACCTGCTCACGCGCGCAAAGCACCCGATTGCGATCGAGGTGCCGGACATCTCGGCGGTGCCCGTGATCGTGGCGGGGATGAAGGCAAAGGTGCGTGCATGCTTGTATACTATAGGGTGTATACTGCCTGCTAGGGTGTAGTGACTACCGAGGGTTCAGTGCTGACTGTCACACAGAGGTTGAAGTCATCTAGGGAGGGGGGGGGGGAATAGGTCATGGGTGGCCTCAGAGAGAGCAGTATCGGACATCTTGGCGGTGCCCGTGATTGTGGCGGGGATGAAGGCAGAGGTGCGCGCTCGTGCGTGTGCCAGCGATGTCAAAACCCGCGTTAAGTTTTCGTGTGAAAAGTGTGAAATTCGCTGATTGTCACACGTTCGATTCAATCGCTCCAGGCTGGTTCCGCACACGCACACACACACACATGCACACGCACGCGCACACACGCCCAACACACAACACACACACACACACGCACACACACACATGCACACTCAACACACAACACACACACGTAGACCACGGACGAGCGAATGCGCCTCGTCGGCGCTTGCATGGTCGTCGCGCCCCCCCCCACACACACACACGCATGCGTGCATGCACGCACGCACACGCACGCACAGACACACACACACACACACACGCGCGTAGATTAAGGACGAGCGAAAGCGCCTCGTTGGCGCCGGCATGGTCGTCGCGCACACACATACACACACACACACACTTACACACACTAACACACACACACACACACACACACAGACCAAGGAGGAGCGAAAGCGCCTCGTCGGCGCTGGCATGGTCGTCGCGCGCACACACACACACACACACACACACGGACACACACACGCAGACCGAGGACGAGCGAAAGCGCCTCGTCGGCGCCGGCATGGTTGTCGCGGAGGCCGGGGCCGTGGACAAGGACGACGTGTCGGACGGCAGCTTCTACCTAGCTGCCATGGGGGGCGTCTCGCTAATTGAGGGTGGGTTTGGTCGTGCGGGGAGGGGCGTTTTTTTTGGTTTTGGGGGTGAGTCCGGGGCCATCGCGGCTGATGACGTGTCGGACGGCAGCTTCTACCTAGCTGTCATAGGGGTGTCTTGCTGATGGAGGGTGGGTGTGACCGTGCGGGGAGGGGAGGGGTTTTGGGTGGTTGGGGCTTTGGGGCAATGCCACACGACAAGTGTGGCGGACGATGTTTCGAACGGCAGTTTCTACCTGGCTTCCATGGGGGGCGTCTCGCTGATGGAGGGTGGGTGTGGTCGTGCGGCGAGGGGTTTAGGGCTCCTAACCTGCACACTCCCCTTTGCGCGCACACACACGCGCACACACGCACGCACACACACATGCACGCACAGGCGTCGGCGGCGCCAAGCTCTCGCTCGTGTCGGGCGGCGAGCTCATGAAGGCAAAGCGCGGCGCGTGCTGCACCGTGCTCTTTGTCGCGCGGCCGCCCTCAAGAGAGAACGTGCCCGGGCCCGGGCCGTCGAAGGAGGCGCTGCTGGAGATGTAGTGGTTGTAGTGATGACGATGTTACTGTTACTCAGGGTAACCTTGAAAGGCCCCTACAGGCATGTACGACCGCGCTCGGCGCATGAGACCGTGCTCGGCGTGATGAGTCAGGCAGTAGCTGGTTGAGCAGCAGCTTATTGGGACGTGGGCGTGGCACAGCGCCCCCTGCGCACCCAAGGGTAGTGGTGTTTGAGGTAGAGTGGCGTGCCCGCGACAATCTCGCGGGGGTGCTGCGTCTGTGGGTGGCGCGCTGCGTGCGTGCGTGTGTGCGGGCTAGTGTGTGCGCCCGCACACACCCGAGCGTGGCGCCGCCTGGACGTGCGTGTGAAGACCACCACCCACTGCACGCTGCAGTGCGGAGGAACCACGACGCCACGCGGCAGGCGCGGCGTGTCCCTTCGTGGGGATGTGGCATCAGGGCTGGTGCGCGTGCACGCTTATGTAAACACGCGGGCTGTATTGTTGAGGCCAGTTGCTCTAGACTGGACTGCCATCCCCCAATGGAGAGGGCTGCTCGCTCAGTCGCAGGAGCACAGCAGCAGCACAGAGAGGGAGGTTTAAGTGGGAGGTGGGAGTGAGAACCAGTGTGAAGACCAGTTGGTACACATGGCCCGCCACACACAGGGCTCGACACATGATGGGGGAGGGGGGGCGGGTGGAAGGGGTGCTGTAGGGTCATATGGGGGGAGGGAGGAGAGCACGGAGGAGAGTGAACGCGCGTGCGCACACTCATCGATAGTCCACATGCTACACTTCAATTAAGTGCGTCATGGTGCAGGAGCGTCCCTTTGTGTTACTGTGCAACAGGGAATGTTGCGGGCAGTTGCTCTCCTGCTGGCATCTGGATGCCATCCCGCAGGTGAGAGGGATGACGTCCAACCTACAATCCCAGCAATCCCACCCTACAATAGCACTACAAACTGGGTGTGCTACCAGCCCCGCTTCCACTGGTTTGGGGGAGGGCTTTCTGGTCCCTTCATGGTTTTACACCTTGGGCCCGCCCTCCGGCCACTGGAGGGGTTGGGTGTGGAGCCTGCACTGTGGTGCTGCTTGCTTGGCGCCCGCCACGACGTGGTTGGCGCTACCGTGGGCTGCTTTAGTAGCTTTACCTTTTTGGTGGGCCTCGTGCCTGCTCTCTTAAGTCCCGCTGGAGCTTTGGAACCGAACGTGTGACCGCCGGCAGTGGATTGTAAAACTCTCATCCACGCCACGAGCTGCGCCGCTGCGTGGACTCGACTGCAGTCTTCGACGTCCTCAGTGACCGCGAGGAGGCGCAGCACCAGGCGCTGTGGCCCGCTTTCCTCGCCGCCAAGGTTGCGGGGAGGCGGGCGCAGTTCCACCGCGGCGCCTCGTCGTTGACGGCGAGCGGGTGCCTTGCTTGCTAGATGGCATTCCCTCTGGGGGTGTTTTTGAAGGGGAGGTGGCGCCACACGCGTGCGGTGGCGGGTGCGGTGTGGTCGCTGAGTAGAGTGCTGCGGCGGGTGTGCTACTAGCCCCGCTTCCGGTGGTCTGGGGGAGGGCTTTTTGGTCCCTTCATGGTTTTATACCTTGGGTCCGCCCTCTGGCCATTTGAGGGGCTGGGTGTGCAGCCTGCACAGTGGTGCTGCTTGCTTGGCGCCCGCCACCAAGTGTGGATGGCGTTACCGTGGGCTACTTGTAGCTTGACCTTTTGTGGGCCTTGAGCCTTGTTTCTCTAAGTCCCAATGGAGCTTTGGAACCGTACGTGTGACCGCCAGAAGTGGATTGTAAAACTCTCATCATCATCTCATCATCATTACAAACAGTGGACGCACTGGTTTGTGAGAAAGTGTGAAGACTCCCAGTGTGAGTGCCCGTGGGCAGCCGCCCCTCACCACCACCCACTGTGGATGCGGCACATGTGCCCACAGCAAACAGCTGAGTCAATCGCAACAGCTGGTCGCAGTGTGTGTGGCAACTTAGTGCGAGGTGCAGTGTTGAAGATCCCCCCCCCGCCTCCATTCCACCACCTACCAACCAAACCCCTCATGAATGGTCGTCGTGAAGCTAACCTGCATGGGCGAATGGGATGTGTGAGCAAGTGTGAGCGAGGTATGAGGGGAAGATTGGCCGGGTGAATGTTGTTTTTGTGAAAGAAGGAAAAATGAGTAGGGAGAATTATTTGTATGCGGCAAAATTGAGCGAGCAGGCGGAGCGGTGAGTCGCTGCGTTCTTGGATTTGTCTGGCGCGGGGTCTGGGTGGTCTGGCACTTGTTGGGCGAGCATGTTGGGCACAGCTCGCGCGCCCCACACTGCGCGCCAGATCTACAGCTACATCCAGCCGGATGTCTCAGTTGGCTGCAGCTTGGGTGCCCGCAGTTGACTGGACACAAGGGCTGGGTGCAGTCCCTGGCCTGGGCCCCCCTGCCGGCCCTCACCCCCGCGCACCCTTGGATCACCGCCATGGCCATGACAGGATCACATCGCGTGTCAAACTGGGTGCATACATGCGCAGGGGGCGCGGCGCATGGCGGATTTGCATTCACAAATGGCAGTGGCAACCCTCGCCCCGCCTCCACGATCACACCACGCATGCGATGGCAGCGGGGGCATGCATGCCCGCGGGAACGGGCGCGACGCACCCAGCCACTAACCCAGCCACGATGGTCTCTCTTCGCAGGTACCAGGACATGGTGTCCGAGATGAAGCAGCTTGCTGCTCTGGCCGTGGAGCAGGAGCTGTCCATCGACGAGCGCAACCTGCTGTCGGTGGCGTACAAGAACCTGGTCGGCGCGCGCCGCGCCAGCTGGAGGATTCTGCAGTCCGTCGAGCAGAGCGAGATGATGAAGAACAACGACAAGCGCGTCGGCCTGGTACAGAAGTACCGCGCCGTCGTGGAGAAGGAGCTCGACGAGGTGAGGCAGCGCGTCGAAGCCAGGGTTTGACATGCCGACGCAGCCAGAACGTGGCCTTCGTGACAGCCGGCCATCTGGCACCAGCACGCAGGCAGTACCCACTGACTGCCAGGCGCACGGCAGGCTCGTCGCCTGGCTCAACGGCGGGCCTCCCCGCGCTTGCCCGCGCATGCCCCATGGGATGCAGCGCATGCCCCCCATGCAGTCTCTCTCCCGTCCCCTGCACACGCACACCACCACATGCCATGGGCACCCATGGCACTGCACACACACGCACTTGCGCCGCGCCGCGTATCTCCTCTGTGGGCGCCCACCCGACCCGGCCATCGCACCCGCCACTAAAGCGCCAGCAACGCGATCAGATCTGCGTCAGGCGCCCTCTCGACACACCCCGCCCCCTCCCGCCCGCGCCACGTGCTGAACGAGCATGCTCCCACCACGCATACCACAGATCTGCGGAGACGTGCTCCAGCTGCTTGACAAGTACCTCGTGCCGTCCGCGACCACGACCGAGGCGTCGGTGTTCTACCTAAAGATGAAGGTGGGGCACATTTGCGGCACCCTCATGGGGTGACCGCACGCATGCGCACACATCAACTTCAACACCGCCTTCATTCCTCACCCCTGACGTACGCGCACGCGCGCCGATCGCTGCGGCGTGCGCACACACACATACTCACCTACGCTCCGTCCTCTCCCTCGCGGCAGGCCGACTACCACCGCTACCTGGCCGAGTTCAAGTCCGAGGAGGCGCGCAAGGAGGCGGCCGACAACACGCTGGGCGCGTACAAGGCGGCACAGGTGGGTGTTGTTCGTGGATGTTTGGATATGTGGGCATCGCAAACGAGGCTGCCGACGACGAGCGCGGAGCGTGCAAGTCCCGGCTCGGGTCGGCACGCACAAACAGCATATACACAGGCATGCACTCGCACACAAACACCCCCGAGCACACACGCGCATGCATACGGTGGTGGGGAGCGCACGCTGCATGTCGTTTCCCAGCAACCACGCCCACACACACTGCTTCTCACACACACACGTACCTGCTGTCACACACGACCAACAGGACAAGGCCATGGAGCTCACGACCACCAACCCGATCCGCCTCGGCCTCGCCCTCAACTTCTCGGTCTTTTACTACGAGATCCTGACGCAGCCAGAGCAGGCGTGCTCGCTCGCAAAGCAGGTGCGTGCTTCTGTGATCATCGATGTTGTTGCAGACTGTGGGGGCGCACCAAACGGGCAGCGTAAACAGGCAGAGCACAGGTCGGCGTATCACGGTGCTTGTGAGTGAGCTGCCACAGGTTGACGTGTCACGGTGCTTGTGAGTGTCGCCGTATCACGGTGCTTGAGTGTGTGTGGACGAGTGGGTGGGCGATGCTGGCGCAGCCGGAGCAGGCGTGCTCGCTTGCGAAGCACGTGTGCATGCGTGCGCCACACGTCCGAGCGTGGCGCGCACAATGGCGGGCGGGCGGGCGTGGATGGGCGGGTGCATCGGCCTGCTGCTGGGAGGGGGCCCACGCTGACGCCCCATCCCCGCAACACACGCATTCACACGCACTCAACACATGGCGCGGCTGCCTCCGCCATCGCGAGACCGCCATCGCACCAGGCAGGCTCTGCGCCACTTGACGCACACTCCCATGGGCCCATGCGTCCGTCACTTGACCACTTTCCCATGTGCTCATGTGTCTGTCACTTGACGCACACTCCCATGTGCCATGTGTCCTTTGCTTGACGCACACTCCCATGTGCCCATGTGTCTGTCACTTGACGCACACTCCCATGTGCCATGTGTCCGTTGCTTGACGCACACTCCCATGTGCCCATGTGTCTGTCACTTGACGCACACTCCCATGTGCCATGTGTCCGTTGCTTGACGCACACTCCCATGTGCCCATGTGTCTGTCACTTGACGCACACTCCCATGTGCCATGTGTCCGTTGCTTGACGCACACTCCCACGTGCCCATGCGTCCGCCCATGTGTGCCATGTGCCCATGTGACTGTCCCATCTGTCCCATGTGCCCATGTGTCCGCCACTTCACGCACACTCCCATGTGCCCATGTGTGTTTGGCTGCAGGCATTCGACGACGCGTCTCTGCCGCACTGCTCGCTTAACCCCTCCACCCGACGCACCCCTCCACACACACACACCCATCCTCAACAACACACCATCATTTGCCCGCGCGCCCTCGGGCATTCGACGACGCCCCCTGCCAGTTTAACCCCACCCTCCACGACCACCCGTCACACCCATCATACACTCACCTGTGCGCCCTCGGGCATTCGACGACGCCCCCTGCCCCGCCTTACCCCACCCTCCACGACCACCCAAAACCCCATCATCCACTCATCTGTGCGCCCTCAGGCATTCGACGACGCGATCTCCGACCTCGACTCGCTCGGCGAGGACAGCTACAAGGACTCTGCGCTCATCATGCAGGTGGGTGGGTTAGCTGGGAGCTCTTGGGAGTTGGGAGTTGGGTGCAGGCGCGTGCGCTTGCCCGCTCTCGTTTCCTCCCTTGTCCCCTCTCTCTCTCCCTCTCTCTCTTTCTCTCCCTCTCTCTCTCATCATGCATGTGGGTGGCTAGCTGGGAGGTGGTTGAGGGGGTGGGTTTGGAGGCTTTGGGTGGAGATGGGTGAGCGTGCTCGCATGCTCTCCTTTCCTCTCTTGCCCCCTCTTTCTCTTCCCCTCTCTCTCCCTCTCCTCTCTCTCTCCCTCTCTCTTTCTCTCTCTCTCCCTCTCTCTCTCTCTCTCTCTCATCATGCATGTGGGTGGCTAGCTGGGAGGTGGTTGAGGGGGTGGGTTTGGAGGCTTTGGGTCGAGATGGGTGAGCGTGCTCGCATGCTCTCCTTTCCTCTCTTGCCCCCTCTCTCTCCCCCTCTCTCTCTCTCACCCTCTTTCCCTCTCTCTCTTTCTCTCCCTCTCTCTCTCATCATGCATGTGGGTGGCTAGCTGGGAGGGGGTGGGGAGTGTTTTTTGGAGGGGGGGGGAGTTGGGTGTAGGTGCGTGCGCGTGCCCGCTCTTGTTTCCTCCCTTGTCCCCTCTCTTCCTCTCTCTCCCTCTCTCTCTCTCTCTCTCTCATCATGCATGTGGGTGGCTAGCTGGGAGGGGGTGGGGAGTGTTTTTTGGAGGGGGGGGGAGTTGGGTGCAGGTGCGTGCACATGCCCGCTCTCGTTTCCTCCCTTGTCCTCTCTCTCCCTCTCTCTCCCTCTCTCTCTTTCTCTCTGTCTCCCCCTCTCTCTCTCTCTCATCATGCATGTGGGTGGCTAGCTGGGAGGAGATGGCAAGTTTTTATGGGAGTAGGCGGTTCAGCCGTATGTGCGTGCTCGCTCTCTCTCTCTTCCTCCCCTGCCCCCCTCTCGTTCTCCCCTCTCCCCCCCCCCTCTCTCTGCTGTCCCCCCCCCCCCCTCTCTCGTGCGCGCGCTGTCCCTATCTCCCCCTCCCTCTCTCCCTTCCTCTCTCCCTCTCTGTCTCTCTCCCCCCTCTCTCCCTATCTCCCTCTCTCTCTCTCTCCCTCACGCATGTGCGCATTTTCCTTTCTGCATGCAGCTGCCGCACGCACCCAGCCACACACACACTCACACACATCCACACGCAGCTGCTCCGCGACAACCTGACCCTGTGGACGAGCGAGATGCAGGACGAGGGCAAGGCGTAAGGGCGGGCAAGGCGTAAGGGCGGGCAAGGCGTAAGGGCAGGCGGCGACACTCACTACGCCCGCTGCGGTGACGAAGGGCCTCGCTGCGGTGTCCAAGGGCTTCGCTGCGGTGTTCGAAGGACCTCGCTGCGGCGTCCAAGGAGCTCACATCCAAGCGGTCCTCCTTGCCAGGACCGCACGTCCAACACGCGGTGGTGGTGCTACCCTGGGGCCCCTGCGCGGCCGGTCCGCTTAGCGGGGCGTGTGTGTGTGGGGGGGGGGGAGTCTCTCTCTCGCGCGGGGCCGATGAGTTGTGGAGACGCATGAGGGAGGAGGGGGGGGTGCATGGAGGCTCGCTTTGGTCCTCACTGGCCCAAAGTAAGGGGCGCGCGCGCGCGCACACAGCGGCCGCCGCCTCCCCTGGTGAACTGTGTACTGTGTATACTGGGATTGGGGTGGCGGGGGGGGGGGGGGGGGGGCGTGGTCGGCCCCCCGCTTGCGAAGCACCGCGCGGCCCCGGAGGGTGGTGGTTGTGTTAGTCACGGCAGGGGCCCTGAAAGAGGCGGCCGCTGCCCCGCCGTGACACCCCTCCCCCCTCCACCGCATGGCGGCCACCCCTTGCCCGCCCGTGTGCTGTACGGCATGCACACGCGGCGCGGGGTGGCGCGAGACGGGGAACGGCGCCAGTCCCCTTTTCACACACCCGCGTCCAGCACCCCGCCCCGTCCCGTCTCTCCGTGTGCAGTGCGCGCCACCGCTCCGACGATGGACGGTGAGCGCGTGCTTAAGTTTAGTCCGTCGACTCCACGTGTGCACCCGGTGGCCCTTGTAAAAGCCCGCCTCGGTTGGTCGGGGGGTCCTGACGGGAACAATAGAAAGGTGTAATGGTGGCTGGTTACTGTTGTCTCGACGCAGCGGAGGCTGGGGAGGGCTTCAAAGACTCGCTACACAGCGTGCTCCTGCTATCGAACCTGCGGCTTCCGGATCCGAGCTGCATGTGCGGCAGAAGTGGAGGGGGCACCCCCGTCGCAGTCGAGGCACGCGTGTGCTGATCACAGCCGGCTGTGCCCAGCCGCTTGACCGCCCACTAGCTAGAGAAGTTGGAAGGAAATCTGAACCGTGTTGCACACTGCCAGCCAGTTGACTGCTGGTCGTGTCACACCCCAGCCGGTTGAAGTCTCGAATTGAGAACTCACGCCACAAGTCGCGCATCCCCTCAACCTTTCCTAGAAAACAGCGAAAGGACTACACTACCGCTTCAAGCAGGTTACGGCTGCAATCGGTTGCTGAGGCAGGGGGGTGGCGACAGGAAAGGCTACAGCGAAGGCCAAGGGAAGGCCAGTTTTGCTACGGGTGCCACACGCGACTTGCGGGCTTGAGTGCAGGACGGGCCAGGATGCTGCGGATGCCGCACTCGTCGTACGGGAACACCGTCCAACACGCCACAGCGCAGACGGCGAGAGCCGGTTGCGCAGGCGCACGACTCCCCACCAGCTGGTCGCATACCCCACCGAGAGAAGGCTACGAGTAAGGCTACAGGTAAGGTTACGCGAGAAGGCTGCGTGAGAGGTTCCAGCCGGTTGGGCAGGCACACGAGTCCTCTACAGCAGCTGGTCGCATGCACCACCGAGAGGAGGCTACGGGTGAGGCGACAGGGAAGGCTGTGCGAGAAGGCTGCGGACGGCCACAGCCGGTTGGGCAGGCAAACGACTCCCCACCAGCAACTGGTTGCACGCCCCACCGAAGGGAGGCTACGAGTAAGCTACAGGGAAGACTACGCGGGAAGGCTAAGCGAGAAGGCTGCAGCCGGTTGCGCAGGCGCACGACTCCCCACCAGCAGCTGTTTGTGTGCACCACCGAGGGGAGGCTGTGGGTTCTACAGGTTTTACACGTACGCGCCCGTAGGAACCCCGGAGCGTGAGTTAAGGTCTAGACTAACGTCCAGGGGGGGGGGGTCTACTAGAAGAGCCAGCAAGGCCACGCAGCGTGCCAGCCTACCAGGAGGGGAGGCTACGAGTAAGGCTACAGGGACGGCTACGCGGGAAGGCTGCGCGAAAAGCTACAGCCGGTTGCGCAGGCGCACGTCGCCCCCCAGTCGCTGGTCGCGCTCGATCTCGTACTGACGCAGCTCGGCCTTCTTGAGGAAGTCGACCTGCGGGCGTGTGTGTGTGCGTGTGCGCACGTGTGTGTGTGCGTGGGGCGCGCGTGTGTGGGCGTGTGTGTGTGTGTGTGCATGTGTGTGTGTGTGTGTGCATGCGTGTGCGTGTGTGAGCGAGCGTGTGTGTGTGCGTGTGTGTGTATGTGTCTGTGTGGGTGTGTGTGGGTGGATGGGGGCATCTGGGTGTGTGCGCGCATGTGCACGCGTGCGCGTGTGGGCGTGTGTGTGTGGGCGTGGGCACACGCGTGTGTGTGCGTGTGTGCGCGCGTGAGCGTGCGTGTGGTGGGCGTGTGGGCATGCGTTACTCCCCATGTCACAGGGGAGCAGCGACCACTCCAAGCAAGCCCTCCTAAGCAAGGATTAAAGGGGGATCGCGAGGTACTGACGACCGTTGTCGCCCAAGATATGGCACCCACATTTCTAAACCGCCTCAAGGCGCGCAAGTGCCCCAGGGAAATGCTGAGCTGAAGTACACAGCCTATGGTGCACCTCAGTGATCTCCAGACCGCTGCTTTGTTAGCCTGCCTGGTCAGTCCGTATCCCTCAGCAGGAAAGTCGTGTGACACCCCAGCACCCCCACCTCCACCGCTCGAGGTACTTGTTCGATTTCTTGTGCCTATCCACCTCCGAGTCCATGCCCCCCCCTCCCCCAAACGAGCAACCTCCCCAGCAACTGCCCAGCAACTGCCCAGCAGCCCGAGGCACTTTTTTGAGGACTCCTTGTGCCTCTCCACCTCCGAGTCCATGCCTCTCCAAACCCCCCACGCATACACGACCGGCCCCCTTTTTCCCCTATAACGAGCGCCCCCCAAGCAGCTGTCAAGCAGCTGCCAAGCAGCCGCCAAGCAGCCGCCAAGCAGCCGCCAAGCAGCCGCCAAGCAGCCGCCAAGCAGCTGCCAAGCATCCCACCGTTCAAAGTACGTATTCGACCACTTCCTGTGCATCTCCACCTCGGAGTCCATGCCTGTCTCCCCCCCCGCCATACATACACGACCGCCCCCTTTTCCCCCTTGAAAGAGCAGCCGCCCAAGCAGCCGCCAAGCGGCCGCAAAGCGGCCGCCAAGCAGCTGTCAAGCAGCTGTCAAGCAGCTGCCAAGCATCCCACCTTTTCCAGGTACTTGTTTGACGACTTCTTGTGCCGCTCCAGCTCCGAGTCCATGTCTGCCCCGCCCCCCCCCTTTCCCCAACCGCTCCCACTTGATTCCTCAACAACACGGGTCCGCCCCCCCCACAATAACAACGCGGGTCCGCCCCCCCCCCCACACACACACAGCGACTGTCAAGCGTGACGCACTTTTCAGTCAAAAGTACGGGTGTGGCACCCCCCCCCCTGGCACAACCACAGCACAACCGCAGCCCACCTTCTCGAGGTACTTGTTCGACGTCTTCTTGTGCCTCTCCACCCCTCGAATCCATCTACCCATATATCAGCAGGCACACGGTCCCTTCCACCGGAGGCTGATTTCGACGGGAGGACCGCCATTGGGACCGCCTCGACGAGAGGAGCACGAGTATCAAGACCCCCAAATCACCACGCACTCCAAGTACTTGTTCGATGACTTCTTGTGCCTCTCCATCTCCGAGTCCATGCCTGCCCCCCAACCCCCTCCCCCCCCACAACAACGCGGGCCCGCCCCCCCCACACAAAAAGCGACTGCCACGCAGCCCACCTTCTCGAGGTACTTGTTCGAAGACTTCTTGTGCCGCTCCAGCTCCGAGTCCATGTGCGCGTCCTTGCTCTTGAGCTGGTTCCACTCCATCTTGGACTTGTCGAGCACGTTGACCTGATTCAGTGATTCGGTGGCGGGGTTTCGTTTTTAAGGGTTTAGACAGGGCTTCAGCGGTGGTGACCGCCGAGGCAACAACAGAGTTTATCCGCTTCACCATCGCAGCGTTTGTCACCGCGCTCACCCTCGGGGGCACTCGTCTGCCGGTGACTGGCGTCGGCATTGGTCTTCAGGCAGCCTGCCATGACGACTCTGTTTGCCCAGGCCCCCCTGGAGGGTGGGACCTGGCCATGCATGACGCATGGGGCGCAGGCAGAGCCCCATGCATGGAGTTGGACAACCATGCACCATGCCAGGCGGGGACTTTTCTGCTTCAGCGCCGCCAGTCGGCACAGCCGGCGTGGTTGGCCTCAAAGGCCAGGAGGAGGACGGTCCTTTCCTATACGCTCCTTGCCAGACATGTCCCTCAGGGACTTGTTTGGGTCTAAACTAGCCGGCGGGAGCAGTAGTCTAGACGGCAGGTAACCGGCTGGTGGCTATCGTCCTTCACAGGGCGGTGGCACTAGGACTAGTGTTGTCTTAGCTGGAATGCCATGTAACTGTAACTGTAACTGTAGACAGGGGTGAACACGACCCGTTTCTAAACTGTTTCTTTGCGTTTGGCACCAAACCATGCACTTTTGGTACATGCTAGCCTGGGAAGGGCCTGTTGCGGTTCACTCCCTTCTTCAAACAAACAACTCCACCCGGCCAGCCAGCCAGCCAGCCAGCCACCCCTCCCCACTTCAAGAGCAAACCACCCTGCTAGGTACTGGCTCCTTGTTTAGCCCATCTGCTTCTCCAGGTCTTCCAGAAAGCGGTCCAGCCCCGAGGTCCCCTTCACTCTCTTCTCCAAACAAACAACTCGACCCAGTCAGCCCACCCGCCCGCCTCTCCCAACTCCAAGAACGAACCACCATGCTAATGGCTGGCTACTGGCTGCTTGTTTGGGATGGCTCACCTTCCTCTTCTTCTTCTCCAGGTCCTCCAGGAAGCAGTCTAGCCCCGAGGTCCCATTCACTCTCTTCTCCAAACAAACAACTCCACCCAGTCAGCCCCCCCCCCTTTCAAGAACAAACCACCCTGCTAAGTGTTGCTTCTTTGGCTGACTGTTTGGCCTACTCTTCTTCTCCAGGTCCTCCAGGAAGCGGTCTGGACAGCCCCCGGCTTCCATGATTCTTCTCTTCAAAAGCCCCCTGAACCCACCCATCTCCCCCCCACCCGCCCCCTCCCCACTCCAAGAACAAACCACCCTGCTTCCGGCTGGCTACTGGCTGCTTGTTTGGTTTGGCTTACCTTCTTCTTCTTCTCCAGGTCCTCCAGGAAGCGGTCCAGCCCCGAGGTCCCCTTTTTCTTCTTCGCCTCCAGCGCTGCGGCCTCTTTGGAGTTCTTGGCCACCTCGCGCGTTACCTATGTGTGTGTGTGTGTTGATGGTCAGGCCCGCCTTCTTCTTCGCCTCGAGCGCTGCGGCCTCTTTGGAGTTCTTGGCGACCTCGCGTGTGACCTACACATGTGTGTGTGTGTGTGCACGCATGGCACGCATTCTTCCTTCCTCCCTTCCTTCCCTCCTTCCTTCCCTCCTTCCCTCCTTCCCTCGTTCCCTCGTTCCCTCCTTCCCTCCTTCCTTCCTTCCTTCGTTCCGTCCTTCCTTCCTTCCTTCGTTCCTTCCTTCCTTCCTTCTCTCTCTCTCTCTCTCTCACACCCACCTTGATATCCTTGGCCGCAAAGCGCCGCGTCCGAGTCACAGACACCTTGCTGCACAAACACCCTCGTGCATTGAAACCCCTCTGCCTTCCACACGCACTCTCTCTCCCTCTCTCTCTCTCTGTGTGTCCCTCCCTCTCTCTTTCTCTCTCTCTTTCTCTCTCTCTCCATCTCTCTCTGTGTCTCTCTCTCCCTCCCTCCCTCCCTCCCTCTCTCTCTTTCATTAACTCTCTTTCTCTCACCCACCTCGATATCCTTGCCGGCAAAGCGCCGCGTCTCAGTCACAGACACCTTGCCGTAAGAGCGTGCAGCACCGAGCGATGCCGCCTCTTTGGCGGCCGCGATGGCGGCCGCGGCGCCCGCGCGTGCAGCTGCGGTGCTGCTGCTGCTCGCTGTGTGTGTGTGCGCGTATGTGTGTGCGTGTGTGTGTGCATGTGCGTTTGTGTGTTTGTGTGTGTGTGTGTGTGTGCATGTGTGCGGGTGGGTGTGCCTCTTTGGCGGCGGCGATGGCAGCGGCGGCGCCGGCGCGCGCAGCTGCGCTGCTGCTGCTGCTCGCTGTGTGTGTGTGCGTGTGTGTGTGTGCGTGTGTGTGCGTGTGTGTGCGTGTGTGTATGTGTGTGTGTGTGTGTGTGTGTGTGTGTGAGTGTGTGTGTGTGTGTGCATGTGTGTTTGTCTGTGTGTGTGTATGTGCTTGCATGTGTGTGTGTGAGTGTGAGTGTGCATGTGTGAGTGTGTGTGTGTCCCCTTGGTGGAAGCAATGGCAGCTGCGGCGACCACACGCGCCGCCGCGCTGCTGCTGCTGCCAAGCCCTCAAATCTGCCAACGGACCTCAGTCCCAGGGCTATCCCAGCTGCTCTGGAACAGTCCCAGTCCCCGCCCGCTATCCCAGGCCGATCCCAGCCTGGGACAGTGCTATCCCAGGATTGCTTGGGATGGCGAAGAACTGGGGGGGGGCTTCGCCCGGCCCCACTTGAGATCCCTTGGTTCAGGAGCTCTCCAGGGCTCAGTGATTTCCTTTTTGGCTGTAAAGCCATTTGGCTGTATGCCGGCTGTACGTTGACCTTGTACACAGCTCAACCCATCCAGTGGATTGTTAGTTTGACAAGCCCGCCAGACAGAGCACGTCAACAGCTTTCAAAGTACCTATGTATGAGGACAAACGGTCAACGGGAGGTCAACGGTCAACGCGGTCAAAGAAAAATCCGGCTGTGGAAGAATTCATTAAAATCCTGAAAAGGTAATCACTGCCAGAGCTAGAGCTCTCCCTGGTGTCTACCAGTGCTTCCTCGGAGCGGCGGTATCAGTGTCCCCTGGGAAGGATTGTAGTAGTAATTTATTTCCCGGTTCCAGCAACTTTGACCGCTCATACCAGGCGCAATACATAGCGGGCGCTCACGCAACACATGCCGTTGTGCTGCCCTCGGCGATACCTTTGCAACGCATCCCTCCACGCCCTCTCCCACAAAGTGTGGTGTGGTTTTCTGGGGAATGGGAAATGCGGCCCGGAGCGGTATACAGCTCGCAGGGGAATCACTGGGCGGTATACCGCCCTGGGCGGTATGGCGGCGGAGCAGAATGGTTGGCCGAAGGGCAGCCCACCGCCGGAAATCGCACGAAAAGGGCGGAAGTTTGGTGCCTCCGGCGGTAAAATAAGCATCCGCCACAACCTATCCAGGCAGCACTGGTGCCGACACCGCCCGAGGCCCACCTGCTGCCTTGCCTGCTGCTGGCGCCTCTGGCGCTGACGACGACGCGGGCGCGTCAGCAGGCGCGGGCGACGCCGACGACGGAGGGACAATCGCCACCTGGCGCTGAGGCGCGACCCAGCGGAGCGACTGCTGCCACGTCTGCGTGTGTGTGTGCATGTGTGTGCGTGTGTATGTGTGTGTGTGTGTGTGTGCGTACGGCTGTGTTTGTGCGTCGCGGGGCATGCGTGGCGGCACAGGGAAGACGGAGGGACAATCGCCACCTGGCGCTGCGGCGCGACCCAGCGGAGCGACTGCTGCCACGTCTGCGTGCGCGTGTGTGCGTGTGTGTGTGTGTGTGTGTGTTTGCATGTGTGTGTGTGTGTGTGTGTGCGGCTTTTATTAGGACCGGCATTGCCGGTGCATGCGAACGGCCTCATGTAACGCTTGGTTGGTTGGTTGGTTGTCCGGCTGTGCTATGTGCGTCGGGGGGCATGTGTGGCGGTTGAGGTTGGCGGTTGAGGTTGGCGGTTGAGGTTGGCGGTTGAGGTTATTCACCCTCTTGATGGCGCACGGTTGATCTTCCGCCTTCAAACGGAATCCCCTCAATGACGACCAGAAACAGCCTATCTAGGTCTGCCGCTCAGAGTTCTTGGTAACAATCTCTCGTGCGCGGCGGCACAGGGAGGACACACGCTGCGCAGCGTGAACACACACGCGCCCCCCACGCCCCCCTCCCTTCCCACACCCCGTGCACCAGGTCTGACGGCAGCTCTTTGGTCTGCGTGCGCCCGCACAGCGCAGCGATCGCGACCCTCGCGCTGGGCGGCCCAGCGGCAGCGTTTGGCCCGCCAGTGTCCCTCGCGTTGAGCGCCGCCCACACGGCCTCGATCTTGGCCTTCTTGGCGAGCGTCTGTGCCACCTGCTGCAGCGGCGCGGCGGGCGCCTCGCTGTCGGAGGAGGGCGCGCCGTCGTCGTCGGCTGCCCCGTCGTCCGCGTCGCCATCGTCGTCCTCCCCCGCGTCTTCTGCTGTCGGCGCCGGCCGCCTGCGCACGCATGCGTGCATGTGCACCACCATGCATGCGTACCATCAACTGGTTTTCAACCCGTTGAAAACCACGCAGAGAGGCAGACGGGGAGCTGCATGCCCATGCAACCTCCATGCGGGCCCATGCAAACTCCATGCATGCTCTCTCTCCTCTCCTGGCCTCGCCCCCCACGGCGTGGCGTGCACGTGCATCACCATGCATATCACGCACACCCACCCGCGCTTGATGCCGCGCTTCGCCCTCTTCTTCGGCGGCGGCCTGTCCTCGCGCTCGCCAGTTTTGTCCTGCCCCGCATCGTAGTCGCTGTCCTCCTCGCTGTCTTCGCTGGGGAGGTCGGCCTGGAGGAAGGACATCGTGACGGTGGAGGCGGAGAGTGAGACGGAGATGTGGATGTGGCGAAATTGCATTCGAGTGTGGGGAGGAGGGTTTACCTCTCGCTCGCTCGCACGCGCCAGAATCTGATCTCTGAGATTGAGACTGGGCCTCAAGTAAGAGTCTCTGTACGTTCGGCGGCAGAGGCGGGGGCAGGGGGGAGCTGACCAGCCATCAACAGACAGACCAACAACGCAATACTACAGCGTTAAGCCTTTCCTGCACGCGCACCAGCGTCAATAAGGAGCATTTAGCAGGCCTGTTGGCTCCTGAGCGGACGACACCGTCGACAGGCGGTCAACCAGGCCACCTGGTAGTGGAGAAAGCAACACCTTCTCTGGCCTCATGGACTTTGAGGACCACACGCGATATGCGGGCTTGGAGCCTGATCGCAGCTCCACAACGAGCCAGGCGACATCGGAGACAGGGGATGACGGTGAGCTGGCGCGACATGGAGAGGAAACCCTGGGAATGCATGGCCTTTGCATGGGTGCCCATGCACACCACCTGCCCCCGAGAGCCACTGCCTGTGTCACTCACTCGCAGGTCCCGCGTTCTTTAGCGCAATCGGATCGATCCTGACTCACTCCATCGTGGATATTTTCGGGGAGGACCTGGCGTCGAGCCCCCAGCCCAAGCCCCACGCACGCCCCCGCTCCACCTCCTGCCCCCGAGGCATGCGGAAGGGGAAGATGGCAGGGGATCACGGTGGCTCAGGCGATGGAGGCGAATGGGGTAGCGCGGGGGGAGCGCCAGCCGGGAGCGACAGCCAGCGACAGGCCCCCGACAATGGGCCCGCCACCACTCCAAACAAGCAAACGCTGCGTCCCTCCGCGGTCGCGCGCAGCCTGGAGTCGTCCCCCACGAACAGCGCCAGCAAGGGCCTGTTTGGCGTGGTGCGTGGTGTGGTGTTGCGCTGTCATTGGCGCATGGTTCTGCCAACCGTGGTTCGCCATGCATGCACAACAACAACTGACCGTGCATAGCACATCAGAAGCCAGTGTTGACTTCTCCACGACCAGCATGCGATGCTTGGGACTTCTGCCACTCGCACGCGCACGCGCACGCGCGCTACCACGTCGCGCACCCATTCACACCCTTTTCCTGGCTGAAGGTACTGCCATGCTCACGCCATCGCCACCACCGCTGTGCACACCACAGCTCGGATTTGGCTTCTCCTCGATCGGCGCAACAGCTTCCCGCTTCCTCCACGACCTCGACGCCAACTTTGAGCAGGTGGCCGTGCGGCGTTGCATGTGTTTGTAGGCGCCCTTGCAAGGGCACGCATTGGCAGGGCCCCGTTGATGATGGATATTACAGTCTGTGTGAACACCAGTAATGATGAATGAGACCTGTGTCGGCGCTAGCGCCCGACACAGGTCTCACTCAGTTTCACTCAGGCTGAAACTGGCTGGCTACCTGGTAGGGGTGAGGGTAGAAAACCCACACGCGCGCACGCAATGGGTCTAGACAGGGCACTAGGCCCCCAGATCTACCCATTACACAGCACCGGCCTTCGTCACATGTGGGACACACATGGCAGGGTGCACAGTTTGTGTGTGTGTATGTGTGTGTGTGTGTGCGTCTGGATGTGTGTGTCTGTGTGCCTGTCTGCGTGCGCCTGTGTGCGCCTGTCTGTGTGCGCCTTCAAATGCCTGTAATACTAGGCGCGCACACACACACACACACACATGCATGTAAACATACACACGCACCTCGCCCGTCCGCCCGTGCGCGCGCTGCGCGCGTAAGCAGATGTTCACCGACGAGATGGCCAGCGGCGGTGGCCATGGTGGCAACGTAGGCACCACGGACGCGCGCACAAGCGGAGGAGGCTCCGACGCACAGCCACAGGCGGATCAGCACGGCGGCGGCGGCGGTGGGTTGCTGCCTTGAATGACGTATTCGACTTGTTGTGTGGTGTGCCCACCGAATTTGCTCGGCAGCAGCGGGGCTGTGATCGTCACACTGACTGCTGTGTGTGTGTGTGTGTGTGTGTGTGTGTGTTTGCTCGGAAGCAGCGGGTTTGTGATCATCACACTGACTGCTGTGTGTGTGTGTGTGTGTGTCACCCTGGGGAGAGGAGGGTGGGATCATCACACTGACTGCTGTGTGTGTGCGTGAGTGTGTGTGTGTGTGTGTGTGTCACCCTTGGGGAGAGGCGGGTGGGATCATCACACTGACTGCTGTGTGTGTGTGTGTGTGTGTGTGTGTGTGTGTGTGTGCGTGTGTCACCCTGGGGGAGAGGCGGGTGGGATCATCACACTGACTGCATTGTGTGTGTGTGTGTGTGTGCGTGTGTGTGTCACCCTGGGGGAGAAGCGAGAGGGGGCAGCCGCAGGCTGATCAGCGCGATTGCGGTGGTGATTGCCTGCAGCAGCGCCTCCATTCCCCTCTCGCTGCCTCCTCCTCCCCCCTCCCTCCTCTCCGAGATCGCCCCCCCCCGTCCCCGCCGCTGACTGCGCTGCCTCCTCCTGTCCCCTCCCTCCTCTCCCCAGGGTGGCACATACACACATACACACACACAGCAGTCAGTGTGATGATCACACCCTCCTCTCCGCAGGGTGACACACACACACACACACACACACAGCAGTTAGTGTGGTCATCACAGACCCACTGCTGGCAAGCAAACGCGGTGGGCTCACCCCACAACAAGCATACTATGCGTATTGTACTTGTTAATACGCCACTCAAGGCGTCTGACGGGCTGTAAAATCAACCACCCCACACCCCGTGCGCGCGCAGCAGGTGCAGCAGGCGCGGTGGGCGGCGTCGCGGCTGCGGGCGCCTCCACACCTCCCTCCTCGTCTCAGGGTGGTCCCCCCCCCGCCTCCCCTACCCCAACCCCCCCACACACATTCACGTGCAGCATCGGCGGGCACCCCCCCCTCCCCAACAGCCCACGCCCCACATTCCATGCAGCAGGCGCGGCAGGCGTCAAGCGCGCGGCCGCCCGGCTGCCCACCGGCTCCTCCCCCAAACCCCAATCACACACATGCACGTGCAGCATCGGCGGGCACCCTCCAACCCCCCCCCCCCGTCCCACGCCCCACATCCCATGCAGCAGGTCCGGCGGGCGGCGGCGCGGCGGCGGCGGCGGCGGCGGGCGCCAAGCGCGCG
The DNA here is from genome assembly GCA_016618255.1 of Chlamydomonas sp. UWO 241. NCBI lineage: Eukaryota > Viridiplantae > Chlorophyta > Chlorophyceae > Chlamydomonadales > Chlamydomonadaceae > Chlamydomonas > Chlamydomonas priscui. The sequence continues at coordinate 49,261 of VFSX01000081.1, forward strand.
GCCGCCCGGCTGCCCACCGGCTCCAAGGCAAAGGCCAAGCCGGGGAAGCTCGGCGCGCAGCGCATGTCGTCTGGGGGCAGCACGTCGCCAGCCAAGCCCGACGCCAAGCCTACCGCTTCGACCGCTGCGGGCGACGCGGCCACCGCCGCTTCCGCGACGACGGGGCCGTCGCGAGACACGAGCCGAGGCGGGAGGGACGCCGACGCAGGCGGGGGGGAAGGAACCCCAGGGCGCGCCGGCGCCGGCGCTGCCGCGGCCGCTTCCGCTGGTGCCTCTGCTGCTGCCTCTGCTGCTGCTTCTGCCGCTGCTGCTGGTGCTTCTACTGCTGCCTCTGTCACTGCTGGTGCATCTGCTGCTGCTGCTGCCTCTGCTGCTGCCTCTGTTGCTGCCTCTGCTGCTGTCCCTGCTGCCACTGGTGCCTCTGCCGCTACTGCTGCCTCTGCTGCTGCTGCCACAGCTGGGTGCAGCGATAGGCACAAAGGGGGGGAGGAGGACGACTGCGTGACGCCGCGGCCGTGCGGCGCGGCGAGTGGGGGCCCGGGCCCTGACAAAGCTCGGGCTCGAGCCCACGAGGAGGAGGGAGAGGTTTCGGTGGCGAGCGCGATGTTGGACGCATGGGGGCGGGAGCGGGGGGAGGCGGCTGGGAGGGGGGAGGCCGAGGGGACGCGGCAGGGAGGCGGGGGGCGCGGGGCGGGGACGCGGGGGAAGGAGGCACAGCAGCAGCAGCAGCAGCAGCAGCTGGGCTCGCAGCGGAAGCTGGATTCACAGGCGCCGGGTTCACGGCAGCAAGCACAGCAACAGCAGCAGCAGGCGCAGCAGCAGCAGGCGCAGCAGCAGGCGCAGCAGCAGCAGGCACAGCAGCAGGCGCAGCTGGGCTCGCAGTCTCAGTCTCCGGGGTTGCAGCAGTCGCAGCAGGCATGGCAGCAGCAGCAGCAGCAGCAGATGCTCGACAACCAGTCTCCGGGTTCGCAACCGCAGCCGCTGGGCTCACAGTCTCAGTCTCAGTCCCCGGGGTCCCACCAGTCGCAGCAGTCCCAGCAGCAGATGCTGGGCACCCAGTCCCCGGGTTCGCAATCGCAGCCTCTGGATGCCGGCGACGCGAGCGCAAGCAAGCCCCCCGGGGAGAAGGAGCGGGAGAGGAAGAAGGTGCAGGCCAGGGCGGTGCTCGTCGAGCTGGCTGCGCTGCGCAAGGAGGCGTCTTCGTTGCGGACGCAGAATGCAGGTGTGGGGGTTTGTGTGTGTGTGTGTGCGCGTGCATGCGTGTGTGACGGTCAATTCCACAGTCTGTCAAATGCCTTGGGGCTGTGCTGGCGCATTAGACCTAAGGCAAGAGGCAGGCAGCTGTCAAAAGCAGGCCCCTAGCTGCGATGCGTGTGTGTGCATCCGTGTGCGTGCGTGCGGTGCTGGCTGCACTGCGCAAGGAGGCGTCTTCGCTACGGACGCAGAATGCAGGTGTGGGGGTATGTGTGTGTGTGGGGGGGGGGTAGGTGAGTGTGTGTGTGTGTGTGTGTGTGTGAGTGTGTTTGCGTGTGTGGCGATCGATTCCACAGTTTTCCAGATGCCTTGGGGCTGTGTTGGCGCATTCGACCTAAGACAAGAGGCCGGCAGCTGTCAAAAGTAGACCCCTAGCTGCCGTTTGTGTGTGCGTGTGCGGTGCTGGCTGCGCTGCGCAAGGAGGCGTCCTTGCTGTGGACGCAGAACGCAGGTGTGTGTGTGTGTGCGTGTGTGTGTGTGTGCATGTGTGCGTGTGTGTGTGTGTTTGCGTGCGTGCGCGCGCATGCATGCGTGTGGCGATTGATTCCACAGTCTGTCAGACGCCTTGGGTCTGTGCTGGCACATTAGACCTAAGACAAGAGGCTGGCGGCTGTCAGAAGCAGGCCCCTAGCTGCGATGCGTGTGTGAGCATCCTTGTGTGCGTGTGTGGAAGTGGCCGCGCTGCGCAAGGAGGCGTCTTCGCTGCCGAGGCAGAATGCAGGTGTGGGGGTATGGGTGCATGCGTGTGTGTGTGTGTGTGTGTGTGCTGGAACTGGAACTGGAACGATATCGCCGTTATCTTTGTAACGATCTGGAATGGAATGTGTGTGTGTGTGCGCGGGCATGCGTGTGTGTCGGTCGATTCCACAGTCTGCCAGATGCTCAGGGGCTATGTTGGCGTATTAGACCTTGGAGACGAGAGGCCTGTGGCTGTCAAAGTAGGCCCCTAGCTGCGATGCGTGTGTGTGCATCCGTGTGTGTGTGCGTGTGCTGAGCTGGCTGCGTTGCGAAAGGAGGCGTCTTTGCTGCGGGCGCAGAATGCAGGTGTGGGTGTGGGTGCGTGTGTGTGTATGTGTGCGTGTGTGTGTGTGTGTGTGCGTGTGGCGATCGATTCCACAGTCTATCAGATGCCTAAGGACTGTGTTCACGCATACGACCTTAAAGACGAGAGGCCGGCAGCTGTCAAAAGCGGGCCCCTAGCTGCGATGCGTGTGTGTGCATCCGTGTGTGCGTGTGCGGTGCTGGCTGCGCTGCGCAAGGAGGCGTCTTTGCTGCGGACGCAGAACGCAGATGAGGGGGTATGGGTGTGTGTGTCTGTGTGTGTGTGTTTGTGTGTGTGTGTGTGTGTGCATGCGTGTGTGGCGATCGGTTCCACAGTCTGCCAGACGCCTTGGGGCTTTGTTGGCGCATAAGACCTAAGACAGAGATTACACCAACCGCCACAAACCGCCAACCGTCAATTACACCAACCACCAACCACTTACCACACCAACCGCAGAGCTGCTCGTTGATAACTGCCAACTTCGCGGTGCAGCGCTCTCCACCAACCGCCACCCAGAACCAATCGCCAACTACACCAACAACCAAACGCCGCACCCACTGTCATGTCCGCAGAGCTGCTCGTTGACAACTGCCGTCTGCTCAGAACCAACATCCACCCACCACCAACCGCCAACCACAACCAACCATCACTAACCGCCACCCAGAACCAACCGCCAATTACACCAACCACCAGCCACACTTACCACACAAACTGTCATGCCCGTAGAGCTGCTTGTTGACCACTGCCGACTTTGCGGTGCAGCGCTCTCCGCCAACCACCACCAACCGCCACCAACCGCCAACCGCCAACTGCACCAACCACCAGCCACACTTACTCCACCAACAGCAGAGCTGCTCGTTGATAACTGCAGACTCCGCGGTGCAGCGCTCTCCACCAATCACCCACCAATTGCCACCCAGAACCAACCGCCAACTACACCAACCACCAACCGCCACGCCATCCATCATGGCCGCAGAGCTGCTCGTTGATAACTGCCGACTCCGCGGTGCAACCCTACCCTTCAACCACCACAACCGCCGCCCAGAACCAAGCGCCAACTAAACCAACCACCAACCGCCAGCTACACCAACCACCAACCGCCGCACCCACCGTCATGTCCGCAGAGCTGCACGTTGATAATTGCCGTCTGCTCAGAACCAACAGCCAACAAGCGACCGCCAACTACCACCAACCGCCAACTACACCAACCACCAACCGCCACACCAACCGTCATGTCTGCAGAGCTGCTCGTTGATAACTGCCGTCTGCTCAGAACCAACAGCCAACAAATGACCGCGAACTACCACCAACCACCAACCGCCAAGTACACCAACCACCAACCGCCATGCCAACCGTCATGTACGCAGAGCTGCTCGTTGATAACTGCCGACTTCGCGGTGCAGCGCTCTCCGCGGCTCAGCACCAGCAGCAGGCGTCAGCACAGCAGCACCAGCAGCACCAGCAGCGGTTTGGGCACGGCAGGCGGGCCAGCGAGGGCGGCAGCGGTGGCACAGGTGTGTGTGTGTGTGTGTGTGAGGCAGCAGCACCAGCAGCGGTGTGGGCACGGCAGGTGCGCTAGCGAGGGCGGCAGCGGTGGCGCAGGTGTGTGTGTGTGTGTGTGTGAGGCAGCAGCACCAGCAGCGGTGTGGGCACGGCGGGTCCGCTAGCGAGGGCGGCAGCGGTGGCGCAGGTGTGTGTGTGTGTGTGTGTGTCAGGCAGCAGCACCAGCAGCAATATCTGCAAGGCAGCCATGCCGGTGGTGACGCAGGTGTGTGTGTGTGCGTGTGTGTTTGTGCGTCAGGCAGCAGCACGAGTACCAGCAGCAGCAGCTGCATGGCAACCATGCTAGTGGTGACGCAGGTGTGTGTGTGTGTGTGTGTCAGGCAGCAGCACCAGCAGCGGTATGGGCACGGCAGGTGCGCTAGCGAGGGCGGCAGTGGTGGCACAGGTGTGTGTGTGTGTGGTGTGTGTGTGTGGTGTGTGTGTGTGTGTGTCAGGAAGCAGCACCAGCAGTGGCATCTGCACGGCAGGCGCGCTAGCGAGGGCGGCAGCGGTGGCGCAGGTGTGTGTGTGTGTGTGTGTGTGTGAGTTTTCGTGAGCATGTGTTCATGCGTGTGTGTGTTCATCTGTGTATGCCTGTGAGTGTGTGTGTGTGTGTTTTGGTATGTGTTTGTGTGTGGTGGTATGTGTGTGCATGTGTGTTTTAGGTGGAAGAGCCAGCCAGCAGGTGTGCCAGCAAGGGCGGAGGTGGTGGCGGTGCAGGTGTGTGCGTGCGTGTGTGTTCATGAGGCCGATGTTACAGTCATTTGGACGGCCTGCGTGTGTGCGTGCGTGTGCATACGTGCGTGTGTGCATGTTGGGGAGAATGCTCACCCCTACCCGGTAGCCAGCCAGTTTGAGCCTGCAAATGAGTTTAGGTGTCAGGCGCTTACACCGGCACAGGTGTAATACATCGTTAATGGTGTCACACAGACTGTAAAATCCATCATCATCATCATGCGTATGCGGGGCTCATGTGTGTGTGCGTGTGCGCATGTGCATGTGAAGGAGTGTGTGTGTGTGTGTGTGTGTGGTGTGTCTGTGTCTATGCTGGGTGCAAGATCCAGTCAGCCAGCTGGACGCACACGCAGCGCGCCCCCCCCCCTCCCACCCCCAAAGCCACACACACACACACACACACACACACACACACACACACACACACGCGGCACCCAGCAAACCCACACACACACGCGCACACACACACACGTGCGGCACCCAACAAAGCCACACACACGCACACGCGCGCACACCCACACACGCAAGCGGCACCCAACAAAGCCACACGCACACTCACACACACACACACACACACACACGCGGCACCCAACAAAGCCACACACACACACACGTATGCAACTCCCAACACAGTCACCACCTGTGCATCCACCAACTTGCTGCCACTCATACACACACACAGGGTGTAGCAGCGATGCCTTACCAACGCTGCTCCCCAGCCCCGCGGCCGAGCCCCTGGTATGGCTCGACGAGGCGGTTGCCCGGCAGATGGAGTCTCTGCTCGCCGACAAAATGGCGCTTGCTGCAGAAGCCAGGTGCGGTTGCAAGCGGCCCATAAAGCGCCCCTATTAAAAGCCCCCTTAACCCCGCTTGTGTGTGTGTGGGGGGGGGGCTGCGCTTCGGTGGTTGTGGGCTGCGGCTGGATGGGGTGGTTGGCAGCGGCAGATGGGGCCCTGCTGGCCGACAAATTGGCGCTTGCAGCAGAGACCAGGTGCGGAAACTGCCAGGAAACCCCTAGGAATTTCCCCCCTCAGGTCCTCTTCATCGGGGGCAAGGGGGTGTGCCCTGGCTGTGGCTCTACGAAGCAGTGGCCCGGCAGATGGAGTCTCTGCTGGCCGACAAAATGGCGCTCGCTGCAGAAGCCAAGTGCGCTTGCAAAAGCCCCATGATACTAAAGGAAACCCCTCGGAATTCCCCCTGGAAGACCTCGTTATGGGGTGGGGTGGGGTGCGCCGTGGCTGTGGCTGGGCAGGGGGGACGGGGGAGGGCGGCAGATGGGGCCTCTGCTGGCCGACAAAATGGCGCTCGCTGCAGAGGCCAGGTGCGGTTACACAAGCCCCAGAAAACTGCCAGGAAACCTCATAGGAATTCCTCTTGGAGCCACTCTTTATCGCGTGGGGGCAGGGGCTACGCTGTGGCTGCCACTGTGGCTGGATGGGGCGGTTGGCAGCGGCAGATGGGGTCTCTATTGGCTGACAAAATGGCGCTCGCTGCAGAGGCCAGGTGCGGTCACACAAGCCCAGGCAGCTGCCAGGAAACCCCTTTGAATGCCTCCTGGAAGCTCTCTTTATGTGTGTGTGTGTGTGTGTGTGTGTGTGTGCCGTGGCTGTGGCTGGGCAGGGGGGGGTGGCCCGGCAGATGGGGTCTCTGTTGGCGCTTGCTGCAGAGGCCAGGTGCGCTTGCAAAAGCCCCAGGATACTGCCAGGAAACCTCTAGGATTTCCCCCCTCTTTATCGAGTGGGGGCGGGGGTTGTGCCATGGCTGTGGCTGGGCAGGGGGGGGTGGCCCGGCAGATGGGGTCTCTGCTGGCCGAAAAATGGCTTGCGGCAGAGGCTGCTTGCTGCAAAGGCCAGGTGCGGTCACACAAGCCCAGGAGACTGCCAGGAAAGCCGTAGGAACTCCCCTTGGAGCCTTCTTTACGAGAGGGGGGGGGGGCTCGGCAAATGGAGTCTCTGCTGGCCGACAAAATAGCGCTTGCAGCAAAGGCCAGGTACAGTTACAAAGGTCTCAGGAAGCTGCCAGGAAACCCCTAGGAATTCCCCCCGGAAGACCTCGTTATGGGGTGGTGATGCGCCGTGGCTGTGGCTGGGCAGGGGGGTTGGCTCGGCAAAGGGGTCTCTGCTGGCCGAAAAAATGGCTTGCGGCAGAGGCTGCTTGCTGCTGAGGCCAGGTGTGGTTACACAAGCCCCAGGAAACTGCCAGGAAACCCCCAACTCCGCCCTGTTGGACCTCACAACGGAGCTCACACACACACACACTCACAACGGAGCACACAAACACACACACACACACACACTACATACACACGCATACACATGCACATACACACTGCATCCACACGCATCCACATGCAAACACACACACACACTGTATACACACGCATACACATGCACACACACACACGTCCACACACGCCCGCACCCACACCCACACCCACACAAACAAAATCCACACCATCAACACACATGCACGCAGATCACTCGCATCTTGCTACTCCGCCCTGCGCCATACACACACGCACATCACTCACGCACAAGCATATGCCCACACACACAGTAACAGTAACACGGGGTTTCCAGCTAAGCAGGCTACTCGTCACGCCCACACAACACACACATGCCCAACTCTGCCCTGCGCCACCTGCTGGACCTCACAATGGAGCGCCCACACACACACACATGCACAACTCTGCCCTGCGTCACCTGCTGGACCTCACAATGGAGCACACACACACACACACATGCCCGCACACACACACACACACATGAACACGATCCACACAATCCACACACACACGCCCACACAACACACACATGCACAACTCCGCCCTGCGCTTCCTGCTGGACCTCACAATGAAGCACACACACACACACGCATGCCCGCACACACACACACACACATGAACACGATCCACACGAATACAACCCACACAACACACACAGATCGCTCGCATGTCGCAACTCTGCCCTGCGCCACCTTCCTGGACCTCACACCGGTGCCCCCTCCCCCCCCACCCTACCACCACACACACACACACACACACACACACACACGCATCCACACACTCAAGCGCACACACACACGCATGCCCGCACACACACACAGAATCCACAAAGCACACAACACACGCAGATCGCTCGCATGTCGCAACTCCGCCCTGCGCCACCTGCTGGACCTCACAATGGATAAAACACACGCACACGCACACACACGCATGCACACACGCACACACATGCACACACACACACCCATGAACACAACCGACACAATCAACACACACACACATGCACACACACACACACACACACACACACACGCAGATCGCTCACATGCCGCAACTCTGCGCTGCGCCACCTTCTGGACCTCACAACGGAGCACCGCAGCGGGTCCCCCACTGGCTCGCCCGGTGGCTCCCCAGGACGGGTCAGCAGCAGCAGCGATGACCGCCGATACGGTGAGCAAAGTCTCTTGGTCTCTTGGAGCTGTGTTTTAATCTTATTAGGAATGGCTTTTATCCATCCTCCCCGGGAGGAGCATGCTCCGCATGCATTTCATCAAAATTAGGAGGAATTGGTTCTATTTAGTTTTGAGGGGTTCTGGGGTTGGAAGTAGGGCCCCCTGGAGGTGGCGCCTGGGGTTGGAAACCAAAAAGAAACGTGGTGTACCTAGTGTGGCCAGCCCCACAACGATCCGCCACTGGCCCCCTCCCCCCCCCCCCCGGGGAATCCCCACGGCGGGCCAGCAGCAGCAGCAATGACCGCCGATACGGTGAGCAAAGTACAGGTTTGAGGGGTTCTGGGGCTTTTAGTAGGGTGCTCCCTAGGGGCTGAAAAAGCGAATCAGAACTTGGGTCTAGCTAGGGTGCTGAACCCCACAACGGCCCCCCACTGGCTCCCCCGGTGGCTCCCCAGGACGGGCCAGCAGCAGCGGCGATGACCGCCGATACGGTAAGCAAAGTCCAGTTTTGAGGGGTCTGGGGTTTGGAAGGCTGCTGCCAGGCAGCTCCTGGGGTTCGAAAAAAGGCTAATAACACCGTGGGTCTAGCCTAGTATGGTGCTGAGAACCGCAGCGGGTCCCCCACTGGCTCGCCCGGTGGCTCCCCAGGACAGGCCAGCAGCAGCGATGACCGCCGATACGGTGAGCAACAGCGATGTCCTTAGTGCCCCCGCAGCCCCCGCAGCTATGGCTGCGGGGGCAAACCGGGAAATTTGTGGGGAAACTGCGGGGGCGATTCGGCATATTTCTCCCCAATGTTGCGGGGGCACACAGGACATTCTCGGTTTCCTTGAGGACCGCCACTGGTGAGCAAAGTTCAGGTTTGAGGGGTTCTGCGGTTTAGTAGGGTGCTCCCCTGGAGGTGGAGCCTGGGGTCGAAAACAAAACTGGGTGCACCCAGGGCGACCAGCCCCACAACGATCCCCCACTTGCTCCCCCGGTGGCTCCCCAGGACGGGTTAGCAGCAGCAGCAATGACCGCCGATACGGTGAGAAAAGTACAGGTTTGAGGGGTTCTGGGGTTTGGAAGGGTGCCCCCTGGAGGTGGCGCCTGGGGGTACAAAAAACCGTGAGTCTAGGGTTCTGGACCTCACCTCAATGGTCGCCCACTGGCTCGCCCGGGGCTCCTCAGGACGGTGGGTCAGCAGCAGCAGCGATGACCGCCGACACGGTGAGCAAAGTTCAAGTTTGAGGGGTTCTGGGGTTTGGAAGGGTGCTCCCCTGGAGGTGGCGCCTGGTGAGCTCCTGGGGTTGAAAAAAACGAATAAATGTGGGTCTAGGGTGCTGGACCTCAACCTCACCTCAACGGTCCCCTACTGGCTTGCCCGGTGGCTCCCCAGGACGCACCAGCAGCAGCAATGACCGCCGATACAGTGAGAAAGTTTAGGTTTGAGGGGGTCTGGGTTTTGGAAGGCTGCTACCAGGCAACTCCTGGGGTTGAAAAAGGCGAATGAAAACGTGGGTCTAGGGTGCTAGACCTCACAACGGTCCCCCACAGGCTCACCCCCAATGGGTGTGCCACCCCTGCCGCCAGCCATGCAGCGCGCCGCCCGCAGCACTGCCACCGTCGTCGCTGGCGCTCCCCCTGTCCCTCCCCGCAAAACGTCTTTGACCACCAGTGCATTCCGCTTGTGCAGACGCAGGTCATGCTGCTGCGCTCGCCGCCGCGTGCGGCTCGTTCTGCCCCACGTGCAACCAGCCATGCAGCACGCTGCCCGCACTTCCGCCGATACCGCTGGCGCTCTTCACACCCTCCCCACAATACGCCGTTGGCCACCAGTGCACTCCACTCGTGAACGCGCAGGCGCTGCTGCTGCGCCCGCCCGCGTGCGGGTCGGTGTGCCCCACCTGCAACCAGCCCCACGTGCGGCGCCCCTGCCCTCACTGCCGCCGTCACCGCTGGCGCTCACCCAGGTCCCTCACCACAGTACGTCGTTGACCACCAGTGCACTCCGCTCGTGCATGCGTAGGTGCTGCTGCTGCACCCGCCGCTGTGTGCGGCTCGATGTGCCCCACCTGCAACCAGCCATGCGACGCGCTGACCACAGCACTGCCGCCGTCACCGCTGGCGCTCCCCCAGGTCCCTCACCACAGTACATCGTTGACCACCAGTGCACTCCACTCGTGAATGCGCAGGTGCTGCGCCCACCGCCGCGTGCGGCTCGTTCTGCCCCACGTGCAACCAGCCGTGCGGCACCCTGCCCGCACTGCCGCCGTCACCGCTGGCGCTGCCGCGCACACCGGCCGCGCCAGCCGGCCTCGACGCCGGCGCGACCGCGCCAGCAGCGGCGGCGGCGACCCCATCGCGGGGGGACGATGCGGACGACCTCGCCGCCCTCAAAGCGCTCTACTCCGGCATGCTTCCGGCGCGCGCGCCGCCGCCGCCGCGCTGGGACGCGCTGCCCACCGCGGGCGGGGGCAGCGGCGGTGAGCCGCCGCCCTGGTGGGACGCAGCAGCGGGGGAGGGCGTCGCACGGGGGGACGGCGCGCCTTCTGGGTGCGGCGGTGCGTCGTCTGGGGGCAGCGGCAGCGCGCCGCCAGGGTGGGACGCGGCGGCAGGGGAGGGCGGCGCCAGAGCGGAGAGCGAGACGGCGTGCAGCGGTGCGCCTTCTGGGGGAAGCGGCGTGGCAGCCCCACTGAGCTGGGTCGACACGTTCGTAGGGGAGGGCACCCGGGCTAGGAGCGTGCCTTCTGCGTGCGGTCCGTGCTCTGTGGGCAGCGCCGACGGCGTCGCATGTGACGCCGCTGCGGTGGAGGAAGCGCTGGAGTCGCTCGTGGCCTCGGTGGTGCTGGGGGCAGCTGTGGGGGACGGCGTGTGCGGCTGTTCGTCTTCCGTCGGTAGCGTTGACAGCTACGCGTGTGACGCCGCTGCGGTGGAGGAAGCGCTGGAGGCGCTCGTGGTATCGGTGCTGCTGGCGGGCTGCCCCAAAGATATTGTGGGCTGCAGGGGCGAGACGGGTCCGCGGTCGAGTGACGTGGTGGCCTGAGCAGAGGTTGTGCTAGTCGGAGCAGGAGGTTTTGGCCGTCGCCGCCAGGTCAGCCGGCGGCTGGGTGGGTGGGGGGGAGGTACGCACCGGGGGGTGCGCTTCGCACGTTGCCAGCATTCAATGCGGGCGCCCCCAAAGTTGTGTTAGTCGCGTAACATTTACACTAGTAGCGGACCTCAGATGTACAGCTGCTAACAGCTCTGTAAGCGCGGGACTTGTTCGCTTCGAGGTCTTCCTTCCGACAAGATGCCTCTTACGCGTGGCGGGCGTGGAGTGCGCGCTCACGCCGCGAGTATGCCTGCGTGTCAGTCGTGGCATGGCGGGGAGACGTGGGGATGCGCGCCTGCTGGTGCTGTATTCTTCCTGTCGGGGAGTCTTCCCCAGTTTGCTGCGTGCGGGAGGGGGGAGTTGCGCAGCGCACCTCAAAGGCAAACCAAGGCCGAATGGCTGATGCTTTGCATGGACCCCTGACGACCCCAAGGCCCTTCCCTGGGCTGCATTGTCGACTTCATTGTCGTGGTTTCATAAATGACGAACACTGCCGTCACACGCACACACATGTCGCCTCCTGCACATCAGACAGCGGTTGGTCTGCAACAACAACGCAACACCCTGTCAGCTCGCCCACCGCTCCCCACACCTCCCCCACACGCTACAAAATGCAACACGAGGCATTCCGTTCCATTCTTCGACACGTTCTTGCGCCCCACGCACGAACAAGACCTCACCACGCACCACAGACGCCACAGAATGGCCGTCTCTCCCTCCGCCCGTCTGATCGTCGCATGCGTGGCCCTGCTGTGCGCCTCCTCGGCACTCGCCACGCGCGGCCTTCGCAGTGTTGCACCCCTCATGGCTTGCTCGGCGCGTTTTGAGTTGTCGAATTCGGTCTGGGTTGAGTACGGGAGGTGAGTGAGCGCAAACTGCTCGTGAGTTCCTCAAGTCCCTAGGCAAGCCAGGCCGCCTAGGCAAGCTAGGCCGCCTAGGCAAGTCGCCTAGGCCTTACACATTGTATTGATGGCCTTGCACATTGATGGCCTTACACATTGGCCTCCCTGCAGCCCCACGACCGTGATCAACGTGTACGTGAGCAACATCGGCGTTACCCCCATCGCGTCCCCCTGGAGCGTGGCCATGTCGAACTCCATCTACAAGCTCCCTGCCATCCCAAACACCTGGAACATTGTGAGTTCACCCCCCGCCCCCCCTCCCGCCCGCCCGCCCTGATAGAGTTTTGAGTGTTGACCGAGTCTGTTCGGATATCTGTTCGGATATCTATATAGACTCGCTCAACACTCAAAACTCTATCAATAAGTCTAGCCTCGTGGGAGAACATCACACTTTCATCGCACGTTCTCCCACGAGGCTAGGCTTATTGATAGAGTTTTGAGTGTTGACCGAGTCGGTTAGGACATCTTGCCCGCCCGCCCGCCCGCCCGCCCGCCTGCCTGCCTGCATGCCTACTGACACACACGCCTCCTCGCCCCCTGCCAGGCCGGCCCTGCCGTGTCTGCCAACGGGAACTTCACCGCCGACAGCGGCCCGGAGGAGTGGAAGGCCCTTGCGGTTGACGGTGGCGAGTACAACTTCGGCGTCATCATGGCTAGCTCTGACCCCAACGTGACCAAGCCGGTTCAGTTCTTCCCCACCTCCCTCAAGATCAACGGCGTCGCGTGCACCATCCCTCAGCCGTGCGATTTGACAATGAAGTTTGGCAATATGTGGACCGACACGTCGTTCGGGTGCGTTAGATGCACATGCTTGCGTGCTGCATGCTGCGTGCTGCGTGCTGCGTGCTGCGTGCTGCGTGCTGCGTGCAGCGTGCTGCGTGCTGCGTGCTGCGTGCTGCGTGCTGCATGCCGCGTGCCGCGTGCTGCGTGCCGCGTGCCGCGTGCTGCGTGCCGCGTGCTGCGTGCGGCGTGCCGCGTGTGGCGCGCCGCGTGATGTGTGCCGCGTGCTGTGTGCCGCGTGCTGCGTGTCGCGTGCTGCGTGCCGCGTGCTGCGTGCTGCGTGCTGCGTGTCGCGTGCTGCGTGCTGACACGCCGGCAGCTGGCACACTCGTGGTTATGCTGCGGCATGACCCTCACGCACCTCACCAACGCTTGCGACTGACCCTGGCGCTGCTGCTGCCCTCTCAACACATGCAGCGACGGCGTCCTCAACACGACTGTGATGCAAATGCAAGTGACGAACGTCGGCGCCATGGTTGTCCCGGCGCCCTGCAAGCTGGAGATGTACAACCCCGCCTACAGCCTGGGCAGCGACCCCGCACGGTTTAACATGTGGGGCATGAAGGTGAGTGGAGAAGAGGATGGGTTGGGAGGGCGTGATGGGTTGGGAGTGGGGTTGTGTATGTTTGCACACACACACTGCTCTTATGCGCCCACCCCGCCACTCGCCACGCCGCGCCACTGAATCACCGTGCCCCCCTCCTCCCCCTTAGCTGGACTCCATGGCGGGCGGCAAGTTGAAGGCCATCGCCGACCAGGAGTGGCAGGCGCTCCAGCCCATGGGCCGCCCGATGGACTTTGGCCTCATCCTGTCGTCCACCGTCAACGTGACCAGCCAGCTCGACTTCCTTCCGCAGTACGTTAAGGTCGCGGGCGTGGAGTGCGCGCTCACGCCGTGCGTGTGCGGGGCGGCCGGCTTTGACGCAGCCAAGTGCGACAACATGTTTTGCCCCTCGAGACGCTAGTAGCAGTGCGGACTGGCAACGCGTAGAAGCGCCTGTTGGCCTAGCTAGGAGCTATTAGCTAGTGTGGTGGTTGCTGTCATTAGATAGAGTCGAGAGTGGGCGGCCTTGGCGTCGCTCGACCGCCTGGATTCCAGGGTGCAAGGTACAAACGACCAGCGAGACCCATTGTGTCAAGCATTCACGCACACATGTGCATGCGTGAATGTGTCTGCAATGTGAGGCTGCGTGGCGCTGATTGTGTGGTGGGGACTGCTGAGGGGCGTGGGGCCCTGGGATCGGGCCCAGCACGGGGACGTGGCCACAGGCATGCGTCGTGTGCACATAGCTTGAGTGCAATGCGCACCACGGCAGCGACGGCAGCTACTTCCGGTTCGTGCGCAAGTGGGCAGGATTGTGACCTGCCTGGATCTGCATGGGAATGGGTCGGTCGAGCAGCCTGTGCCATGGGTCAGTAGCCTGTGCCATGGGTCGGTAGAGCAGCCTGTGCCACGATGCATGGCGAGAGAGCGCCCTCAGCGCCGCCCCCCCCCCCTCTCGTCCTTGACCCGTAGCCGCACAATCCACGCCAGACGCGACGCAATCGCCGATCGGCGCGTGAGTGGGCGGCCCTGATCGCGCTGGCGTCGCTGGTCGACGACCGCCTGGATTCCCAGGGCGTAAGAGGTTCAAATGATCGGCGAGCTTACACACGACTTACGCTGCGTGGATGCGCGTGCAATCCAGGCTGCGTGGCGGTCTATGGGTAGGGAGGGAGGGGCCTGCAATGCTCTCTGGTGACCCCCCACACCTGCATGGGGACAGGCCAAACTTGCTCTGTGCCTTTCGCCTAATCGCTGCGACTTCATCAAATAACTGCATCGCTGCTTTCCCTAAGCCTGCCAACCACGCCTGCGTGCTGTGTACAGCCCGACACCTTTGGAACAGCGGCTGCTTCTCTTCTCGCTTGCTTGGCCAGGCCAACCAGCCACCCAGTGACGTCGTCTGCGCAGCGTGCGCTTCACATCGCCCGTGCCGATCCCCGAGGACGTGATTTGCGCTCACGCGCAGCATGCATGGCCCATGCGCTTGTCTTGTGCGCACACACACATGCCCACGTCGACGCACGATCGATCGCCTGCCATGCCATGCCGTGCCAGATCTGCTGAACCCAGAGGCGGATCTGCGTGCTTTTGCTGCATGCATGTCACCGCATGCAGGGTCAATGCGCATGGCCGTACCCACAATCCAGCACGTGCACGATCGCCCGCCACGCCACGCCAGATCGGCCGCCCCGCGGCCAGATCTACATGCGCGCAGAGCCTGCCTGCATTTATGCATCCGCCCGCCCATGTACACTGCGCATGCTCACCTGGCATCGCTACGCATGTTACCTCTGCCTGCACGCAGCCACGTCGCGATGCCTCCACTCCCCCGCCGGGACCTGAGGAACCTGGTGCGCAACCTTGGCGCGAGCGCGCGCCCCTCGCAGCAGCAGCATGCTCTCTTCACGCTTGGGAATCTCCGTTGGCGATGAGTCCAGAGAGCCTCGCCGCCATTGCTTCTGCCGGGGCCATCCCTCCGCTAGTGAGGCTGATGGGGACTCCAGGCTCTACAGATGAGGTGCAGAGCAATGCAGTGACTGCACTGGTCCACCTCGCTGCGAGCGCTGAGAACTTGGCCGCCATCTCTCCGCTGTCGCAGCTGCTGGGGCCTGCATCCACGCTGCAAGTGCGGCAGAATGCTGCACATTTACTGATGTGCCTTTCCACAAATGCTGACAACAAGGTCGCCATCGCTGCTGCCATCCCTCAGCTCGTGCAGCTACTGGGGCCTGGCCCTCCAGCTGTGCTGCAAGAGACTGCCACCGCAGTGCTGTCTAACCTCGCTTGGGATACTGACTACAAGGCCCCCATCGCTGCTGCCATCCCTCTGCTGGTACAGCTGCTGGGGTGCCATCCCTCTGCTCGTACAGCTGCTGGGACCTGGTTCTTCAGCTTGCTCGATGCATGAGGCGGCCGCAGCAGTGCTGTCCAACCTTTCGGGGACTGATGCCAACAAGGTTGCCATCGCTGCTGCCGGTGCCATCCCTGTACTGGTGCGGCCGCTGCAGCCTGTCTCCTCGCCGGGTGTTCTGGACAACGCAGCAGGCGTGCTGGGCAACCTGGCTGGCAACGCTGACTACGCAGTCACCATCGCTACTGCCGGTGCATGCGTTGTCCGCCCTTGCTAAGAATGCTGAGAACCAGGTCACGATCGCTGAGCACTTCCGGTGACAGTGCTAATCTGCTTTGGAAGATGGGAGGGGCTGTGGAGTATTGACTGGCACTTTGCAATGGCCCCCGCCCACAAGCAACCTACTGGCACATGGCTCATTGTTTTGGAGAGACCACATGCACTTTCGCCCACGTCTTCGCTCGCATGGGACTGTTCCAGCGTCGCCGCCCCGCCTGTGACAACACGTTTCCGCACGTACACACAGCGCATAATAATTCCAGCTGACTGCCCACATGGATCTGTTTGTCTATGACTGAGGACTCGCTTGGAAGTAGCTAGTTTCCTACCGGATGCTGCTCTGTCACCTTTCTTGATGTTTTCAGTTAGTAGAAATTGTAGTATGTGTCGCAGGTCGCTGTTGCAGCACAGCACTCTCATTGGCTCAACGGCAGCCATGCCCGGCTGCCACACGCCCCACGCCGTCGCCTGTCTCGCTCGTCTTTCTGTGGTCGCCCCATTCGCGCTGCCCCCCAAGAAAAACCTTCAGCCGACGTGGCCGACCCTGTTGGTTGCCCCATCTTCGGGTGGGAGACCAAGGGTGAGGGCACCACCCTTGATTCCCCCTCTCCCCAGCCAAACAACCACCCCACGTGTGCAACAATTTTCGAATACGACCAGTCCCCCGGGGACAGTCACACAATGGAATCGTGCCTCCTGCGACCGCACGCGCCATTCAGTTGCAGTGCATGCATGCATATGCTGTGACCAGCCCAGCAGTAGGTGCACGATCGACCATGCTCGGCTGCGACAATAATAACCTGCCCCACACAGACAGCGCGTGGTGCGGGTGGTGGGTGCTCGAGCAGCAGGCGCAAAACTGCGTTTGCCGCCATGATCAGCACCTGCCACACATACAGTAACTGGGCGGGAGGGCTCAACCTCACCACAGTTTACAGTTTACGGTACGCACCCTCGGGGCGTGGGATTGAGGGAGCTGTCTGACGAGCCTAGCTACCAGACCAGTTAATGCGACAATCGGGCCAGGCTGGGGCGTGGGGAAGGGCCCAGGGACCCATCGCTCAAGGCCGTACATGTGCCTGTGATTTAGTTAGTGGGTGGAGGGGGAAAGGGGGGTGCAAGCTCAGCGCGGCGGAAGCGCTCGTGGCAACGCAAGCAGGCATGCTGCCCGTTGCTCACTTCAAGGCATGCGGTAGCCGACGCAGGCGGCTGGCTGGTTGCGTAGTGTTACAGCTCAACTCACAATGGAAGGAAACTGTAGAGGGGGGCGAGCGTTGGCCTTGTATACAATTTACAGTCCTACATATTAAAGCTACCTATGGCAATGTAAAGGCTCCGCAACGTGCAGCCCGATCGGTTGGAACAGTGGACAGTGGTAACCGAGCTCATGCCACACGCGCTGCTCTGCTTAGATTGCCACGCACATGGGACAACCCATGTCCCCACGTGGCGTGAGGAGCGGCAGCTGCGGCGGTTGGGGCGGCGGCCTGCGTGTGGCGGTGGCGGCAGGCATGAGGTGGTGGCGGCAGGCATGAGACAGTGGCAGCAGGCATGAGGCGGTGTCGGCGGCCTGCACGTGGCATGGGCGACCTGCATGTGGCGGCGGCCTGCAGGTGGCGGCAGGCATGAGGCGGTGGCGGCGGCCTGCATGTGGCGGGGACGGCCTGCATGTGGCCTGGGCGGCAGGCATGTGGCGGCAGGCATGTGGCGGCAGGCATGAGGCAGTGGCGGCGGCTTGCATGTGGCGGGGACGGCCTGCATGAGGCAGTGGCGGCGGCCTGCATGCGGCGGGCACGGTCTACATGAGGCGGTGGCGGCGGCAGGCACAAGGCAGTGGCGGCGGCCTGCATGCGGCGGTGGCGGCGGCCTGCATGTGGCGGGCACGGTCTGCATGAGGCGGTGGCGGCGGCAGGCACGAGGCAGTGGCGGCGGCCTGCATGCGGCGGTGGCGGCGGCCTGCATGTGGCGGGCACGGTCTGCATGAGGCGGTGGCGGCGGCAGGCACGAGGCAGTGGCGGCGGCCTGCATGCGGCGGTGGCGGCGGCCTGCATGTGGCGGGCACGGTCTGCATGAGGCGGTGGCGGCGGCAGGCACGAGGCAGTGGTGGCAGGCATGAGGCGGAATGCATGAGGCGGTGGCGGCGGCCTACGTGTGACGGTGGCGGCAGGCATGAGGCGGTGGCGGCAGCCTGCGTGTGGCGGTGGCGACAGGCATGAGGCGGTGGCGACAGCAGGCATAAGGCAGCGGCGGCGGCCTGCATGTGGCGGGGACGGCCTGCATGCGGCGGTGGCGGCAGGCATGTGGCGGCAGGCATGAGGCGGTGGCGGCGGCCTGCATCTGGCGGGGACGGCCTGCAGGTGGCGGTGGCGGCAGGCAGGTGGCGGCAGGCATGCGGCGGTGGCGGCGGCCTGCATGTGGAATGTGGTGGCGGCCTGCATGTGGCGGCAGGCATGAGACGGTGGCGGCGGCCTGCATGTGGCATGGGCGGCGGCCTGCATATGGCGGTGGCGGCAGGCATGGGAGAGCCTTGTGTGAGGTGCGATGAATGTGTGCCTCGGGAGGACTTCAGTGTGGTGCATGCGCTGCTTGCTTGCTTGGCGCCCGCCATCGGGTGTAGGTGGTGGTGCCGTTTACGGGAAAGACCCATGGGTCTTTCATTGGATTCGTTTCCTGGGTCGTTGTCTGAGTCCTTCCAATTGGCGACTTAAACGCTTTTTTCAACGGCAGGTTTCGAGGACTGCTCTTACAGTCCTGCTGAAGCTTTGGAACCATGCGTGCGTGACGCCATAACTGGATTGTACGCGCATCACATCGACAGGCCGTGGCGCTCACACTGGTCAAGTGTGTGTCGACATGGATGGCAACCCACCCACCTTGGTGCCGGCATCGATCATGTCTATCCCACGCTCGAGCCGGCAGCTACCAGGCAGCTACCACGTGGCTACCATGCAGCTACCACGCAGCTACCATGCAGCCAACCCACCTCGGGGGGCGCCCTGAGCAAAGAGAGGCGCTCAGGCGCTAGGGATGCCGGCAGTGACAGTCAGCTCATCAGCTGCGTGATGGCATAAAACAAGGGTGAGCACACATGCGGCGGGGGGTGGGTCAGTGCGTGGCTCGAGCGGGTCAGGCAGTGGCGAGTCTCGCGTGACTGAGCGCACACGAGCATGTGTGTGGGGGGGGGAGGGGAGGGCGGGGGCGTGTCACGTGTATGTGGGCACAGCTTGCATGTGGTGCTCCTGTCAAGCCTGTAAATGAGGTGGCGTGGCTAAACTTTACCCAGGGAAGCCGGAGACTGAAGCAGAGCGGGCTCCGAGAGGCTCTGAGAGGCCCGCCCTACCCTCTTACCAGCGGCAAAGTAGGGCACCAATCGACGAGCCTCGACGCGACGCGCTTCTGCGAGGTCCACGACAACAGTCCTGGCTGCCAAACAGGTCTAACAAAGTGTGCTTACAGCCGGGCGGGACCACAAACGGAGCTGACATGGACGCAGACGCAGCCTCCGCAGCCACCGCGACAGCACGCCTAGCAGCCTTGGCAGCCTTGGCATCCTGCATAACAGCCTGCATAGCGGCAAAGCAGTCACAATAGCTACAACTGCACCCCCTGAGAAACACGGCAAAAATACATCGAAGCCACACCTTTTCTTTACACCATATAAAAATACAGCGCAACGCGTCGCTCGCTCGCTTTCTACACAACACAGCCGCACTCGCTCTTAACACCACAAAGCTGCGCTCGCTCTTTACACCCAGACACGGTTTTACACCTTATAATAGCTAATTCAACAGATCGGATCTCGAGATGCCGCTGGCTGGTTATGACAGTATAGCAACCTTCCTGCTGTATTCTAACTCACCGTCAGTGATTTCCTTTTCGGCTCTGCACAGCCATTTGGCTGCATCCCAGCTGAACTTTGACCTTGATCACAGCTGAACCCATTCAGTGGATTGTTTAGTCTGATGCGCCCACCAGATAGAGCTCGTCAAGAGCTTTCAAATGACCTATGTGTGACGAAAAACGGTCGACGGGAGGTCAACGGTCAGCGAGGTTGAAGAAAAGTCAGACTGTGGAATAATTACTTTAAAATCCAGAAAATAAAATCACTGCTCACCATGCACAGCAGCGGTCTTCTCCTGCGTCTCTGCCTGGGACGACGGCACCTGATGCACGGCACACACAATAATGCGTCAGTCGTGTGTTCGCCCCCCCCCCTTGATCCTGATGTGTCGCTTGGGTAGTGGCAGGGGAGGGGGGGGGGGAAGGGCAACACAGCAGCCTGGGACGCGGTCTTTTCCTGCGTCTCCGCCTGGACGACGGCACCTGATGCAAAGGCACACGGTTATAATGCGTCAGTCGTGAGTTCGACACGCGCCTTCCCCTGATCCTGATCTGTCGCTTGTGTACCAGTGGGGGGGGGGCTGCGTGTAATTGGCCGGGCTCGGTGTGTTAGACTTTTAGGCACTGAAGCCGGAGACTGAAGCAGAGCGGGTTCTGAGGGGCTTTCCTACCCTCTAACCAGAGGGATTTTAAAAGGTCGGATCTCGAGATGTCAGGGGCCACTGGCTGGTCCTGACATATGGCACCCTTCGTGCTACCTCCTTACTGGACATGTGCAAGGGTAGCTGTTACACAAGGCACAAGATTAAAATATGCGTCACTCGTGAGTTCGACCCCCACCCCCCTGATCCTGATCTGTCGCTTGTTTGTGGCGGGGGAAAGGGGGGGGGGAGCAACTTCCTCACTTGATCTTCCTGGTAGGCTGGCGCTTGCGCGGCCTCGCGGCTCTCCTAGTAGGGACCCCTCCTAGACTTTTAGGGACCCCTCCTAGACTTTTAGACTAAGCCTTAACTCACGCCCTGGGGTCCTCCCGGCCGCGTGCATGTTAAACATGTAAAAACCGTCGGTCGTGTGTGACGCACCCAACACGCAGCGTTTTCGACTTCGCTCGGCGAATGTGCAGGTAAACGTACATGTGTCAGGGGTTTCCTTGGGATCAGTAATCCTCTCGTTTGTTCCATGAACAGGGTTCCCGGTGTTGTCGGGATTTCGGGCTGCAGCCGGGCTTCAGCCCGCAGAATCGCTTCGAAAAGTTTGAAAATCGACTATTTCACACTTTCCCCCGAAAGAACCGCCTCCTCACACGTCGTTTTTTCCGAAGGCAACCTTCCCATAAATCATCGGGGGCGCGCCCCTCGGCGTTTTTTTCGTTCCCAGATCGGGAAGGAAACCCCTGGTGTGTGTGTGTGTGTGGTGTGGGTGGGTGGGTGGGGGTGAGGGGGGTGCCCACCTACGCACACAGTGAGGGGGGCCTGTAACAACTCTCGGGGTTGTTGAAGCTCTCGGGAAGGACACTGGTGATTGTGATTATCAGGGCCCCCCCACCTCGCTCGAGATTGTCCTCTCCATCCAACGCTTAGGATATGAGAGGTCCAGAAGTGTGAAAGCATGGGGATTCCACACCCAATTCAACAACTTGGAGCTAAGAACCTTTGGGGTTTAGGGTTAAGTGTTTTAGGGCAAAGGGTTTTAGGTTTGGAGCCAAGCACTAAAACACTTAACCCTAAACCCCAAACCCTAGGCCTAGTCCCGTTCTCCTAAAACCCTAAAACCCTAAAACCCTTCAGGTTTTTTAGAAAACCTAAAACCGTAAAACCCCAAACTGTTTTTTAGCTTTGAGGTTTCTGACAGGCCCACTTGGACCCACCTGCGATGCGCCGTCATCCTGTGATTGGGGCGCGACCTGCGGGGGCGCAGGCAGGCGATCAGCAATGGGGGGCATAAAGTGGTCGTCCTCCCGACTTTCACCGTTCCGTCGGTAAGACAGCAGGGCCAGACCCTAGGGGTGGGAATGGTGCTTCCTCGATTGATTTTAATCAATTGATTCTTACAGCCGGGCCACCCGGCGGCCACAGGCTGCGCCCCGGAAAATAAAACGAAAAAAAAAAATTGGGCGATAAACCCAGCATACCCCAACAACCAATTCGTTCTTTCAGCCCAAAAAACGCCCATGGCGGTCTACCGCCCAATCGACGAAGCGCTGGGTGGGGCGCAAAGCAACACCTGCTGAGGGACCAAGACGGCTCCCCCGCGCAACTGCCACCCCTGAGCAGCTTCACCGCACGACCACCGCAGGCGGCTTCACTCCAGTGATTCCCCTGCGAGCCGTTTACCGCACGGGGCCGGATCTCCCAAATCGCAGAAAACCACCCCACACTTGGTGGGAGAGGGCGTGGATGGGGGCGTTGGAAAGCTCTCGCCGAGAGCAGCACAGCGGCACATGTTGCGTGCACACCTGCTATGTATTGCGCCTGGGATGAGCGGTCAAAGTTGCTCGAGCCGGGGGGAAACTAATTAAAATCCTTCCCAGGGACCACTGCTACACTCCCTCCCCCCCCACGCATTCAGGCAGCTCGGATGCAGCTCTACTGGCCTTGTTCAGCAAGGTCTCCCTACTAACCAACAGGCCGAAGAACTCAATACTTGTACGATGCAGAGCCGTTGAGCCTTTCATCTAACATGCAGCTAGTGAGGCAAGTTTGTGTTACGCAGAGCGCCGACTTGATTGCACCACCCACCTGCAAGGACTGGCCCTCGGTGGCCTCCGGCTGCGACGGTGTGACCTTGGTGATGACCTCCTCCACCTTCATCATGGGAGATTTGTGCGTGTGTGCGTGTGTGTGTGCATGCGTGTGTGTGAGTGGATGCGTTTGTTCTTGTGCATGTGTGTGTGTGTGTGTGCAACGGCGCGACCTTGGCGATGACCT
This sequence comes from Chlamydomonas sp. UWO 241, assembly GCA_016618255.1. Classification (NCBI taxonomy): domain Eukaryota; kingdom Viridiplantae; phylum Chlorophyta; class Chlorophyceae; order Chlamydomonadales; family Chlamydomonadaceae; genus Chlamydomonas; species Chlamydomonas priscui. The sequence continues at coordinate 71,988 of VFSX01000081.1, forward strand.
CCTCGAACTTCATTGGAAATAAGTGCGTGTGTGGTGGTCAATTGTACAATGTTGTTGGACGCCTTTACTGGCGTATTCGAGTGTGTGTGTGCGTGTGTGTTGTGTGTGTGTGTGCGTGTGCATGTGTGTGTGTGCGTGCGTGTGCGTTGCGTGTGTGTGTGTGTGCGTGTGCATGTGCGTGTGTGTGTGTGTGTGTGTGTGTGTGTGCATGTGCAGGTGTGTGTGTGCAGGTGTGTGTGTGCGAGGGGGGGGGGTCTGCACGAGCTGCCTATGCATATGCGGCCGGCACAGCATATAATCGCAGACCTCGGGCGCCGCCTCCGCCCCTCGCAAGTCATGCTACAGCATAGTCATGAGGTCATAACCATGCCAGGCGAGACTCTCGGAACAGCACCCCACACCCCACACAGATACATGTCTACTTGACCATCGCGTCCTTGCCGGCGGCTGCCACTTGGCTGCCACGTGCCTACCATGTAGCTTCCAGTCAGCTACCATGCAGCTACCACGCAGCTGCCAACTCACCTTAGCGATGGCATCCTCTGCCGCCTCCATGGCCTTGACCTGCATGCGTGGCGTAAGAGTGACATCACCTTCCCAGCAAAGACATCGTCTAGTCCTACCAGTTCTGGCCCTAACAACACTTGTGAGGGACGGTGTGCAGGGCGGCTCCATGCCCGCAGGAGTAGGTTTCCAGGAGTTGGTCTCGAAGCTTCTGTTTTTAACAACACTCTGGGGGCGTGCCGACACACGTCCGCCGTTGCTGCGACACTCACCACCCGCATGACTTCTACAGTTCACTGCCACCACTTGACCACCACTGGCGCGGCGCCTTGGCGCCCAAACGCTGCTGCACGCAATGAACAGCGCGCTGACGGAGCTCTGGCCCAGTGGGGCATGTGGGCGCCACATGCCTGCGCCACATACATCCCGCATTGAGCAACTTCACCGCAACTTCAGGACCATGCACCCACATCCTCGACTTTGCATACCCACCCTGGCGTCCTCAACGATGACCTCCTCGACCTTGGTGATAGCCTCCGCGGCCTCCTTCATCGCCTGGGCCTGCAAGGCATGCAACAGTAGGGTTTCCTCCGGGTCATCTCGCTTTATGCTGCCTCCTGTTATCGTGGAAACCACAGCGCGTGATTAACGCGGCTTTCAAATCGTGTTTGCGGGGCCGGGAGGAGGCGTGGTGAGAGCAATCCAAACGCCATCCAAACTGCTGATCCGCTTCAGATGGGGATGCCAGTACGCACCTGGTCCATCGCGGCTGAGTCGAGTGGGTAGGTGAGTGGGATGGGGGAGGTAAAATAGGAGGTGTGCCTGCGTCGTACCTTCTTGTCCCCACACCTGCATGGGCAAGGTCCACGTCACACTCTCTCATCGCTGCGCACCACGCCTGGGTTTGTGATTCAGGAGTGCTGCCTGACTCCTTTTGGAACGGCGACTGACTCTCTTCTAGCGTCCTCGCTCGTGATCGCCGACGACCAGGCCAGCGCCAGGCCAGTGACGTCGTCTGCCGCATCGAGGAGATGAGTGGCGTGCAAGCACAGCATGCTGGATGGCCCATGCGCGAGTCCATGTGCACACAACAGAGGTCTGCGCGCAGGTGCTGCATGCCCTGTCTTCTGCCCCCCTTCCCCCTGCACCCACTAACTAAATCACTCGACAGACACATCCTTGAGATGGCAGGGACCCTGGTGCATGTATTGGGGGCTCGGCCATGCGCATGGGCCCTCTACACATGCGGTGGAGGCGCTCGTGGGAATACAAGCAGGCATGCTCTGGTAGGCTGGCGCGCTGCGTGGCCTTGCGGGCTCTTTAGTAGAGCTCCTCTAGACGTGAACTCTAGGCCTTAATCGACACCCCGGGGCCTCCGGACGCGTACATGTAAATCCTGTAAAACCAGCAGGCGGGCGTGTTGCTCACTGCAAGGCATGCGGCGTAAGCGGCTGGTTGCGCAGTGTTACAGCTCAACCCACAATGGAAGGAACTGTAGAGGGGGGCGAGCGTTGCCTTTTTATAAATATACAGTGAAGCGTGTGTGTTGTGTTTGAGCCAGCACATGCCCACCTCCGACCACCCCAGCACCCTCCCTAACCTCCTGCAGCCCAGTCCCAGTCATGCACAAACACGTCTAGGCAGGTGGCCGGCAGGTGCCCGGTAGGTGGCCGGCAGGTGGACGCATGGCGACGAGGCGGGGTGGCGAGTCGAGCAGCGTTATCATTTACCACCTCTGCAGTGTCTCATCACTATCTCATGGCAGCTGAAGTTCAAGGGGCATGCCAACCGTGCCACACAGCCCAGCACACCTAGCTAGGTCTATCAACACTGAGGCTGTAGCAATACCCCAACTGCACTGAGTGATGGCAATGTGACTGCGAGCCGGGTCCAAAACCATCAGCGTCAATATCGTCACCACATGTGACTTGAAGCTACGCGCTCACACCGTGCCCTACCATTAACCACTGCGGACGGAAGCAGCACTTCTGCGAAATATGCAGCCATGGCAGTGCAGCCTTGAGTACCGCCAGCCCAGGCAGGTGATCATCGAACTCATCGATGCGCAGCTCCTCCAGCCGCATACATGCCGTGAGCAGCTCAATGCTCGATATGCTGGTGCATGCGCCTACGTTGAGCTTCTTCAGGTGTGCACACGATGACAGCGGTGCAAGGCTGGTCACAGATGTGCAGAAGGCCATGTCTAGGCTCTCCAGCTGGCAGCAAGCGGACAGGGGCGCGAGGCTGGTCAGAGACTCACAAACCCTCATGTTGATGTCCTTGAGCTTTCCACAAGCAGATAATGGCTCAAGGCTGCTGACTTCTCTCACAACGCGCATGTCGAGGCGCTCAACTGCAAGCTTGCTGCATGCCTCGAGTCCCTCCAGGCTCACCAAGCGAGAACACGCACTGATGCCAAGGTCTTGAAGCTCGCCGCAGTCCCGCAGCGCTGTGAGGTCTGAGTTTTAGTCTACCTATGGCTATGTAATCGGATGGAACACTGGACCGGTGACCGCCCTCATGCCACGCGCTGCTATGCCTAGATTGGCACGAACGAGGGACGACGGCGATGCTCACATGGCGTGGGAGCGGCCACGGCAGCCGGGGCGGCGGCCTGCGGTCGCGGCAGGCATGGGCGAGTCTTGTGTGAGTGAGGTGTGATGAATGTGTGCAACAGGACAGAGCCTAAACCGTTAAACCTCCACTCTCGCAGCAGGCATGGGCGAGTCTTTCGTGAGTGAGGTGCGATGAATGTGTGCAACAGGACAGAGCCTAAACCGTAAAACCTCCATTCTAAACCTTGATAAACAGTGTGGTGCCTGCATGGTAGCTAGCCTCGTTAGGCAGCTCCGTCAATCCCACGCCCCGAGGGTGCGAACTGTAAACTGTAAACTGTGTTGCCGGCACTGCTTCTTGCTTGGTGCCCTCCACCGAGTTTAGGTGGTGGTGCCGTGGGTCTTTCATGGGATCCATTTTCTGGGGGGCATTGTTCTCAACGGCAGGTTTTGAGGACTGCTCTTGCAGTCCTGCTAGGGTCCTTTGGAACCGTGTGTGTGACGCCAAGTAGTGGATAGTGAGCGCATCACCATCACATCAACTGGTCGTGGCGCTCACATTGGTCTCCTGTCTAGTAGTCTGCGCCGAGGACGGCCTTGAATGCCTTTAGAGGTGTCCCTGACTGTAACATCCAACAGCAGTGTGTCAAGGCGTGGCAACCCGCCCACCTTGGTGACGTCGTCGATCACGCCCATCCCACACTTGAGCCCGGCAGCTACCACGCTCTTTCCAGAGTTGGGGTTCCCTACCACCAACAGCCAGCCATCTCATTCAGGTGTTCGAGCCATACGCGCCGAGCATGGTCTTATACGCCTTTAGAGGTGTCCCTGACTGATACAGCCATCATCATCACAAGGCAGCTACCACGCGGCTACCACGCAGCTACCACACAGCTACCACGCAGCTACCACGCAGCCAACCCACCTCGGGGGGCGCCCATGGCGGAAGAGGCGCTCAGGCGCTCTCGACGCCGGCAGTGACAGTCAGCTCATCAGCTGCGTGATGGCATAAAACAAGGGTGAGCACGCATGCAGCGGGGGGTGGGTCAGTGCGTGGGTCGAGCAGGGCAGACGGTGGAGAGTCTCGCGTGACCGGGCGCACCCGAGCATGTGTGTGTGTGTGTGTGTACGTGTGGATTTGTGTGTGTGTGTGTGTGTGCGTGCGTGTGGATGTGTGTGTGTGTGTGTGCGCGCGTGTGGATGTGTGTGTGTGTGTTTCGTACGGCATTTCGTACGCCACGCACACGCGCGCACATGCGCGCGCGTGCACACACACACACAAAGTCGAGCGCCTCAACAGGGGCGCGTCTCGCGCGCCTGGTATTGAGCAAGGGTGCGTGGGGGCTTGTGGCGCGTGTGTGTGCCCAGCTTGCATGTGGTACTCCTGTCAAGCATGTAAACCAGGTGGCGCGACTAAACTTGATCCAGTGAAGCCGGAGACTGAAGCAGAGCGGGCTGGCTCCTAGAGGCTCCGGGGGCGGGAAATGAGAGGCCCGCCCTACCCTTACCAGAGGGATTTTATCGGTCGGATCTCGAGATGCTGCAAGCTACTGGCTGGGTCTGACATTGAGCAACCTTCCTGCGATATCCATACTCACCATCAGTGATTTCCTTTTCGGCTCTGCACAGCCATTTGGCTGTATTCCGGCTGTACTTTGACCTTGAACACAGCTCGAGCCATTCAGTGGATTGTCTAGTCTGACGCGCCCACCAGAGAGATCGTCGAGCTTTCAAATGACCTATGTATGACAAAAAAATGTCGACGGCAGGTCAACGGTCAGCGAGGTTGAAACAAAATCCGACTGTGGAATAATTAATTAAAAATCCTGAAAATAAAATCACTGCTCACCATGTACAGCAGCGGCCTTCTCCTGCGTCTCCGCCTGGGACGACGGCACCTGATGCATGGCACACGATTTCAATGCGTCAGTCGTGAGTTCCCTAGCTTGGGGCTTGTGTAGTGGCGGGGGGAAGGGGTGGGGAGAAGGGCAACTTCCTCAATGTATCTCCCTGGTAGGCTGGCGCTTGCGCAGCGTCGCAGACTCACCTATACTAGCTAGTATAGCCCCCCCTACACTGCGAGTTTTCGCCTAACTCACGCCCTAGGGTCCTCCCGGCCCTACCAATATCCCAACATCTGAGGCGCGCAAGTGAAGGCGGTCATGACCGCCTGACGCAGTCGGGGTGACGCCTGAGGCGGTGGTGGGTGCCTAAGGCGGTCGGGGTGGCGCCTGGGGCGGTCGGGGTGACGCCTCAGGCGGCGCCTCAGGCGACGCCTCAGGCGGTCAGGGCAGCTCTGCTCTTGTTCAGCAAGGTCGTCCTACTAAACAACAGCCCAAAGAAGTCGTACTTGTACGATGCAGAGCCGTTGGGCCTTTCATCTAACATGTACCGTAGTACCGCTGTGCCTATACGCCTAATTAAGTCCGAAAACGCGTCGCAAAGGCAGCGCAAAGACAAAATTAAGTCGAACAACGCTCCGCAAAGGCGATCGATAAAAAAAATCCCTGCGGGACCCTGCAAAGGCAAATACCAACATGTCACATACCGTTGGAAAGCCCTTGACACAAGCTTTTCAATGCACTACGTCTTGCAGCAATCCTGGTTTCCTAGCTCCCTGCAGACCGTTTCGCGTGTAGAAACGGCTCAACAGGGACGGACGGCTTGTTACCCCCCTACCTCTCTCTATCTGTGACAATCTTTCTGTGACGACCGCAACCGCAACCGGCGCAGCTCTCTCATTGCTGTAGATCAGATGCAGCCAGATTGCCAGGCCTCTGTTGCGTGCAGAAAACAAGCCTTCGAGCGCACCCGCAAAGGCAGCGCAAAGACAAAATGAAGTCGAAATTCATCCCGCAAAGGCATAAAAAGTCTAAAAATAGGCCTTTAGCGGACCCCCACAAAGGCACAGCAGTACTACGGTCGCCAGTAAGGCCAGTATGTTTCACAGAGCCGTGCACAGAGCGCTAACTTGCTTGCACCACCCACCTGCGAGGGCTGGCCTTCGGTGGCCCCCGGCTGCGACGGCGCAACCTTGGCAATAACCTCCTCGACCTTCATGGGAGATTTGTGTGTGTGTGTGTGTGTGTGTTTGCGTGTGTGTGTGTTTGTGTGTGTGTGTGTGTGTGTGAGTGTGTGTGCGTGTGTGTTGCCTGTGTGCATGGGTGTGGGTGTGTGTTTGCAGGTGTGTGCGTGTGTGTTTTGCCTGCGTGTGTGTGCGTGTGTGTGCGTGTGTGTGTGTGTGTGTGTGGCTGCCCTACCAAAATCCCTACGTCTGATCTGCGCCATGGAATGCGGTCATAACGCCTGAGACGGTCCGGGGTACGCCCCAGGCGGTGGTGGGCGCCTGAGGCGGTCGGAGTGGCACCTGAGACGGTTTGGATAACGCCCGAGGCGACGCCCGAGGCGGTTTGGATAACGCCTGAGGCGACGCCTGAGGCGATCAGGGGTGCGCCTCAGGCGGCGCCTCAGGTGGTCGGAGCGCCTGAGGCGATGCCTGATCCGCGCCATGGAATGGGTCGCCTGAGGCGCCGCCTCAGGCATTGTGAATGTGGTGGGGCTGCATGAACTGTGCCTGCATATGCGGCCGCTGCCGGCAGCATATCATCGCAGACCTCGGGCGCCGCCTCTGCCCCTCGCAAGTCATGCTACAGCATAGTCATGAAGTCGTAACCATGCCAGGTTGAGACTCTCTAAACCGCACCCCACACCCCACGCAGATACTTGTCTACCTTGACCGTCACGTCACGTCCTTGCCAGCCTCTACCACTCGCCTACCATGCAGCTACCCCGCAGCTGCCAACCTACCTTGGTGATGGCCTCCTCTGCCGCCTCCACGGCCTTGACCTGCGTGGCATAACAGTGACATCGGCTTCTTAGAAAAGACATCTTCTAGTCCTACTTCCGCCGCCTGGCCCCGAGTCAAGTTCTGGCCCTCACAATCACTTGTGAGGGGCGGTGTGCGGGGCGGCTCCGTGCGTGCGGAGTAAGTTTCCGGGAGTTGGTCTCGAAGCTTCTGCCGTGCCTGGAAAACAGGGCCTCGGCGCCATGCCTTGCGTGCCATGCGTGTCCTCTCGCATCTGATGCACAGCAACGCATGGCTGAGCTGTGGCGCAGGCGCATGCATGCGTGCGCTGGGCGGCGAGCAGCGCGCTGCTGTGGCATGGACACGAGCCGACGTCTACACCTGGCCTTTGCGTGAGTCGGGAGCTCACAGAACCACGACCCTGTTTTTAAGAACACTCTGGGGGCGTGCCGACATGCCCACCAACCCCCGACACGCATCCGCCGTTGCTGCGACATGCACGCTCACCACCCGCACGACTTCTCCCGTTACCCCACTACTGGCCAGCCCACCTCAAACGCTGCTGCACGCAATGAAGAGCGCGTTGAAGAGCCCTGGCCCAGTGGGGCATGTGGCTTGCGCATGTACATCCAGCATGGAGCAACTTCACCGCAACTTCAGAACCATGCACCCTCACCCACGACTTTGCATACCCACATTGGCGTCCTTCACGATGACCTCCTCGACCTTGCTGATCGCGGCTTCGGCCTCCTTCATCGCCTGGGCCTGTGTGCATGCAACAGTAGTTTTTTTTCCGGGATCATCTCGAAGCTTTCTGCTGCGCCGCCTCTCCTCCCGTCACCCTGGAACCCACAGCGGCGCTTCACACGGCTTCCGGAATTGGTTGCTGGGCGTGGGTGAGAGCAAATCCCCTGAGCAAATCCAAACGCAATCCAAATGCCATTTGGACCCGCTTCAGGATGCCAGTACGCACCTGGTCCATCGCGGCTGAGTCGAGTGGGTTGATGGTAGGTGAGTGGGATGGAAAGGGGGGTTTGTGTGTGGTGTCCAACAACAAAATGAGAGGTGTGCCTGCGTCTCACCTTGTTCTCCCCACACCTGCATGGGCCAGGTCCTACACAGTCCCCCCCACTCAAACCTGTCATACTCCCTCATCTGCTGCTTTCAAAGCACACCACGCCTGGGTGTGTGAGTCAGGAGTGCTGCCTGATTCCTTTTGGAACGGCGGCCGACTCTCTTCTGCGTCCTCGCGCCCGTGATCGCCGACGACCAGGCCAACGTCAGTCCAGTACGCCGTCTGCCGAGCCCCCAGAAAGTGAGTAGCGTGCACGCACAGCATGCATGGATGGCCCATGCGCGAGTCCATGTGCACACACGCACATGTCCACGCACGATCAATCGCCTGTCATGATGATGCCCATGCCATGCCATGCCAGGTCGGCCGAACAGAGGTCTGCGTGCGTGTGCTGCATGCCCTGTCCACCGTATGTGTAAAGGGCCCATGCGCATGGCCGAGCCCGCAATGAATGCACGATGCCATGCCACGCCAGATCGGCCGACCAGAGGCCGGATCTGCATGCGCGCACAGCCTGCCATGCATCTGCCCGCCCATGAACTACTCCTGCCTCATCGCCACGCATGTCCTCTCCTCCATCTGTGTGTTCGCAGCCGCGACGCACACGATGCCTCCACTCCCCCGCCGAGACCTGAGGAATCTGGTGCGCAAACTTGGCGCGAGCGCACGCCCCTCGCAGCAGTGGCAGGCACTATTCACCCTGGAACAGCTGTGTGCTGGCGACATGAGCCCAGACAACCTCGCCGCCATTGCTGCTGCCGGTGCCATCCATCCGCTGGTGCAAATGCTAACGTCGGGCTCTCAAGCTGACGTGCAGAGCAATGCACTGACTGCACTTGTCCACCTCGTTGCGCACGCTGGAAATTTGGTTGCCATTGCTGCTGCTGGTGCCATTCCTTCACTGGTGCAGCTGCTGGGGCCTGCATCCACGCTGCCAGTGCGGCAGAATGCTTCCAGTCTACTGATTGAACTTTCTGCAAATGCTGACTGCCAGGTCGCGATCGCTGCTGCCGGTGCCATCCCTCAGCTGGTGCAGCTGCTAGCGCCTGATTCTCTTCCTACCCTGAGCGCTACATTTTTACTGATGCGTCTCGCTCCAACTGCTGCGAATGCGGACGTCATCGTTGCGGCAGGTGCCATCCCTCAACTGGTGCAGCTGCTAAGGTCTGGCTCTCCAGCCAAGGAAAATGCAGCAGGCGTGCTGGGCAGCCTCGCCTTGACTGCTGAGCATGCGGTCACCATCCCCCCACTGGTGCAGCTTATGGGGCCTGGCTCTTCGTCTGGTGTGCGTCACAATGCAGCAGGAGCACTATGGTTCCTCGCCAAGAATGCTGCCAACAAGGTCACCATCGCGGCCGGCGCCATCCCTCCACTGCTGCAGCTTCTAGGGTCTGGCTTCTCATCTGCCACGCGGAACATTGCAGCAGAAACTCTGAGATGCCTTGCTGAGAACCCTGAGAATGTGGCTGCCATCGTCGCTGCCGCTGCCAGTGTCAATATGGTTCGGGAGATGGGGCGGCTGCGCATTATCGAATTTCAAGCTGCACCATCGCCCATGTGAGCACCCGACGTGTGGCTTGTCTTTCAAGAGAGCACAGCCCTGGTAGGCTGTAACGCTGCGTGGCCTTGCGGGCTCTCCTAGTAGAGCCCTTGTAGGCGTGTAGTCTAGGCCTTAACTCACGCCCTGGGGTCGACCGGCGCGCTCGTGTAAAACCAGTAAATTTTTTAACCAAGAGAGCACATCATCATGACTTAATATTATGCCTTGCACATGCTTCTGCCTGCGCGCCCGCTCTCATGCACAATGTCATCTTACATGGACCTTGCCTTGGGGTTGTAGCAGCAAGCTTTTCCACAAGACGGCCTGCGCCAGTGTCACTGTGGTGCCCACTTCAGCGACCCCAAACGATGATGTCACGCACGCGTCCCTGGACTTGCGCGCCACCTGTGCTCCCCCCGTGCCTTGACGACCACAATGCCCCCCAGAAAAAGTGCCAGCGCCACCACGCCCAGCCCTAAGCCACCACCCCCTCCAGCCGTGCATCGGATCTCCCCGCCTGCAGCCGCGCCACGATCAGAAGCCGCCCTTTGCGGACCCTGCTGCCCACAACATCTCTGCTGGGTGCAGCAACTCAAAACAGCTGTCCACCGGCCGGCCCTGGCATATGCTGCCGCCGCCGACAACATACCCGCCGACGTCACGGCTGGCGTCGGCAGCTCAAACAACGCTGGTCCCGAGATGGTGCCGGCTGCCCACGGCCAGATTCTGCCCTGGCATATGCTACCGCCGCCCCTGACGACGCCCCCGCCGTCTCCGCCGGCCGCGGCGACTCCCCCGATGCCGCCATCATTGGTGGCCCGCATCGCGCCGCCTGCAGCCGCCTCCATCTGAAGCCGCCCGTTGTGGCACCTTTCGGCGGCGGCCGCCGCCCAGCACTTGGTGCCACAGCCCTCGAGGACGCGCCGGCCGTCTCCGCCGAACACGGCGACCCCACCACCCATCAGACTTCTGGGCGGCCTTTGCAGCGCTCTTTGGTGGCGTTTGCCGCCCGACATCGGCAGTCGCCGCCGCCCCCGACGACGCGCCGGCCGTCTCCACCGGCCGCGGCGACCCCACCACCTATGACACCAGCATCGGTGGCTGTCAGAACCCGCCCTTCTGGGAGGCCTTTGCGGTGCTCTTTGGCGGCGTTTGACTCCGACGACACGCCCGCCGTCTTCGCCTGCCGCGGCGACCCCACCACCTATGACGCCAGCATTAGTGGCCGTCAGAACCCGCCCTTCTGGGCGGCTTTTGCGGCAATCTTCGGCGGCGTTTGCCGTCCGACATCAGCAGGCGCCGCCGCACCCGACGACGCGCCCGCCGTCTCCGCCGGCCGCGGAGCACCGAGCGCACAGGCACAGTCGGCTAGGACGCGCTTCTTCTCGATGCGGTACCTGAGGGCAGCGGCCTCCACGCCATCGACGCTGCGCAACTCCAGGCGCGCGACGTCCTGTGCGACGCTCGTGCCGAGGCTCGCGAGCTCCTGCGCGAAATCCAACGAGTGTTTCGTCAGCATTCACGTATGCGTGTGAGCGGTCAAGATTGAATGGCGCAGCCGTGCGCCACTCCAGGCGGGCGCGTGACGGCCTATGCGACGCTCGTACCGAGGCTGGCCAGCTCCTGCGCCACAGCATGGGAGTGATGCATCAGCATTCATAGGAGCGCCACAGCCAACGAGTGTTTCGTCAGCATTCATATTCACATATCAGCGCGTGTGAGCGGTCAAGAGTGGATGGCACAGGCGTGCGCGACCCCAGGCGGGCGCGCGGCGTCCGCTGCGGCGACACCAGTGCCGAGGCTGGCCAGCTGCTGCGCCACAGTATGGGAGTGTTGCATCCGCATTCACATATCAGTGATTGTGAGCGGTCACGTGTGAATGGCGCAGCCGTGCGCGACCCCAGGCGCATGGCATCCGCTGCGGAGACTCTTGTGCCGAGGCTGGGGAGCTCCTGCGTCACAGCATGAGAGTGTTGCATCGGCATTCATATAGATATCAGCGTGTGTGAGCGGTCAAGATTGAGTGGCACAGCCGTGCGCGACCCCAGGCGCGCGTGCGACGTCCCCTGCGGCAACCCTCGTGCCAAGCCTGGCGAGCTCCTGTGCCCTTCACGGGCATGCATGGAGACTGGTCAGGACTCGCGGCCGAGGCTCGCATGCGCCTGGACTACTCGCACCAGTGCTTTGTAGCGCGGCGCGTCGGCGCGCGAGGATGCGCATGCGATGATCCACTGCCCCGGGATGTGCATGTGCCCCAATTGGCCTCCCATGTCGCACCTGGTTCACTGCGTGCAGGAGCACAGCCGCCTACCGCCCCTCCAGTGCGCCACTCCCAGACAAAGCGGACACCGTATAGTAGGTATGCAAACGCATTCGAGCGTGTAGAATACCATGGCCCACCTATGCCGCACCTGGTTAACTGCGTGCACGAGCACGGCCGCCACCCGCCCCTCCAGCGCGTCACTCCCAGGCGATGCAAACGCCGACGGCTGCGCAGCTGCCTCGTCCGGCGGCCTACCAGCGTCGGCCGCTAGAAGGTAGCGCAGCGCCTGGAGGGTGTCTGGGGGCACGCCGCCGCGCGACACAGGCACCTGCGTGTGTGTGTGTGTGTGTGTGTGTGTTCGTGTGTGTGTGTGTGTCACACCCTGCTATGTGTGTGTGTGCGTGAGTGTTTGCATGTGTGTGTGTGTGTGTGTGTGTGTGTGTGTGTGTGTGTGTGTATCAGTGTATCAGTGGTTCCGTTAAGGATCTTGGAAAAATAACGGCTCAACCCGGGCATCACGCTCAGTTCGCCAATTTCAACCCGATGGAGGCGAATTTTGGTGGAAAAGTGTGAAATTTTGCATTTTTTCGGGTCGGAATTCGCGCAATCTGAACCCGACGCGCCAGCCCAAATCGGCAAATCTCAACCCGAAAGTGCACTTTGTCGAGTTGCGGGTTGGCTTACGGAAACACTGATGTGTGTGTGTGTGTGTGTGCGTGTGCATGCACGACAGGGGCACCACAGCAACCCCGCACACACACACACACACACACACACACACACACACCTGCTGCAGAGCAGACAGCAGCCCAGCTGCTTTCAGCGCGTCGAGCCGCGAGCTGTCAGCCAGCGCCTTCTCCTCTGCCCACTTGAGCAAGCTGGCCATGATGTACGAGTCCTTGACGTTGCCCTCCTGCGGACAATGGCCGAAGAGGGGGGGGGAGAGGGGACAGCAGAATGGTCGTGACTCGTCGTGAGTGGCGGCACTCATGTTCTCCTGAGAGAGGGGGGGGGGGGGGGAGAGCATAATGGTCATGAATCGTTGTGAGTGGCGGCAGTCCTGTCCACACACACACACGCAAACGCACGCACACACACACACATATAAACGCACGCACACACGCACCTCTGCAAACTCGTAGTACTGCATGAGCGTGTCGTTCGTCTGCTCGTAGTTCACACACACACGGACACACACACACACACACACACACACACACACACACGCAGCTCTGCGTGCCCATATTACTGCATCATCGTGCCGTTCGTCTGCCGTAGTTCAAACACATGCATACACACACACATTCACACACACACACACACGCACCTCTGCGAAGCCATAGTACTGCATGAGCGTGTCGTTCGTCTGCCCATAGTTCACAAACACCTGCTGCCCCGCCTCATACTCGCGGCTGGCAGTGACACTGAACGCATCAAAGAAATAGTCGTAGGTGACTTCGCTCTCCACCTGTGTGTGTGTGTGTGTGTGTGTGTGTGTGGTGGCCAAGACAGGCAAGGGAAGCGGGCAGGCATATCATGGAAGGGGGAAGGAGGGCACATGGAGGCAACACAGCACTCCATGTGCCCGCTGATCGACGCATGCACGCAAGCACACACACACACACACACACACACACTCACATACACACACACCTGTGAGCTGTGGTTGACGAGGTCGAGCAGCGGGCATATGGAGTACTGCGTTGCCCCCGTGCATGCCCCCCCCCCCCACACACGTCAGCCCTGCCTTGGCCGGAACACACACACACACACACACCACACACACACATATACACACACACACACACACCTGTGAGCTGTGGTTGACGAGGTCAAGCAGTGGGCACAGCTTTGGCGTCCATGCATGGGCCCCTTCTCCCCTGTTGTTCCTACCCGCCTCCCTTCTGCTTGCGCCACACACACACACACACACACCTGTGAGCTGTGGTTGACGAGGTCGAGCAGCGGGCACATCACACGCACATACTTAGTGCGTGGGCCCGTCCCTCCCCCCCCTTCCCCCCCACCTTGATCACACACACACACACACCTGTGAGCTGTGGTTAACAAGGTCGAGCAGTGGGCACATGGAGTATTGCTTAGCCGTGCGAGAGAGCGTGAGCTCGTAGATGACATTGAAGAGGAAGGCGGCCGAAGCGGCGGCAACCGTGGTCTGTGTGGGCATCAAGCAGGGTTGAGCAGCGTGAGTGTGTTTGTGTGTGTGTTCATGTGTGTGTGTGTGTGTGTGTATTTGTGTCCCTTATGTAATGATGACTCTGCTGAGTAGTGTCACGGTTGAGAGAAGGCAGGGAGACAGCTCGTAGCTGACATTGAAGAGGAAGGCGGCCGAAGCAGCGGCACCCGTGTTATGTGCGGGTATCAAGCGGGGTCGAGCACTATCTAGAGTGAGTACTGCTTTGCCGCGCGAGAGAGCGCCAGCTCATAGATGACGTTGAAGAGGAAGGCGGCCGAAGCGGCGGCGACCGTGGTCTGAAAGCGCAGAGGGGGTGGGGTAAGGGCAACGGCTAAGTGGCAAAGTGCGAGGCAGTGGCAGCTCGCAGATCAGATTGAAGAGAGGAAGCGGTAGTCAGTGAAAGACAGCCAGGGGTGGACTAAGGGCTACGGGTATAAGTAGCGATGGCAAAGTGCGACGCAGTGGCAGGTCGTAGTTTTTTTTCAAGGGGAGGAACGTTTTACACGAAACCTTAACCCGACAGTGAGACAGAGTGACATTTATAAAGGTAGGTAAGGTTGACGAGGAAGTGCGGTCTGGTTCTATAATCCAAGCACAGTCAGGGTTTAGAACTAGGGGGGTAAAATATCCCAGATCTGTTTTTAGTGATTGCTGCCGATGGAGCGTTTTTTTTTTACAACCTGCCCTTGCAGGTGGGGGCACCGCTTACTATGATCCATCATCCTACCAAGTTTCATTGTGAGACTCAAAGTGTGGGGATTGACTACTGAACCTCGGAGGACGCAAAAGGGCCCCAGTGCAAGTTTTAGGGCGGTCACGAGGGGTATGAACACGCGTGCTCTCAGACTGCACACACACGATGACACGCACACGCCCCACTCCATCTGTTTTTTCCGGCGCTTGGAGCCGGATTGGAGAGCTACGGAGCCGGATTTTCAGTCAACAGGCTCCAGAAAATCAACTTAAAATCATGGAAACAAAATCACAGCCCTCCCCCCTCCCCCCCCTCCACACACACCTGCCAGTCCGCCAGCCCCAGCGTGATGTTCGTCAGAGCAAGAAATCCGATCACCGATGCGAGGCGCGCTCTGTCGCGAAGTGTGGAGCCCACCCACGGCCCGGTGAATGTGCGTGAGCGCACGGCCGACATCGCCCAGAAGAGAGACTCCCTGTGGTAGGGGGGGGGGGCACAGACATACGCTAGCTCAGTGATGATGGATATTACAGTGTGTGACACCAGTGAGTTATCCTATCAATGTATTGATGATATTTTAAGTAAGTTTTCCTACATATCGATGATATGACCAGAGCCCACCCATGGGTCGGTGAATGTGCGCGACCCAACGGCCGAAATCGTCCAGAAGAGAGAATCCCTGCGGTAGGGGGGGGTGCGTGTGCGTGTGTGTGTGTAAGTGTACGTGTATGGAGGGGGGGGGCACTACAGACAGATGCCTCATTATAAGCCACTTTTTCCTATTTATGGATGATAGGACCGGAGCCAAATCAGCCGGTGACTGTGCGCGAGCACACGGCCGACATTGCCCCGAAGAAGAACTCTCTATATAGGGGGGGGGGAAGGGTGCGTGTGTGTGTGTGCGTGTGCGTGTGTGCTTTCTGATTCAGCGCTTCAAGATATCAAGTTCAAACTACAGTCACGCGAGACCACAGGCACTCACTTGGTGAGCGCGCCACTCCCCGGCTTCCCCATGAGCCGGCCGCCCCACGGCCCGCCCGCAACAACTGCTCTCTGGCTCAGCGTTCTAAACAATCCAGTCCTAACTTCAGTCACGCGTGGCCACAGACACTGACATGGTGAGCGCACCGCTGCCCGGTTGCCCGCATGAGCCGTCCGGGCACCCCACGGCCCGCCCGCAACAACTGCCTTCTGGCTCAGCGCTCTAAAAAATCTAGTCTGAACTACAGTAACGCGTGGCCACAGACACTGACTTGGTGAGCGCACCGCTGCCCGGTTGCCCCCATGAGCCGGACACCCCCCGGGCTCGCCCTCAACAACTGCCTTCTGTCTTCTGTCTCGGCGCTCTGAAAAATCCAGTCTGAACTTAAGTCACGCGTGGCCACAGACACCAACTTAGTGAGCGCGCCACTCTCCGGTCGCTCCCATGAGCCGGACGCCCCCCGGGCTCGCCCTCAACAACTGCCATCTGTTTTCTGTCTCGGCGCTCCGAAAAATCCAGTCTGAACTTAAGTCACGCGTGGCCACAGACACCAACTTAGTGAGCGCGCCACTCTCCGGTTGCTCCCATGAGCCGGACGCCCCCCGGGCTCGCCCTCAACAACTGCCTTCTGTCTTCTCTCTCGGCGCTCTGAAAAATCCAGTCTGAACTTAAGTCACGCGTGGAAAACGACACTCGCTTGGTGAGCGCGCCACTCCCCGGTTGCCTCCATGAGCCGTATGCCCCCCCCACACACGGCCCGCCCGCACCAACTGCCTTCTGTCTCAGCGCTCTAAACAATCCAGTCTGAACTTCAGTCTCGCGTGGCAAAAGACACTCACTTGGTGAGCGCGCCACTCCCCGGTTGCCCCGATGAGCCGTCGGGGCCCCCCGACGGCCCGCCTGCAACAACTGCCTTCTGGCTCAGCGCTCTAAAAAATCCAGTCTGAACTAAAGTCACGCGTGACCACACTCACTTGGTGAGCGCGCCACTCCCCGGTTGCCCCCATGAGCCGGGCCCCCCACGGCCAGCCCGCAACAACTGCCGTCTGCCTCAGCGCTCTTAACAATCCAGTCTGAACTTCAGTCTCGCGTGGCAAAAGACACTCACTTGGTGAGCGCGCCACTCCCCGGTTGCCCCCATGAGCCGGGCCCCCCACGGCCCGCCCGCACCAACTGCCTTCTGGCTCAGCGCTCTTAACAATCCAGTCTGAACTTCAGTCTCGCGTGGCAAAAGACACTCACTTGGTGAGCGCGCCACTCCCCGGTTGCCCCGATGAGCCGTCGGGGCCCCCCGACGGCCCGCCTGCAACAACTGCCTTCTGCCTCAGCGCTCTAAAAATCCAGTCTGAACTAAAGTCACGCGTGACCACACTCACTTGGTGAGCGCGCCACTCCCCGGTTGCCCCCATGAGCTGGGCCCCCCACGGCCCGCCCGCAACAATTGCCTTCTGGCTCAGCGCTCTAAACAATCCAGTCTGAACTTCAGTCTCGCGTGGCAAAAGACACTCACTTGGTGAGCGCGCCACTCCCCGGTTGCCCCGATGAGCCGTCCGGGCCCCCCCGCGGCCCGCCCGCAACAACTGCCTTCTGGCTCAGCGCTCTAAAAAATCCAGTCTGAACTCAAGTCACGCGTGACCACACTCACTTGGTGAGCGCGCCACTCCCCGGTTGCCCCCATGAGCCGGGCCCCCCACGGCCCGCCCGCAACAACTGCCTTCTGCCTCAGCGCTCTGAAAAATCCAGCCTGAACTTCAGTCACGCGTAGCCACACACACTCCCGATGAGCCGCGTCCAACTCAATTCAATCCAATCCAAAGCATTCCACTCACTTGGTCAGCGCACCACTCTCCAGTTGCCCGCATGAGCCGTCTGGCCCCCCCACGGCCCGCCCGCCACAACCTGCTGTCTCAGCGCTCTAAACAATCCAGTCCTGGCTTCAGTCACGCGTGGCCACAGACAATGACTTGGTCAGTACGCCACTCCCCGGTTGCCGCATGAGCTGTATGGGCCCCCCACGGCCCGCCCGCGACAGCTGCCCTGTATCGCAGCGCCTCATGCTGTCCAGTCTGAACTTCAGTGACGCGTGGCCACAGACACTCACTTGGTGAGCGCGCCGCTCCCCGGTTTCCCCATGAGCCGGGCCTCCCACGGGCCGCCCGCCACGATGCCGCGCGTCGTGAGCGCGTCGTAGATTCCGTCCCATTCGGCGCGCTGCTCCTTGACCTGTGTATGTAAGAGTTAGTGTGTGTGTGTGTGTGTGTGTCAGGCGGCAGGCAGCAGGCAGCAGGGCAGCAGGGCAGCAGGGCAGCAGGCAGCAGGCACAGCAGGCAGCAGGCAGCAGGCCCAGTCCATGCTGGAAGCCGCGCCACCGCACCCCTGAAGCGCAACAACCGCACTCGTTGCGCCACACTCAAACAATTACCAAACTTCCGTGCCGCTTCAGTGCCGCTTTGCCTCACAGTCCCCATACCTTGGTCGGAACACCCTTTTTGGCCGGACGATGTGATTTCGCCGTGCTCCCGCAGCGACAGTCTACGCCGCTTTGCACACGTCTTATTCATACCCCTGGCGTCCCATCGCCGCCCCTAACATGGGGGCAGCCGGCTCCGGGGGCGCTGCTGGGCGAGGGGGCCGGTGTGAGGGTGGTCGAGACACCCAGCCACCTCCCAGCGGCTCCGCCGTCGCTGAAAATCGGTGGGCATGACCCCAGTACCACCACGATCGCGGCCGGTGCGTCGGTTGGGGCCGTGGGGCGCGACAGGCCCCCATGCATGGCGTGTCGACCCCCATGCAACCATGCACAGAGCACCCAAGGCGGCGACCTTCTCCAAAATTTCTGACCCCGCCGTTTTGCCAGCCTTCATGAAACATTATATAGCATCGATTGACGCGAAAATTGGAGGGGTATGTATCACCGATTTTGACCTGGCTACCTAGATCATCCCAAGGGGAGCTGCGACTCCAGGTCAGAATCGGTGGTACATACCCCTCCAATTTTGGCGTCAATCGATGCTATATAATTTATCATGAAGGCTGGCAAAACGGCGGGGTCAGAAATTTTGGAGAACGAACTCGTTTCCGCCCAGGCGTCAGCCACGATGTCGGTGTTGCGCGGCCACCGATAGACACCCCAGAGCCAGCACACGTGCCCACGAGGCAGCAAAGAGCTCATCGTAACTACTATTAAGCATTCGCCCTTGTCGATCGCCCTGCGCGTCGACCAGAGGCTGCGAGAGCAACCCCTGCCCGATCAACCCAAACACACACCTCCGAGATGCTCCAGCAAGCCCCCCAGCCTCTGTTTGAGGGCACGCATGGCATTTGGGGGCCAAGTACTAGACTTTTGAAGCTAGAGAGAGGCCTCGGAGCAGGTCCATCGACACCTCGGCACCATGCACATTCCAGTTTTAGCACCCCACACCGCGGCTGCGCCCACTCCCCAGGGCCAGCAACGAGCTCTATATATCGCATGAAGTCTATCGGGGTTGAAATGGGGCCCGGGGAGTGCCCAGCGGTGCGGGCAGATGCCCTCTACCTCCAGCTGTCACTCCCAACACCCGCTCCTGCGCCCCACGGGCATGCCCGCGCCACCGCGATGCGCGGGAACGATAGCCGGGGATACTGGCTACACGCAGGTCGCGAATTCAGCCAAATCGGCCCAGTACACAGTGAGAAATCACATCGTCCGTGTGGGGGTGGGGGTCTCTAGTGGGGAGGGGGGGTAGTATGGGGACCAGGGTTGCACGGTACGTACGTATTTCGGGTCTGGAGCGTACGCTCGTACGTATTTTTCGGGAATACGTACGTACGCTGGCCGTACGTGTGCGAAAATCGGGACGCCGCAGCACTATACGCCTTTTACTTGAAACACAAAAACGGCCATAACTCACGCTCCTGTGCTGGGATCGCAACCGTTAAACATGCATTGGAAAGCTGATAGAAATGGCTATCCAGTGCGCTCTAGTAGGGGGCGACCTGGAGGGCAAATATTTGCTGCCGTTTTTGTTTGTGGTGCGGTGCGAGCGCGTGTGCGCGTGGTGTGCTGCAACACCCCCGCAGGCCCCCCTACTGCAGTGCACAGCTGCATACTGAGGTCATACAGCTACCCCATGTTACAAGCTTTCAAATGCAAGTCGAATGGTTCAAATCCAGGCAGAGGGCAGGGAGTTACGTCCGTTGTTGTGTGCATTGTTGCAAGCGCGCGCGCATGGTGCTGCAGCAGAACCCAAGGCCCACCCCCCTACTGCGGTGCACTGCTGCATACAAGCAGTGATCTGGATAGCCCCTGTAACAAGCTTTCCAATGTGAGTGGAATGGTTTCGATCCAAGAACAGGAGCGTGAGTTATGGCCGTTTTGTGTTTCAAGTAAAAGGCGTGTAGTGCTGCGTACAGGGCGTGCGCATATACGCTCCCTCACGTACGTACGTACGTACGTACGTGCTAAAACTACGTACGTACGCGTACTCACGTACCGTGCAACCCTGATGGGGACTGTGGCTTTGCCTTGCCGATTAAACAATTACGAGGACATGAAGGCAAGGTCGATTTCTAAAAAATAATGGCAAAAAATATAACGCCCAAAGTGACGTCAAATCAGGAAAAATCCAAAAGAAATCCCGCGGAACGCACCCGAATTCTAAACAATTGCCCCCTTCATAAAAGTGGCAGCAAGGCAAAGCGGAATGGTGCGACTGTAACCAACAACTCGCCTGCTTCGCCAGGTGCGGGTACTGGAGCTGCTGCAGCTGCGCGTCGTCCCACAGCACAGGAAGGTCGATCGCCTGCGCACACATGACACGCCATCATGGCATGCGCGTTATGAGTCGGACCTTTAACAGTTCACCAACTGCCTTCAAAACGTCGTTTGATCGTTATCAGTAACAGCAGCAGTAACATCGGCCTTCCAGAAACGGCGTCTTCTCATCCTAGCACCGCCGCCCAGGGTCACCGCCAACGGGCCAACGGTGCCAACGGCCAACGCCAACGGTGCCAACGCCAACGGCAAACAAAAACGTTGGCTCTGCCAACGGCACGGCCAACGGTGACACAATGATGCTCAGATCAAGGTAATAAGCATGCCACAGAGTAGTGAGGGTCATACTTGTATGGGAAACACTCAGGGCTGAGCACAACCCACTCGCAACACCCTTGAGCACTGGATGCGTGCGTGCGCCCCGGGGGTATGCAGTTGGGCCCTCCAAGTATATGTGCTGCAATTTCAGAGTTGCATGAGCTGTACAGACACGGCATATCGCCTGTAACGGCTCGCAGCGAGCGAATTTTCCGATTCCACACTTTTTCTCGCTTCCGATCGCGTTTTTCGCTCCGTTGGCACCGTTGGCCCGTTGGCGCTGGCACTGTTGGCCCAGCCAACGGCCAACGCCAACGGTGGGGACCGTTGGCCGTTTCCGGTGACCCTGCCGCCGCCTAGACCCGAGTCCTGTCCTGGCCCGATCTTTTGTCATCAAGGGCAAGTCCACCACCCGCCACCACTACCCAACCAAACCACCACCTCACCTGCGGCAGCGACTTCAGGTAGCCCGCCAGAGGCGCGGCCTCCCCAAGCGTGCGCTCGTGCAGCAGCATGAGCGCCATCTTGACAAACCACGGGGCAGTCTCCCAGTACGAGCGCTCGACGCAGTCTGCAGGGAGTTGAGGTGACGCCGCAGGGACAAGGCAAATTGGGGTGCTGGCCAAAGCATGCCCTCACTCACTGCAGCCTCGTTATTAGACAGGACCTTCGGATTTTAAAGCCTCAGTGTCGCCCTGAATGCTCACATGGGAACAGGCACTGCGCGGCGCCTACATGCTGCTACCCCCTCGGCACCGACTCCACCAATAATTGAAATCGTTGTGCAGGCCTGTGGACGATCGCTTACAGTGTATGAGCAGCTCCTACGCCAGGGCGAGTAGCTCCTAGTGCAGGGTAGGGGGCTGTGTGCGCCTCACCTGGGAAGGGGCACCGCGCGCGCGGTGCGAGCACGATGCTGCTGCCCCTCGGCACAGACACGAGCACGCCGTCGCGCTTGATCGGCCCCACGGCCGCCATGCCGCGCAGCCCGGCGAAGGTTGCAGGCGCGAGGCCAGTGGAGGTGATGCCGGCGACGCCGGTCGCCCAGTCGAGGAATGCGCGCGTGGGCGCGTCGGTGAGCAGCTGCGCATTGTTGGCGCTGTCCTTGGAGCCGCCGCTGCTTGCGTCGCTGCTTGCTGCTGTTGCTGCTAGCGACGCCCGGCTGCTGGTGCTGCTGTTGAGGTGCTGCTGCTGCGGGTGCGACGGCACGCACACACGCGCCAGGCGCACTGACGCATGGCGCATGGACGCATGGACGCATGCTCCATGCATACACGTGCTGTGCGGCAAGTGCGCTGTTGCTCCAATGCTAGCCACCCTCATAGTGATGTCTGCACGTTACACGCTACTGCTGCTGGGTGCTGCCTGCTGCGTCGGTACAAATTGCTTCCGGTGGCTTGGGCGGTGGCGTGTGGATCCACTCCTCGCGTGGCGGCCCTTCCTGAAGCTGCCGATTGTAGTGCGATGGGTACTACACTGCAGCACCGCGTGCGATGCGTGAGTGGGGGGCTAGATGGCGCTGCAGCGGCTGTGCGATGTCGATGACGTGGATGCGAAACGCCCACGTCTGTGCTGCAGCTTGGCAATTGCCGAAGGTCGGGGTGTCAGCCCGATGCAACTTATGGCCTCTGATGATACCTGTTTTGGGTTTGAGACGGGGGTTTGAGAGTTGTGTGGCAGTTGTGCGGGACAATCCAAGGAATTTCTAGCCTGCTCCATTCTTAATTCCCATGTACATGCAGGAGATGTAATCAGGACTACAGAAAAGAAGCGTTGACAGACCGACACTGCAGGCAGCAGCATGCGTGCGTGCATGCCGCCCATGCAGCTGCGCCATGCAGCGGGCCCATCATGCGCGCGTGGCTTCCTCAAGAGCCAGCCGCTGCCAAGAACGCTGTATCAGAGTCACCTGCAGCGTACTTCACCCTACTCAACTCCCCACGCGGCGTGGCACACTGGCGCCAGCGCCCCATGCGCAAGCGCGCCATGCGCGTGTGCTGGAGGGGGGGCCTGCAGCACCAGCGGCGCTGCCATCCCACTCCAGCGGCACGACGGCAGAGTGCTGGGCGGCAGCTGCGCGCTGCATGGCTGGGGGAACTCCTCCTCCTCCCTCCACCCAGGCGGAAGGTGCTCCCAGGGCGCGCGGAGGAGCAGGGGCGCGCTGCTCGTGACAGCTGCGGTCGGACGCCGCCGGGCGCTCATCAGGTGCGCTGCCCGCAGTGCCCACTCTCTCTCTCTCTTCCTTCCTCCCTCTCTCTCTCCCTTCCTACCCCCCTCCCCTCCCCTCCCCTCCCCTCCGCCGGGCGATCATCCGGTGCGCTGCCCGCAGTGCCCACTGCCTCTCCCTCTCTCTCTCTCCCTTCCTCTCTCTCCCCCTTTTTGTTGTTGTTGTCTCTCCGGAGAGGGACCTCTCTCTGCCTCCCTCCCACTCCCCCTTTCTGTCTCTCCCTCTCCCTCTCCCTCTTGCTCTCTCCCGCCCTCACTCTCACTCTCTCTCTCTTTCTCTTGGAAGCGTGCACCACCTCTCCCTCCCCCACCCTACCCTTCTTCCCACCACTTCCACCACCACCACCACACCACACCAGCTGCAAAGGCGCCCCTCCCCCTCCCCCTCCCCCTCCCCTCCCCCTCCCCCTCGAGAATGCAACATCGATCCATCACCCCACACACAGGCGGCGCGCCAGCCCAAACCCTAAACCCTAAACCTAAACCCTGAAACCTAAAACCTATACCATATTTAGGTTTAAACCCTAAACCCTAAAACCCTGCCCTCCCCTCCCGAATGCAATATCGATCCAGCGCCCCACGCACAGGCGGCGCGCCAGCCCAAACCTTAAACCCTAAACTCTTAACCTAAACCCTGAAACCTAAAACCTAAACCATACTTAGGTTTAAACCCCAAAACCCTGCCCTCTCCTCCCGAATGCAGCATTGATCCATCACCCCACACACAGACGGCGCGCCAACCTAAACCCTGAACCCTAAAACCTAAACTTTAAACCCTAAACCCCTCCCCTTGCCTCCCCTCTCCTCTCCTCCCGAATGCAAAAATTGATCCATCATCCCACGCACAGGCGGCGCGCCAGCCTGAACCTTGAACCCCTCCCCTCCCCTCCCCTCCCCTCCCCTCTCCCCTCCCCTCCCCTCCCCTCCCGAATGCAACATCGATCCATCGCCCCACACACAGGCGGCGCGCCAGCCAGCCCGCGCGCCAGCGCAAGCGGAGGAAGTACCAGGACCTTCCGAGCACGCTGCAGGGGGTGCACCCAGGCGACGCGGAGTTTGAGGGGCGCCTGATGACGGGTGCGGCGGTGGTTTTCTTTCCGGCTCTGCCTAGCCATTTTGCTGTATGTCGGCTGTACTTTGACCTCGCACGCACCTCAACCCATGCAGTGGATTGTTAGTCTGACAGGCTTGCCAGACAGCGCACATCAACAGCTTTCAAATATCCTATGTATGAGGGCAAACGGTCAACGGGAGGTCCACGGTCCACGCGGTCAAAGCAAAATCCGGCTTTGGAATAATTAATTAAAAATCCTGCAAAGGAAATCACTGCGGGTGCGGGGCAGCGGCTCCGCAGTGGATCTTGAGAAAATGACGAATCACTAATTGCCAACCCTGGGCCTCACGCTGACATCTCCAATCTCAACACTGTACTGCACACACACACACACACACACGCTGCACTGCATTGCACACTCACACGCACGTTGCACTGCAAGCACGCACGAAGCACATACACTGCACTGCAGAGACACACACACGCTGCAGTGCACTGCACACATGCACGCTGCACTGCAGACACGCACTGCATGCACGCACGCCGCAGCAGAGTCCCTCCACACACGCATGCATGCCCCCCCCCAACACACACACGCCGCATGGGCCCCAATTTCGCATCTCTCACTTGTGCTCACACACTCCACACGTGCAGAGATCGGCTGCGTCAATGGGCCGCGCCAGCTCGCCGCACTCGTGTCTCAGTTTGGACCAGATTTCACTCCCCCCACACTCTCGTTCACACACACACACAACACACACTCCACACATCCAGAGATCGGCAGCGTCAATGGGCCGCGCCAGCTCGCCGCACTCGTGTCTCAGTTTGGACCAGATTTCACTCCCCCCCACACTCTCGTTCACACACACACACACACACACACACACACACACACTCCACGCGTGCAGAGATCGGCAGCGTCAATGGGCCGCGCCAGCTTGTCGCACTCGTGTCGCAGTTTGGACCAGATCTGAGCGACCGCCATCTGGCGGCGGCACTCTCGCGGCTCGCTGGTTTCGTTGTGCGGCCGGCGGCGGTGAGACCGCCCAGACATGCGCGCTTGCACGCACATGCCCACGGGCACGCAAACGCGCGCGCACACACACACACACACACGCAGACGCGCACGCACACTGACACGCTCGAACAGCAACCTCTCTCGCAGACAATCTTTCTCTCTCTCTATCTATCTATCACACCCTCTCATTCTTAATCTATCTCTCTTTCGCATGCGCACACGCGCGTGTGCAAAAAATGCAGCAAACCGCCGCCGCCAGCAGCGTGCGCTGGCAGAGGCTGGTCTCTGGTGATGACGACAGCGATGGTGATGGCAACGGCTGGGGCACACACACACACGCGCACACACGCACACACACACACACACACACACACGCACACCCTGCAGCGAACCGCCGCCGCCGGCAGCGTGCGCCGGCAGCGGCTGGCCTATGGCGATGGCGACAGCGACAGTGACGGCAACGGCTGGGGCGGCGCGAGCACTTCGGGGCGGCAGGCAGCAGGTGTGCGGCGCGGTTGCGACGGCTAGGCTA
>VFSX01000081.1:107500-135000 GCA_016618255.1 Chlamydomonas sp. UWO 241
ACCTGCGACACATACTGCAATCTCTACTAACTGAAAACAGCAAAAGAGGTGCCAGAGCAGCAACCGGCAGGAGACTAGTCGAACTACCAAACGAATCCCCAGAAGAAGCCAAACAGAGATCTATGTGAGCATTCAGCTGAAGTTAGTGTGCGTTGTGCGGGCGTGAGGAAACGTGCACGTGTGCGGCGTTACGATCATGCGTTTTGGTGGCACATGTGCTCATGCATGTGCACCTGCACAGGTGGAGCGTCGATGCATGTACACCCCATCGCCAGCTGGGCTGTAGTATAGGCGTTGGGGGAAAGTACATGTGATCCCAAACGATGTCAGTCCATTATCCACAGCTCCTCCATCTCCCGCAGCAGGTTAGCACTGTCAGCAGCAGCAGCGATGGCAGCCACATTCTCAGTTGTCGGCGAGAGGCATCTCAGGGTTGCTACTGCAATCTCCCGAGTGTAAGATGAGGAGCCAGACCTCAGAAGCTGCAGCAGTGGAAGGATGGCGCCGGCGGCCGCGATGATGACCTGGTTGGCAGCGTTCTTAGCAAGGCTTGATAGTGCCCCTGCTGCGTTCTCCTGCACGTCAGATGAAGAGCCAGGCCCCAGCAGCCGCACCAGTGGAGGGACGGCACCGGCAGCCGCGATGGTGTCCTGGTTGGCAGCATCAAAAGCAAGGCTCCAGAGCAAGCGTGCTGCGCCCACCTGAACGTCAGATGAAGAGGCAGGCCCCAGCAACCCCACCAGTGGAGGGACGGCACCTGCGGCGGCGATGGTGACCTTGTTGGCGGCGTTATCAGCAAGGGTGAACAACGCATGTGCTGAGGCATGCTGCAGCAGACCTGGAGAGCTGGTGCCGAGCAGCTGCACCAGTGGAGGGATCGCTCCGGCAGCAGCGATGGTGAACTGGCTGTCAGCGTTCTCAGCGAGGTTGTCCAGCACTCCTGCCGATTTCGCCTGAACTTCGGGCGGATTGCCAGGCTGCAGCAGTTGCACCAGTAGAGGGATCGCACCGGCAGCAGTGATGGTGACATGGTTGTCGGCATTTTTTGTGAGGCTCAAAAAACGCTCCTACTGCAGTCGTGTGCAGATCAGATGAAGAGCCAGGCTCCAGCAGATGAACCAGCAGAGGGATGGCACCGGCAGCAGCACTGTCGACCGCATGCTCAGCGTTCTAGCTAGCAAGGTGGGCCAGCGCTCCTGATACATTCGTCTGCACTTCAGATGAAGAGCCTGGCCTTAGCAGCTGTATCAGCACAGGGATGGCGCCGGCTGCGCCGACGGTGCGTGCAATGTCAGGCTGGCAAGCGAGGAACCCCAGCACTGCTGCTGCTGCATTTGTCTGTACCTTCGCTGAGGGTCCAGGACCCAGCAGCTGGACCAGCGGAGGGATGGCACCGGCAGCAGCGATAGCGTGTGCATTCACACCAGAATAAGAGAGAAGCATCAGTGAGTATGTAACATTCTGAACAGCAGGAAAACCAGGCGCAAGCAGCTGCGCCAGTGGAGGGATGGCGCCAGCAGCAGTAATGCCGACCATGTTGTCAGCATCCTCAGCGAGGTGGGCGAGTGCAGTCACTGCATTGCTCTGCACGTCAGCTGGAGAGCCCGACCTGATCATTTGCACCAGCGGAGGGATGGCACCGGCAGCAGCGATGGCGGCGAGGTTTTCTGAGCTCATATCGCCAATGCATTGATCCGTAAGGGTGCCGAGCGCCTGCCGCTGCTGCGAAGGGCGAGCGCTGGCGCTAAGGTTTCGCACCAGTTTCCTCACGTCTCGACGGGGGAGCGGAGGCATCGTGTGCGACGCGGCTGCGAACACGCAGGCAGAGGCGAGGACATGCGTGGCGATGAGCCACCAGCAGTGCATGGGCAGGCGGGTGCAGGGCAGGCTGTGCGCGCAGATGCGGATCCTGCTACTGGTCGGCCGATTGGGGTGGCATGGCAGGCGATCGTACACGGCTATGTACATGGGCCCTTGTCGCATGCGGTGGCATGCAGGGCATGCAGTACGCGCACGCAGATCCAGCCTCTGGGTTCAGCCGATCATGGCATGGCATGGCATGGCATGGCAGGCGATCGATCGTGCGTGGACATGAGCGTGTGCACTTCGTTATTGGACTCGCCATGGGCCATCCATGCATGCTGCGCGTGCATGCCACTCACTTCCTCAGGGGGGCTCGGCACGGGCGATCAGGAGTGCACGTTGTGCAGCAGGGCCCCTGCTGCGCAGACGACGTCACTGGGCTGGCTGGTTGGCCTCAGCAAGCGGGAAGAGAGGGGGCCTGCCAAAAGGTGGCAGGCTCCAAAGAGCACGCAGGCGTGGTCGACAGGTTGGCTGACAGGCGTGGTTGACAGGCTGGGAGTAGCAAGGGAGTATGATAAGTCGTAGCAAGTAGGCTCCACCATGCAGGTGTGAGGGGTTAGGACGGCGTCCCTGTGGGACGCCCCCATCAGACATTGTGTTATGCAAACGACGACGACGACCCCATCACACACGGCACGCCGATTATTTGCGCCATGCCTCCACTTGCCGAAGTTGCCTGGGTGCAGTTCCAACAGCTGCTATCCAAAGCGCTAGGCAGCTTTGGCCATCTGGGGCGCGGAGAGTCCGTTGTCACGAGCACTTCCACGTGGGAGCGCGAGTACCATGATGCCCTCAAGGTGTAGGCACGCAGCAGACGTAGGCACGCTGCATGAGAGATCTCCATGCAAGCCCTAATGCCATCCCTCTACAGGTGTTCTCTGACCTGTGGAGCTACCAGCAGGAGCACAGGTACTGGGAAGGGATTTACACAGTGTCCGCATCGACCTGATGATGCGGCAAGGGGCGTGGGCGGTTTTCTGCACTGGGGCTTTGGATGAGCCGCCGTCGCAGCGCGCGAGGCCCCTCTCCCCTCCCCGACACCCCCCCGCTTGCAGGGAGACGCTCGTGGAGAGGGGACTGACACGCGCGGACATTGGGGACATCGCGAGCAAGATCGGGTCAGTTGATTTTTTGTTTCTTTCAAAAAAAAAAAAAAGGGGGCAAAAACTAGCCCCCCTAAGATGATGAGAGTTTTACAATCCACTTCTAAGAGGTGTCCTGCTGTGTAGCCTCAGTTAGGGGTTGATTGGAGGACATCGATTCAGCATCTCACTAGTGGTCCACCACTTCTCTCTCTCTCCCTCTCGCTATCTGTTCTCTCTAAAACTCTCATCATCATCTCACGCACTCCCTCTCGCTATCTGCTCTGTCTCGCTCACTATCTGCTCTGTCTCTTTCGCTATCTGCTCTGTTTCTCACTATCTTCAAGCTCAACTGCCTGCAATTTCAGCCCCAGGCGGGCTGTCAGGCAGCAAAACCAGAGATATTCCTTCGCACAAAATGCCCCACGCCCTTTACCTCAACATGGTGCCCCCACCCCACCCCACCCCAACGCAGGCAGCTGTACTATTCACTGTATTTACGCACTTCAAAGCCCGGGGCAATCCTGGAGGCGTACGTGTTCTACGAAGCCATCCACGCGCGCGCGTACTTCGACGAGCAGTCCCCTCGCGGCATGGCAGAGGCGGTCAAGGCGCTCAAGTTCTACGCGCGCTTCATCATCGTGTGCCTGCTGCTGAACAAGAAGGAGGTGGGGCTTTCCAGGGTTGTGTGTGAGGACCCCTCTGAGTGGGCATGCAAGGGGGCCGCATGCATGGCATGGCACTCGCATGCGAGCCTGACTCAGGCTGTCAGCGAGACCCTGAGACCCCAGTCGCTGTCGCTGTGCATGCCCGTTTGCGACGCATGCCCCATGGTGCTCAACAAGAAGAGGAGGTGCGGGTCCCTCTCTCCAAGGCAGTGCTTCTTGGATAGGTTCTGGTTAATTACTTTCCTGCCGTCGTGTTTGCAAAGAGCTGTGGAAATCTTTGATTTCACACTTGCCTGGGCAAACTCCCGCGCAAGTGAAGGCACCGCCTCAGGCGTTGAGAATGTGGTAGGGTGCCGTTGCCCCATCCATGCACATGTGCCACGCTCTCTCTGTCTGCGAAGCACTTGCTACTGCTCGCTCATCCCTGCCACAGCCCCATCGTCTGATCCGCGCAAGTGAATGTGGTCACAACGCCTGAGGAGCGGTGATGACCGTGATCACAACGCCTGAGGAGCGGAGGAGGGTGCGCCTCAGGCGGTGGTGGGCGCCTACTAAGGCAGTCCTAAGACAGTCGGGGTGGCGCCTGTCGCGGTCGGGATGACGCCTTAGACGGCGCCTGAGGCGATCAGGGGTGCGCCTCGGGCGACGCCTGAGGCGGCCGGCGCGCCTGAGGCGCCACCTGATCTGAGCAGGTAAATGCGCCGCCTGAGGCGGCGCCACAGGCGGCGCATTTAACACCCCAGGCGTTGGAAATGTGATAGGGCCACCACCCGCTAGCAACCAACAGAACGCACGCACTCGCACCTACCAGCCGACGGACACACTTGACCAACCGATGCACACACGCACACACACACACACACACACATGCACACACACACACACACACACACACGCGCACACAAACACGCATGCACACACACACATGCGCAGGAGGCTTGGAACCTGGTGCAGGAATTCCAGGCGCTCGTGTCGGCGTTCGAGCTCAAGTTTGGGGCGGGGGCGGCGGGCGAGTGGCAGGTGTGTGTTTAGGGTTCAGGGTTGTAGGGTTGAGGGCTTAGGACAACCCGAAACCCTGAAACCCTAAAACTTGAGCTCGTGTCGGCGTTTGAGATCAAGTTTGGGGCAGGGGCGAGTGGCAGGTGTGTGTGTTTGGACGCGTGTGTGCTCGTGTGCGTGTGCGCTAGTGCGTGTGCGTCCAAGCTCGAGTTTGAAGCGAGGGCGGCGGGCGAGTGGCAGGTGTGAGTGATTGGGCGCGTGAGTGCTTGTGTGCTTGTGTGCGTGTGCGCGTGTATTTGCGCGTGCGTATGCGTGTGCGTTCGAGCTTAAGTTTGGGGCGGGTGCGGCGGGCGAGTGGCGTGTGTGTGTGTGTGGGCGCGTGTGTGCTTGTGTGCGGGTGTGCGTGTGCGCGTGTGTTTGCGCGTGCGTGTGCGTGTGTGTGTGCGTTCGAGCTCAAGTTTGGGGCGGGTGTGGCGGGCGAGTGGCGTGTGTATGTGTGTGGGCGCGTGTGTGCTTGTGTGCATGTGCGCGTGTGTTTGCGCGTGCGTGTGCGTGTGTGTGTGCGTTCGAGCTCAAGTTTGGGGCGGGTGCGGCGGGCGAATGGCGTGTGTGTTTGTGTGGGCGCGTGTGTGCTTGTGTGCTTGTGTGCGTGTGCGCGTGTGTTTGCGCGTGCGTGTGCGTGTGTGTGTGCGTTCGAGCTCAAGTTTGGGGCGGGGGCGGCGGGCGAGTGGCAGGTGTGTGTTTCGGGTGTAGGGTTTTAGGGTTTAGGGTCAAGGCTTAAGGAAAACCCGAACCCTGAAACCCTGAAACTTGAGCTCGTGACGGCGTTCGAGCTCAAGTTTGGGGCGGGGGCAGCGGGCAAGCGGCAGGTGTGTGTGTGTGTGTGCGTGTGTGCATGTGCGCGTGCGCGTGTGCGCGTGTGCGTGTGTGTTTGTGCGCGTTTGCGTGTGTGTTCGAGCTCGAGTTTGGGGCGAGGGCAGCGGGCGAGTGGCAGGTGTGTGTGCTTGGGAGCGTTTACGCGTATGCGCGTGTGTGCTTGTGTGTGTGCGGGTGCGTGTGTGTGTGTGCGCATTTGAGCTCAACTTTGGGGTGGGGGCGGCGGGCGAGTGGCAGGTGTGTGTGTGTGGGGGCGCGTGTGTGCTTGTGTGCGTGTGCGTGTGTGCATGTGCGCGTGTGTTTGCGCGTGCGTGTGCGTGTGTGTGCGCGTTCGAGCTCAAGTTTGGGGCGGGGGCGGCGGGCGAGTGGCAGGTGTGTGTGTGTTTGGGCGCGTGTGTGCTTGTGTGCATGTGTGCGTGTGTGTTACGTGTGCGTGCGCGTGTGTGTGTGTGTGTGTGTGTGCGCGTGTGTGTGTGTGTGTGCGCGTGCGGGTGTGCAACAACACCAGCACGGTTCCGCTACGCCCCCCCCCCCCACACACACACACTACCCACACCTCCCACACCAGTGTTACCTTGACTCTTAGATGACGACCCTAACGTTGTACCCATACAACGCTTCTGGACCCTATTTCGAATGCATGGCACGAGAGCTGTGGCTGGCCGATTGGGACATGGGGCGGCTCATCGGACAGGTTACAGTTCAGGCTGGCTGCTGGTGGTCTTGCACTACAGTAACAGTAACAGTAACACGGGGTTTCCAGCTAAGCAGGCTACTCTTCTTCTAGAGACACCCGCCGAAACTCCAGCACACTTAAGTACTAGAGTACCGCCGGCTCCCGGCCGATAGACTACCGCTCCCGCCGGCTAGACTACCCCAAACAGCGGTCTCTGAGAGACATGTCTGGCAAGGAGCATATAGGAGAGGACCTTCCTCAAGGTCACAGTAGTGGCCTTGTGGCCAGTCAAGCCGGCAGAGCCGACTGGCGCTGACTGGAACGGTCCCCGCCTGGCAGTGCATGGCTGTCCAGCTCTCGTTTGCATGGGGCTCAGCCGGCGCCCCATGCCTCATGCATGGCCAGGTCTCACCCTCCAGGGGGGCATGGGCGACAGAGTTGTCATGGAGGCTGCCTGAAGACCTTCCAACGCCAGTCACCGGCAGACGAGCGCCCCCGAGGATGAGCGCTGTGACGAACGCTGCGATTGGTGAAGCGGATGAAGCGGTCTTGCACTGTTCAAATTAAAATCCTGGCGGTTACAGTGGGCGCCAAAAGTTTGCTTTTTCGGGCAAATCTGGATTGTGAAAAACATTTGTTTGCCACCACCCCGCACCCAAAAGCGCATTTCCGGAGTGAGATTGAGGAAAGGGGCGCGAGGTGAGATCCATCAACTCCCCAAGATCCTTAGTGGAACGACTGTCCCATACCTCCCCCCCACACCCTACACTCTGGTCGTCGTCTGCGACGCCCCCCCCCCTTCCCACACCTCCCACACCTCCCCCCCGCACCCCACACATAGGTCGTCGTCCGCGACGCGGCCGCGTTCCTCAATGCCGACTTCGCGATGCCAACGCCCCGAAGGTGATGATGCTGGATGGTACACCTGTTAGTATGGAGGAAGGGAGGGAGCGGTGTTTTCGTTTTCGACGGTTGGCGCCGGATTTGGGAGCCATGGAGCTGGATTGTCAGCCAAATGGCTCCAGAAAATGCGCCAAACATCCTGGAAGCAAAATCAGGGGAGGCAGTTTTTGCACGACCGGCAGTCAGTAAGCCACAGTGGTGGAGGCCAGCGTTTCCGTTGGCCAACCCGCGACCCGACAAAGTGCACTTCCGCGTTGAGATTTGGCGCGTCGGGTTGGGATTGTACAAAGTCCAACCCGGAAAGTATGAGAATCAACATTTTCACACATTTTACGCAAACAAATCGCCCGGTCTGTTGAGACCGAGGTAGTGAGCCGCAAGGCCCGGGTTGAGCCATCATTTCCCCAAGATCCGAAGCGGAACCATTGGTGGAGGTGGAGGTTTGTGCCTCGCCAGAAATGGCACCCAGTCTGTTACATCTGTTACAGTCTGTTACAGTCTGCTACAGCCTGTAACAATGTGTGACAGTCTGTTACAGTCTGTTACAGTCTGTTACAGTCTGAAGAAAGAGTGAGTGTGTGTACGCTTTAAGATGTTTTGTCGGCCGACGCCTCGGCGCTGCTGGCTGAGCAACGGAGGTTGTGTGTGTGTGTGTGTGTGTGTGTGTGTGTGTGTGTGAGTGAACAGCCTAAAGCGTACACAAACACACACTGCCTCTGTCGCCCCCCCCCTCCTTTGCAGCCCCGGTGCCTACATCCAGCACCCCCCAACCTCCGCTGCTCAGCCAGCAGCGCCGAGGCGTCGGCCGGCACAACACCCTAAAGCGTACACACACTCACACTCTCTTGAGCGTGTGTGTACATCCTAAAGTGCACACAAGCACACACTCGCTCTGTTGCCCCCCCCCCCCCCTTGCAGCCCCGGCGCGTACATCCAGTACCGACCCAACCTCCGCTGCTCAGCCAGCAGCGCTGAGGCGTCGGCCGGACCACACGTGCCGCGCCTGCGAGAGGTCGTGCTTGCTGCGTACCAGCCGCGACAGGTGGGGCCCTCTTCACAGTTGGATGCCCTGCCCTGCCCTCCCTGCCCTGCCATGCATGCGTGCACGCCCTGCCTGCATGCATGCGTTCATGCTTCCGCCTTGAGAGTCAGTTGAATAGATAGTTGAGGTAAGAGAGCCCGCGCCTGCGAGAGGTCGCGCTGGCTGCGTACCAGCCGCGACAGGTGGGGCCATATATTCACACATTTGAATGCCCCTGGCATGCATGCATGCGCAAGCATGTGTGCCAGCCGGCCCACCTACGCAAGGTCGTGCTGGATGCGTACCTGCCGCGCACCTACGCAACCAGTTAGTTAGTTAGTGACCGTAAACTCGGTTAGCCTGTATCGGTAATGAATTCCCAGACCCCTCCGATACTCTGAGCCGGTACAGTTATCGCAAGTGCTGTTTCAACCCAACATAGGGCAAACTTGAAAAACACAAGAACACCGAAATGGTATGCTGGTCGAAACCGTCGCATGGGATGCTCCGCCACTGGTAATGCATGCGAGGCCCCTGTATTGGATCGCCAGTGTGTCGAGTGTGCGTTGGGGGCGTTGGGAGGCGCCATGCGGTGCGCTTTGGTGTCGGCTGTAGCCGACAACTTGCGCCTGATGTCGCCCCTCGCGCCTCGTGCGCGACGCCGACCAACGTAGGAGGGTTCTCGATCGATAACCGTTCATTCCTTGGGCACTGGGTTTTTTTTTTTTTTTTTGAGAGAGATTGTTACACGGCCGGTGGTACTTCCCTAAACGCCCCTGAGGGGACGCCGGGCTCACTGTATGTGTGGGGAGACGGGGAAGGGATGGAAAAAGGGAAGGCGAAGGGGTGCGCCGCAGGCTCAGGGGTCTCACTTCCGGGTGCTGGGGCTGCCCGCATGCGGATCTCGAAAGGGTGAAATCGTGTTTTCGTGTTTGTTGAGTCTGTGTTGAAACAGCAACTTGCGATAACTAAATTGGTTCTGGGCCGCGATACAGTCGAACTTGAGTATTCAAGCCGCCTGAGGTCGAATCCCGCCTCGGGCAAGTCTTTTCGGGCGCGGTATTGACCAAAAAATCGTAAAAACTACTGCGATACTGTCGAAAACTGAAAAAAAACATTCGCGCTGCGCGCATACTGTGCCTCCAGAATCAAATAATTGTATTTTTGGGGGGCCACCGATACAGGCTAACTGAGTTTACGGTAGTTAGTTAGTTGATGGTTAGTTGAAGTAGAGAGCCCAACCGCCTACGTGAGGTCGTGCTGGCTGCGTACCAGCCGCGACAGGTGGAGCCCTCGTTTCACACATGTGAACGCCCCTGCCATGCATGCATTCACGCATCCGTTTATTTAGTCGAATAGTTAGTTACAGAGGTATAGAGCCCAACCGCCTATAGGAAGTCGTGCTGCGTACCAGCCGCGACAGGTGAGGCCCTCTGTTCAAGCATTTGAACGCCCATGCCACGCGCTGCCCACACGCACAGGTCAAGATCGCAGAGCTCCCGATCGACTCGTTCCGCATGGCGCTCGCGCTCGAGTGGCACGACGCGCGCCTCGCCGGGCCGAGCGGCAACAGCAGCGGTGCGTTTGCCTCGTCCGCTTTGTTTCTGCTTTGTTACTGCCTTGTTTCCACCATTCCTGTCGGACGATAGACCAGAGTGCTAGCCAGTCATGGAGTGCTAGTCGGTCATTCCTGTCGTGCGAGATATCTGAGTGCTAGTGGTCAAATCTCTGCTTCTGCTTTGTAACCGCCATGTTCCCACCGTTGCTGCCGCGCGAGAGACCAATTAAATGAGACGTGAGACGTGAGACGAAATTTGCTGCCATTTTGCCTCTTTGTCTCTTTGCTGCGTCCTACTCCGACTCAGTGGGCCTGATTACAGTTACAGTTACATGGCATTCCAGCTAAGACAACACTAGTCCTAGTGCCACCGCCCTGTGAAGGACGATAGCCACCAGCCGGTTACCTGCCGTCTAGACTACCGCTCCCGCCGGCTAGTTTATACCCAAACAAGTCCCTGAGGGACATGTCTGGCAAGGAGCGTATAGGAAAGGACCGTCCTCCTCCTGGCCTTTGAGGCCAACCACGCCGGCTGTGCCGACTGGCGGCGCTGAAGCAGAAAAGTCCCCGCCTGGCATGGTGCATGGTTGTCCAACTCCATGCATGGGGCTCTGCCTGCGCCCCATGCGTCATGCATGGCCAGGTCCCACCCTCCAGGGGGGCCTGGGCAAACAGAGTCGTCATGGCAGGCTGCCTGAAGACCAATGCCGACGCCAGTCACCGGCAGACGAGTGCCCCCGAGGGTGAGCGCGGTGACAAACGCTGCGATGGTGAAGCGGATAAACTCTGTTGTTGCCTCGGCGGTCACCACCGCTGAAGCCCTGATGGTAGCTCGCCCCACGAGCAGCCATCTTGACCGATGTCCAGCATGCATTGACGGGCGCCAGCTCCTCCGCTCGTCGATCAACTCGTCGAGATCGGTGCCGCATGGCGTCCTGCATGGGGGGAGGATAAGGGCCGTCTCCCAGCACGGGCCGCGGCAGCGCCGCGGCTACTCGCCAAGCCATGGCAGCGCCGGGCAAGCCGCTCCTGAAGTGTTCCACCGAGGGGCAGTCTAGCAGGAGCCGGGCCAGTCGTATTTTATCCCGCTCGTCAGCGGCACGGAGATCCTAGTCACCAGCAGCGCCGCATTGCTGGGTCCAGGGCTCGGCGACGAGAACGCGCCTCCGTTAATCGAGCCCCTGATAAGAACAGCTAAAGCAGAATCAACTCGTTGGGCAGGCGCTTCCTGGAATCCCGCATTTTCGTGCGATTTCCGGCGGTGGCCTGGCCTTCGGCCAATCATTCTTTACCACCCCCATACCGGCCATGGCCCATGGTAAACCGCCGCTTCGAAAATCACTGGTCAGTCGTCCCAGGGGCCCAGCTCCATTGGCCGCGTGTCCGGGGGGGGGGGCAGCAGTGATTCCCCTGCGCCGTACACCGCTCCGAGCCGGATTTCCCATTCCCCAGAAAACCACCCCACACTTAGTGTGTGAGGGCGTGGAGCGATGCGTTGGAAAGCTCTTGCCGGGAGCAGCACAACGGCATGCATTGCATGAATACCCGCTGTGTATTGTGCCTGGTATGAGCGGTCAAAGTTGCTGGAGCCGGCAAAAAACTGATTACTAACATCCTTCCCAGGGACCACTGGGGGGCAGTGTTTCTGTATTCAGCATTTGGAGCCACATTTGGGAGTCGTGGTGCCGCGATTTCCGGTCAAATGGCTCCAGGAAATCAATTAAAAGTCCTGAAGACAAAATGACCGCGGGGGGGCTAGCGCTAACGTACACCCGTCAGGCTACACAAATCCATGCTCGTCCCGCCGAGAACCTCAAGGCGCCCCGCCCCTGCGCGCCCACAGGCGTCAGCGGCAGCGGCGACGTCGATGCTGACGGGGACGGCGACGGCAGCGCGGCAGCAGCGGCGCGCGCCGCCGCCGCCGCCACCGACGCCGCGCCACGCGTGAATGGGGCGGGGGCGGCGCTGGCCAGCGGTGCCGCAACGACCGCAGCCGCAGCTGCTGCCGTTGCCGCAGCGGGCGACAGTCCGTACCGCCAGGTGGGTGTTTACTGTTTTCGAGACTTTTGGTTTGAGGCTTTTGGTTTTAGGCTTTCGGTTCGAGGCTTTTGCGTTGAGGCGGTTTGCCGCCGACGCTGACGCCGCGCCGCGCGTGAACGGGGCAGGCGGCGGCGGTGGCTAGCGGTGCTGCAACGACCGCTGCCGCAGCAACAGCTGCCGCTGCCGCAGCGGGTGACAGCCCCTACCGCCAGGTGGGTGTTAACTGATTGAGGCTTTGGGTTGAGGCGGCTTGCCGCCGACGCCACCGCGCCGTGCGTGAACGGGGCGGTGGCGGCGGTGGCCAGCGGTGCTGCAACGACCGCTGCCGCAGCCGCAGCTGCCGCTGCTGCCGCAGCGGGTGACAGCCCGTACCGCCAGGTAGGTTGATGATGGATTTTACAGTCGTGTGTGACGCACCTACCGGCAGCGTATTCGACCTTGCTCGGCGCATAACGCCATAGCGCTACAGATGGGAGGCTGGCTACTGGTGGTGGGGGGCTGTTGGGTCGGGGCTGGACCTAGACAGGGCATTCGGCCCTACCGCCAGGTGGTTGGTTGCTGTTTTTCAAGTGTTTTGGGGTTGAGGCGGTTTGCCGCCAACGAAGCAGCGCCGCGCGCGAGCGTGCCGGCGCGCGCCAGCGGCGGCGGCCTTAAACGTGTTTTGGAGGCGAAGGCAGCTGCGGAAGGTGCCGCTGCAGCGGGCGACGGCGCGAACCGCCGGGTCGATGGCCTGTCGCTTATGTACATGGTGTGTTGAACTCCAGCCTCCCACGCCCTCCACACCCCACACCAATGGCTGCAGCCAGGCCTCCACACCCTCCGCACCCCACACCAGATCACGTTCCACGCTGCACCTGCTCGCATCTCACAACCTCCACACACGCACCGTCCACACCCTCCACACCCTCCAAACACACCACACCCTCCACACCACACCCCGGATCATGTTCTGCCCGCACTGCTGCACCTCCACACACACACACACACACACACCACACCCTCCACACCCTCCACACCCCACACCAGATCACGTTCCGCCCAAGCGCCCCCGCACTGCTGCACCTCCTTGCGTCGACGCTCATGCGGCTGCGCGCAAAAGACGTCCTGCTCGTCCACCTGGCGGGGCTCGGCCACTGGAGCTCTGGGGGGCTGCCCAAAGGTACAGTCATCATCATTGTATATCATGTTACTTTCATGTGACCAGGCAGCGCATTCGACCTTGCTTGGAGTATAGCGCCCGATCACACTACAACAAGCAGGTGGCTGGCGACCGGTGGCGGCTGCCTTAAGGTCAAGTGCTCCCACGCTTGGGCACTGGCGCCCCGGGGGGCTGCTGCCCAAAGGTACAGTCTTCCGTTCACTGCGTGGGCACGCGTGCTACTTGCCGTAGCACACATGTATGCTGTTGCGGCTGCACGCTAAAGACGTCCGGCTCGTCCACCTCGCTGGGCTCGGCCACGGGAGCTCCCGGGGTGCTGCCCAAAGGTACAGTATTCCGTACCACTGCGCTGGCACACGTGCTACTTGCCGTAGCACATGTATGCTGGTGCGGCTGCACGCCAAAGACGTCCGGCTCGTCCACCTCGCTGGGCTCGGCCACAGGAGCTCCCGGGGGGCTGCCCAAAGGTACAGTATTCCGTACCACTGCGTGGGCACATGTCCGCAAGCAATCGCTGCCACGCCCCATCAGCAACCTCCTCCATGCCCCGCCCAGCAGTCCCCACCATGCCCGCCGACGATCTCCACAACATACAATACGCTCTCTTTCCACTCCCGCCCCACACACAGCGGGAAACTCGGGCGACGGTGAAGAGGCACACTCACACATAAACCATACCACCCACGCGCTCTCTCCCTCGTCTTGCTCTCTTGCCCCTCTTGCCCCTGCATCAGGAAGCTCTGGCGACGACGCCAGCAGCGCGACGCGGACGTTCCTTCCCAACGCTTTCCAACGCCGCCAGTGGAACCAACCAACACACGCACATGCTCAGACACAGGCACAGGCACACACACAGCCCATGCAACTCACACGCTCACTCTCTCCTTTTCCCAACGCCGCCAGTGGAACCAATCAACATACGCACATGCTCAGGCACAGGCACACACACAGCCCATGCAACTCACACGCCCACTCTCCCTTCTCTCGCCCCACACACAGCTGGAAGCTCTGGCGAAGGCACCAGCGGCGCTACGCGACGCAGACGTCCGCCGCTGCTGCTGCTGCTGCTTCCTCTGCTGCTGCTGTTGCTGCTGCTGCTGACACATTCACACAACCCACACGCTGTAAACCTTGCCCCTACACCCGGAAGCTCTGGCGACGATGCCAGCGTCACGACGCGGCCGTCCGCTGCAGCTGCTGCTGCTTCCTCTGCTGCTGCTGCTGTTGCTGCTGCTGCTGACACATTCGCACAGCCCACACGCAGTGAACCTTGCCCCTACAGCCGGAAGCTCTGGCGACGACGCCAGCGACACGACGCGGCCGTCCGCCGCTGCTGCTGCTGCTTCCTCTGCTGCTGCTGCTGTTGCTGCTGACACATTCACACAACCCACACGCTGTGAACCTTGCCCATACAGCCGGAAGCTCTGGCGACGACGCCAGCGACACGACGCGGCCGTCCGCTGCTGCTGCTGCTGCTTCCTCTGCTGCTGCTGCTGCTTGCAACCCACACGCTGTGAACCTTGCCCTGCAGCCGGAAGCTCTGGCGACGACGCCAGCGACACGACGCGGCCGTCCGCTGCTGCTGCTGCTGCTTCCTCTGCTGCTGCTGCTGCTGTTGCTGCTGCTGCTGACACACCCATGCAACCCACACGCTGTGAACCTTGCCCCTGCAGCCGGAAGCTCTGGCGACGACGCCAGCGCGACGCGACCTTCCGGTGCCGCTGACGACGCCGACGCTGCCGCCGCGGCGGTGTCCACCCTCAGTCTGCTGCCGAGCGAACCAGAGGGAGGAGGGCCACCGCCGGTGCGTGTCGGGTTGATTTGTTTGGTTTGGCTGGTGGCGGTATGTACCAGTCGCGGGTGTATCTGCGTACTTTTAGGAACGGCCGTCGTGGCCGCGCTGTGTCGCCACCCTCAGCCTCCTGCCGAGCGACCGGGAGGGAGGAGGGCCGCCGCCGGTGTGTGTGGGTGGACTTGCGATGTGTATGCATAGGAGCATGCATCTGCAGGGCCCGGCGAGACCCATGTCTCCCTTGGTTAGTGTCTGCGGCTGTGTCTCTGCACTGAGCCCAGTGGTTCCACTACGGATCTTGGGAAAGTCATGGCTCAACCTGGGCCTGGGATCTCGCCCTCAATCTCACCCCGCTGGAGGCGATTTTTTGGCAGAAAGTGTGGACATGGAAATTTCACACTTTTCGGGTCGAAATTCGCGCAATCTCACCCCGCAGCGCTGGCCCGACTTGGCCAACCTCGCCCCGAAAATGTACCTCTGCGGGGTGGCCTAACGGGAGCTCTGACTGAGCCTCTGATGTGTGCGCGCACTCGCAGGCAGCGCCAGAGTCGCTCGGTGTGTTCCTCTCGTCTCCGAGCGGCGCAGCAGCAGGTGCCACCCGTTGCTGTGCTGTGCTGTGTGCGTTGTGCTGTGCTGTGTTGTGCTGTGGTGCTGCTGCGCCGTGCTGTACTGTGCTGCGCTGTGCTGTGCCGTGCTGCGCTGTGCTGTGCCGCTCGGTGTGTTCCTCTCGTCTCCGCGTGGCGCCGCAGCAGGTGACTCGATGCTGTGCTTCCCTATGCTGTGCCATGCTGCGCCGCTGCTGCGCCGTGCTGTGCTGTGCTGTGCCACTCGGTTTGTTACTTTCCTCTCCGCGCGGCGCCGCGGCAGGTGACGCTCGTTGCTGTGATGGGCTGTGTGCTGTGCTGCGTCGTGCTGCGCCGTTGCTGCGCCGTGCTGCGCCGCTGCTGCGCTGTGCTGTGCTGTGCTGCGCTGTGCTGTGTGCGTTGCACGGATGTTTGTCCCCCACCAGGGCCACTGGGCATGTTCCTCTCGACTCCGCGCTGCACCTGTGCTGTGCCGCTGTGTGCTGTGCAGGTCCCCCCCCCCTCCTTCCCACATACACGAATGTGGAGCGCGCGCGCCGTCGTTGCCGCAAGTGTGACACTCGCACACCTGTCTATCTCTCCCCCTCCACACACACACAACGCACGCACGCACACGCACACATGCATGCTGGGCTGGCTCACCCCCCCTCCCCCTTACCCCCAACGGGTGTTCCTCTCTCAGACCCGTTCATCTCTTCTTGGGGGCCTGTGTGCAACTCCCCCTCGACACACACACACAATGCATGCACGCACACACACACGCCTGCTAAGCTGGCTCACACACACACACCCAAACACACACACACGCGCGCACACACACACACACACACACATATGCACGAACACACATGCATGCTGAGCTGGCTCGTACCCCCCACACACACGCACATGCACACACATGCATGCATGCTGAGCTGGCTCGCATGGCCCCTCCCCACACACATACATGCACACACACACACAGGTGTTCCTCTCGCTGACCTGTTCATCTCCCCGGGAGACCTAGCGCCGTTCACGCGGCGGCAGATGGTGGGTCCCTTTCTCCCTCGCGCCCTCCTGCCCTCCTGCCCTCTCGCCCGCTCCCCCTCTCCCTCTCTCCCTCTCCCTCCACACACACCTACACACACACGCACACACGCGCGCGCTCCCTCCCTCCCTTCCTCTCTCTCTCTCTCACTCTCTCACTCTCTCACTCTCTCTCTTTCACTCTCCGTCTCTCCCTCTCTCCCTCAGGTGCTCGTGGTCGACAGCGACGCCTCGCGTGCGTTTGCGTCCCTATCTTTGTCGGAGTCAGGTTGCACCGTTCCACCACTCTGCCTGCTCTCCCCGCCGCACCGCCCGAGCGCGCTGCGCGAGGCAGCCGCGACGGGCTGCTTCTTCACCATGGCGCTCACGTGCCCTGTGATGGCAATGTGAGTGGCTGTGAGGGGTACTATGATGCTGTGCGGGGTACATCCTGATGACGGTGATGATGATGGATGTTACAGTCGTGTGTGACGCACCAACAGGCAGCGCATTCTTCTAGTCTTCTCCTATGTATTCATTCATATGTGTGCGACCGCGACTACGGGATGCTTCTTCACCATGGCGCTGGCGTGCCCTGTGATGGCAATGTGAGTTGATGAGGATTCGCGCACGTGTGTTTGTGTCTGTTTGTGTGTGTGCGTGTGTGCGTATGTGTGCTTGTGCGTGTGTGTGGGGTATGTGCATGTGTGCTGCTGCAACTTCATGGTGCTGTCCTTCACGTGCCCTGTGATGGCAATGTGAGTGGTGGTGGGTGGTGGTGGGCCAACTCGAGCTAGTCCTTACACACACACACACACACGCACACACACACGCACACAGGTGTGTGATGGCTGGCGAGGTCGCGCCGACGCCGGGGCAGCTGGCGGCCCTGGAGCAGGTGTGTGTGTGTGTGTGTGTGCGTGTGTGTCTGGTGCAAAAGGGCGCAACGCGGTTCCGAAGGGCACCGTCACGTCTGTAGGAGGCATATGCATCACAATCACCCTATCACACACACACACACACGCGTACGTAGGTGCTCGACGACGGCTGCGCAGAAATCGCGCGCACGCTGCTAGCAGCGCTGCACCCCGCCGCCGCCACATCTTCCCCCGGCGCCGGCGTGCCCGGGGGGGGCTGGGCAGTAGCTGTGGAGGATGCGCTGCTGCGGCAGCTGGTGGCGCGCTTTGTGTTTGTGCGGGCGGCGCTGTCGATGCATGTCGCGGCACGTGAGTGAGGGGCTTGTCGTGTGTGTGTGTGTGCGTGTGCGTGTGTGTGTCGATGCATGTCGCGGCTCGTGAGTGAGGGGCTTGCGTGTGTGTACGTGTGTGTGTGTGTGTGTGTGCGTGTGTGATTGAGGGGCTTGCGTGTGTTTTATGTGTGCGCGTGGGGGCGTCGACTGCCGGCCTCTGGTACTGCCCAAACTGCTGCACGCAGTGTGCCTCTGTGCGCATCCCTCCGTCTTTCTCTCCCTTTCTCCCTCTTTCTCTCCCTCCTTCTCTCTCTCCCTCTCTCCTTCTCTCTCTCACTCCCCCCCTCTTATCTCTTTCTCCCTCTCTCTCTCCCGGTTCTGCTTCCCCGTCCCTCTTCGAATTCGAATTCCAGCTCCCCGCTTCCTTCTCCCGCTCCCTGTCTCACCCACGCAGCCACCCCTAGCTCCTCTCCCCTCCCAACGCAGGCGGCCGTGACGACTGCCAGCCCTCGGCAGTCCCCGAGCTCCCACTCGCCGTCGGCCCAGGCTCCGCCGTCGCAAGGGACGCCGTGCTCGCGGCGGCGCGCGTGTTCAAGCGCGAGGGCCTCTTCACGCCGCCTAGCTAGCGTCACGCTAGTCTCGTTGGCGGGCCCCGCAGCGTTTCCGCGGGCGTTGCTGCTGCTGGCGCTTAGCGCTTGCGGGCACGCGCGTGTTGAAGCGCGAGGGCATGTTCTCTGCTGGCGTGCCGCATTCTAACAGGCCGGTGATTGTGTGTGTAAAGGGATGTTGATGATGAGAGTTTTACAATCCACTGCCGGCGGTCACACGTTCAGTTCCAAAGCTCCAGCGGGACTTAAGAGAGCAGGCACGAGGCCCACCAAAAAGGTAAAGCTACTAAAGCAGCCCACGGTAGCGCCAACCACGTCGTGGCGGGTGCCAAGCAAGCAGCACCACAGTGCAGGCTCCACACCCAACCCCTCCAGTGGCCGGAGGGCGGGCCCAAGGTATAAAACCATGAAGGGACCAGAAAGCCCTCCCCCAAACCACTGGAAGCGGGTCTGGTAGCACACTCGCCGCAGCACTCTACTCAGCAACCACACCGCACCCGCCACTGCGTGCGTGTGGCGCCACCTCCCCTTCAACACACCCCCAGAGGGGATGCCAACTAGCAAACAGGTGCAGCCAC
This sequence comes from Chlamydomonas sp. UWO 241, assembly GCA_016618255.1. Taxonomy (NCBI): domain Eukaryota; kingdom Viridiplantae; phylum Chlorophyta; class Chlorophyceae; order Chlamydomonadales; family Chlamydomonadaceae; genus Chlamydomonas; species Chlamydomonas priscui. Next base: position 126,102 of record VFSX01000081.1, read on the forward strand.
CCACTCGCCGTCAACCACGAGGCGCGCGCGATGGAACTGCGCCCATGTTGAGGTAAAGCGCAAGTTTCTGCCCAGCTGACAAGTGTTCAAGCTTGTCCCACGTCGGACGAGGCCTCATTCCCCACCACCCCTGGCCCCCGCAACCGAAGGAATTCATTGTGGCGTAGTAGTACTTGCTTGCGCGTCAGAGGTGGTGCTTGGAGGAACTCTTCTCCTGGGGCTGCGCGTCTTCTTGGACCCTGGGTTTCTGCTCCAGATTGATCGGATGGCTGTGGACCCAGGCACGTGTGTGTGCTTGCCACGTGTACCAGGATTGGGCAGGGCGGCTTAAAGCGCGCGCGTGTGTGTGCGCGCGCTCGTGCGTGTGTCCCCCCCTCCTTCCAACCCTTCCACAATCACATTCCTCTTTCTTAACACATCCCACTAGCTAGCATACGCTGCTCGCTGGTTCTGGGTTGTGTGTGCAGGGTGTGTAATGTCCACACTCTTCCTCCTTTAAATCCTCCTCTCTCACTCTCACAACCACTTGATCAAACAGACACCACCAAAAATGCAGGTCAGCCGTGTTTCGTCCCGCTCTGCTGTCCGCGCCACCAGGGCGTCGGCACGCCCGGTGAAGGCCATGGCCTTCAAGGTCACCCTGAAGACCCCCTCAGGTGAGGGCGGCGGCGCGCTTGACTCTCAGCATCGGTCGTTGCATCGACAGGCGTGGGGACGACTGGAGCGGGGGCATGCACACACACAGGCTGGAGGAGTACAGAGCCGCAAACGGCTGCATCATCGCCGATGCGCTCTGCATGGCGCCGCATGTGGGCCTGTGTTGAATTGGACGACTTCACTGGCTCGATTGGGAGGGCGGCGGGGATAGGACGGCGCACGGGGGTACACGCATGCGCTGGCGTCTTCGAAGCTTGAGATGGCTCACCCCCGCCCTCGACGCATGCCCATGGCCCCCCGCAGGCGACAAGACAATCGAGTGCTCCCCGGATACCTACATCCTGGATGCCGCAGAGGTAGGACGGCGCCGCATGCAGCACCCACCCACACAGCCTCATCTCGAACGGCGACGTAAATCGTCATCAGCGTCGGCGTGCCCCCATGCGCCCCACCCTCGTCACCTGCACCAGGGCACACCCATCACAAGCGCATCGTAGGGGCAGGCGCATGCGTGGCGTGCTCCATTGGGCTCACTCACTCATCTCTCCCGCACTCACGCACCCTTCCCGTGTGCGTAGGAGGCCGGCCTCGACCTGCCGTACTCGTGCCGCGCCGGCGCCTGCTCCTCGTGCGCGGGCAAGGTTGTCTCGGGCTCCGTCGACCAGTCCGACCAGTCGTTCCTCGACGACGGCCAGATGGGCAACGGGTTCGTTCTCACCTGCGTGGCTTACCCCACCTCCGACTGCACCATCTCCACCAACCAGGAGGAGGTGAGCACATCACACATGGGAGGGGGGAGGGGGGGGTTGCGCACAATGCCACGTCATGCATCGACCATGCGCGGGAGGTGGAGAGGCGCCCCATGCGGCGTCTCACACGGCCGGGCTCATGGGCGCGCCGCCTCCGGCACCGTAAACTGCCACGCCCATCTGACGGGGCATTGGGCACGCACTCGGCCTCTGACTCAACGCTGCTGCTTGCCTACCGCCCCGCAGGCCCTCTACTAAGCAGCTCTGCTGTGTGCCGGGACGCTGGGGATGACAGGTGTGTGTGCTTCTGTGTGCGTGCGTGCATGCGTGTGACACCGGGCAGAGCACGTCTGCTTGCTTGGGGGGGTCGCGCACCCCTTGGGGGTGGGGGGGCACTTGCCACGCGCTGCACCCGCCCCACCCTCTACGAAGCACCGTCCCGTAACATGGCTCCACCCTTTCCCGCAGGCTGCGCTCGAGCAGCCGGGCGTGTGGCACCCCGCGTGTGCCGAGCTGGTGCGCGGCGTGGCGCGGGGCCCACTGTGAACAGAGCAGACACGGCTGGGGTATGTGTATCGATGTAACGCTGGTGATCGTTTGAGTGTCCTCTCTCTGCGTAACGCAGAGCACCCCTGTCGTGCGTCGTTCTGTCTTCTCCCCGCGGCAGCCACACACACCAGAGGGGGGGTCATTGTACCTTAATTAATGCCCGGCGCAGCATCGGTTTGGCACGACAGTTTTTCTTTTCATGTTGTTCTCGTCGGCACAACAACACGCGACCTGAATCAGCAACAGCACTAGCAGCATGCCACAGTTGCAGAAACAAGCAAAAAAACTGCGACAAACCCAGCCTCCCCCCTTGGTGCCCTCCCGGCTGCCTGACTCGTCCTGTTGCAGCTGTGAATCAAAGTGGCCTGACCACCTGTCGGGATGGGGACGACCTGTTGCTCATGTGTGTTGCTTTACAGGGGTCACTCCAATAAGCGGTGGGGTCGCCTTGTGGTGGAGGACCTATAATCTGTGTGCTACCATTTCACTTGCAGTACGAGGCCCTTGACTTTCAACTGCCTCTTCGGCCCCTCTTGCCCGTGTGACACGCGCCTCTCCTCTCCGTATCCCTCTTGACTTGTCCACCAAACACTCAACCAACGCCACAGTTGCACACCGCTATGCCTCCCACTGTGTATGAAGACACTCAAAAACGCCGCCACCCTCTCTTCGACTTGAGCAGAGCTTTGGCTCTGACACTGACTGATCAATTCAGCAACTGCCAATAGTCGTGACACCTCACACCGCACGCAAGCCGTGCACAAAATGTGACAAGATCGGAGCGTATGGAAAAGCAAGCTTCACAAACCCTCCCCGGGGCCGCACACGTGCCCTCCCGCGATTTGATTAAATAATCAATGCCCCGCCCCTGCCTCCCTCACCCGACACAAACCCAGAGTTCCACCAAGATTCGCCGAGAGCCAACAAATGGTTGCCTCGACCAAATCGAGCAGTGCGGTGTGAAGCAGAGGTTTCCTTGGGGGTGGTTATCCTTTCGTTTTTTTCCCAAAGAAGATTTTCCGGATTCGAAGGGATTCGAAGGGATTTCGAAAAACATCGCTTCGAAAATGAGAGAATCGACGATTTCACACGTTTCCCTCGAGTAAAAATCCCCTCCGCACTTTCCCGAGCGCATCCTCCCTAAAACCATTTGCGCCCTCCAGACACGCTTTTCTTCGTTTCCCGACCGGGGGGGGGGGGAAGGAAACCTCTGGAGTGCAGCCAACAGAGACAAAGACACCGTGTCCCCCACCCCCTAGACGCGTAGTCTAGGCCTCAACTCACGCCCCGGGGTCCTTCGGGCGCGTACGTGGAAAAACCTGTGAAACCGCCATGGTCGCATCAGGTGGTATCGGGTAGCATCCACCCAGTAGACCCGGGTGCACCGGCGTCAGGGTGCGCGCCTCCAGGTCGGGCGCCACCGCCGGCGCTGCCGCTGCTGCCACGCCCGCCTGCCATGCCACCACCGGCTGCATGCCGCCCCCCATGCTCGCCTGCCGCGCCCCCTTTGCGCTGGCCAGCACGACCAGAGCAGGCACCGGCGTCATAGTGTGCGCGCCTGCAGCTTGGGCGACATCGCCGGCGCTGCCGCTGCTGCCACACCCACATGCCACGACCCAGCCGGCTGCATGCCGCCCCCCATGCTTGCCAGCGCCCCCCATGCGCTGGCCAGCACGACCAGAGCAGGCACCGGCGTCATAGTGTGCGTGCCTACAGCTCGGGTGCCACCGCCGGCGCTGCCGCTGCTGCCACGCCCGCCTGCCACGCCACCACTGGCAGAGCACGCCGTGGTAGCATATGGGGGAGCGGGGTGTAGGGTGGTATGCACCCAATAGCCCCGGCACCGGTCCGGCCTACAGCTCGGGCGCCATCGCCATCGCCGGGGCTGCCGCTGCTGCCGCGCCCCCCTGCCACGACCCAACAGGCTGCATGCCGCCCCACATGGCGAGCCAGCGCGGCCGCCAGCGCGTTGAGCAGCAAGACCGGAGCAGGCACCGGCGTCGTGGTGCGCGCCTAGAGCTCGGACGCCATCGCCGGCGCTGCCGCTGCTGCCACGCCCCCGTGTCACGACCCAACCGGCTGCATGCCGCCCCCCATGCGCGCCGGCGCGCCCGCCAGCGTCACACAGCATGACCAGAGCAGGCACCGGCGCCGTAGGGCACGCGCCTAGAGCTCGGACGCCATCGCCGGCGCAGTCGCTGCTGCCACGCCCGCATGCCACGACCCCACCGGCTGCATGCCGCTCCCCATGCTTGCAAGCACGCCCGCCAGCGTGTCACGCAGGCCGCCCCCTAGCGCGCATCCTGCCTCCCAGTGGCCAGAGAGCTCCTCGAGCAGCTGGGAGGTGTTTGCGCCGCCCGCGACGCGCGCAATCCTCGCCGAAATGTCGCCCTGTGCCTGCGTGCGTGTGTGCGTGTATGTGTGTGTGTGTGCATGTGCGTGTGCGCGTGGCTATCCGGTCTCCCGCGGCTCAGAGAGCTCCTGGAGAAGCTGCGAGGTGTGTGCGCCGCCCGCGACGCGTGCGATGCTCGCCGAAATGCCACACACGCACACAAACACATGCACACAAACATGCTCACACACGCACACACACGCACCTCGCTCTGAACCAGGCACACATCAACCAGCAGCGCCAGCAGCAGCAGCACACATGCACACACACACACACACACGCACATCACTCAGCACCACGAAAACACACACGAGCAACACAAGCAGCAGCAACGGACACACACACACACATACACATGCACCGTGTTCAGAACCAGGCACACACCCACGAGCAAAGCCAGCAGCAGCACACACACACACACACCTCGTTCAGCACAAGACACACACCAACGAGCAGCGCCAGCAGCAGCAGTACACACACACACACATATGCACCTCGCTCAGCACCACACACAAATCAACGAGCAGCGCCAGCAGCAGCAGCACACACACACACCAGCACACACACACACACAACCCGTTCAGCACCACGAACACACCCACGAGCAATGCCAGCAGCATACATCCACCCACACCCACATGCACAACACACGACACATGCACACACACACACACACACACGCACACACACGTACACACACACACACACCAACACACACACACCAACACACGCACACACACCTCGTCCAGAACCAGGCACACACCCATGAGCAGCGCCAGCAGCAGCGCTACGAACGCGAGAGCGAGCGACGACGACCACCGGCCGCTTGTGTCCACAAAGCGCCGCGGCGGCTGAGACAGGGGGGGGGGTCCAGCGAGAGTCAAGGAATATGAACCAATCCGATTGACAGTGCTGGATAACATCAATATTGCGTATGTGTGTGTGCACAGAGCCCACCGGCCGCTCGTGACCGCAAAGCGCCGCGGCGGCTGGGAGGGGGGTGGGTGGGTCAGTGTTAGTCAGTGATCCGTGCGTGAGTCAAGGCACAGAAACCAATCCGATTGCTAGTATGCTGAATAACAGCAACATTGGCGTGCGGAAAGAGGCCACCGGCCGCTCATGTCCGCTAAGCGCTGCGGCGGCTGCAGGGAAGGGGGGGGGGGTCGTGCGAGAGTCAAGGAATATAAAGCAATCCGATCGACAGTGCTGAATACCGCACTGCTCAATGTAATTCACGGTTTGAGTAGGTCACGACAGCCAGAATTGCCGTTTTCAGCGTCCTTACGTCCCAGAGTAGTTCACGGCAGCCCCAAAGTCAGACCACGCTTCACGTACCAGTTCATGGCAAAAAAAAGGTAAGAACAATATTGGCATGCACCAAGAGCCAAGGAGCATTGTCTCGTCTTACTGCGGCTGCTGGGGCTCGGTTAACGGAGGCGCGTTCTTGTCGCCGAGCCCTGGACCCAGCAATGCGGCGCTGCTGGTGACGAGGATCTCCGTGCCGCTGACGAGCGGGGTAAAATACGACTGGCCGGGCTCCTGCTAGACTGCCCCTCGGTGGAACACTTCAGGAGCGGCTTGCCCGGCGCTGCCATGGCTTGGCGAGTAGCCGCGGCGCTGCCGCGGCCCGTGCTGGGAGACGGCCCTTATCCTCCCCCCATGCAGGACGCCATGCGGCACCGATCTCAACGAGTTGATCGACGAGCGGAAGAGCTGGCGCCCGTCAATGCATGCTGGACATTGGTCAAGATGGCTTGCCCGTGGAGGTGGGCTACCATCACGGCTTCAGCGGTGGCGACCGCCGAGGCAACACAGAGTAAATCCGCTTCACCAATCGCAGCGTTCGTCACCGCGCTCATCCTCGGGGTCGCTCGTCTGCTGGTGACTGGCGTTGGAAGGTCTTCAGGCAGCCTCCATGACAACTCTGTCGTCCATGCACCCCTGGAGGGTGGGACCTGGCCATGCATGAGGCATGGGGCGCCGGCTGAGCCCCATGCAAACGAGAGCTGGACAGCCATGCACTGCCAGGCGGGGACCGTTCCAGTCAGCGCCAGTCGGCTCTGCCGGCTTGACTGGCCACAAGGCCACTACTGTGACCCTGAGGAAGGTCCTCTCCTATATGCTCCTTGCCAGACATGTCTCTCAGAGACCGCTGTTTGGGGTAGTCTAGCCGGCGGGAGCGGTAGTCTATCGGCCGGGAGCCGGCGGTACTCTAGTACTTAAGTGTGCTGGAGTATCGGCGGGTGTCTCAAGTAGAAGAGTAGCCTGCTTAGCTGGAAACCCCGTGTTACTGTTACTGCCAAGAGCCCACCGGCCGCTCCTGTCCACAAAAGCGTCGCGGCGGCTGGTGGGGAAGGGGGGGAGGAGGTTAGCTGCTAGTACAAAGGACTCTTATAGCTCTCTTTTTGCTCGGGGACTCACCGTTGGCAGGCAGCCGGCTGGTGGCTACCGCCCCTCACAAGGATTTTTTAGGGCCAGAACTAGACTTGGGTCTAGGTGGTTCAAGGACTAGAAGGTAGTCTTTGCTGGACAGCCGATGCGACTGTTGCTGTTACTGCGCGCGTACGCACACGGCGCCGCTAGGTAGCTAGTCAGCGCACTACGAGTGGATGACAACTCACAAAACTGACCCGCTCCCATTGATTCTGTTTTCGGGAAATTTAATTGATTGTCTGCAGCCATTTGACTGAAAATTCGTCTACATGGCTCCCAAATCCGGGGAGGGACTAGTGTGGGCAAATGAGAGTGGGGAGGGTGGTGGCGGTGGTTATGAGCGTGTGGTGGTGGAATGTGGTTGATCAGTGCTAGCCTAGTGCTAGGGATACCCCGGGAATGGCGGAGGAGCTGAGGTGTAAATGAGTTAGGGGCGTGCCGCCTCAGTGATTGTCGAGTGTGGACATGGGCTTGCGTGCCTCTCTCTGGCTCGCTCACAGAACCGTGCGGGGTAGTAAGTAGTTCTTTGCAGTTCGTCACAACGGGAGACTGTGCTGGGGGGCTGTGTGTGATCCCCTTGCTGGCTGTAGCCTTTTCGGGTCTTGTGTTTTTACTTAGGGTCTAGGCGCCCCCGTTGTGTGACGCTTTCGACGACAACGACTACTAGGGATACGTAGGAAAACGCACGAAACACCGCGGCGGCTGGGCGGTGGGTGTGTGTGTGTGGAGGGGGGGGAGGGTCAACCCACCACACCAACACCCCCACCCACCCACCCCACACAAGCACACACACACATTCACACACACACACACACACAAACACACACACACACATGCGCGCACGCACAAACACACACCTCGGCGGCGGTCTTGGCAGCAGCGGCGGCCAACGGTCACCATCAGTCAACGGTCAACGGTCAAAATCTGCAACACAAACACACACCTTGGCGGCAGTCTCGGCAGCGGCTGCTGCCAACGATCAACGGGCTCCATCGGTCAACGGTCAACGGTCAAAACTGCAACACAAACACACTCCTTGGCGGCGGCCTTGGCAGCGGCTGCGGCCAGCGATCAACGGTCAACATCGGTCAACAGCTTCAGCACAAACACACACCTGCGCGGCTGTCTTGGCAGCGGCTGCGGCCAACGGTCAACGGGCTCCATCGGTCAACGGCCAACTGCCAACAACTTCAGCACAAACACACACCTAGGCGGCGGTCTTGGCAGCAGCGGCTGCGCGCTCGGGCGCCATCGGTCAACGGTCAACGATCAACAGCTTCAGCACAAACACACACCTTGGCGGCGGTCTTGGCAGCGTCTGCGGTCAACACTCACCATCGTTCAACGGTCAACGGTCAACAGCTTCAGCACAAACACACACCTTGGCGGCGGTCTTGGCAGCAGCGGCTGCGGCCAACGGTCAACGGTCAACAGCTGCAACACAATACACACCTTGGCGGCAGTTTTGGCAGCGGCTGCGGCCGCGCGCTCGGGCGCCACGCGGTGCTCCCACGCGCGGTGCACGTCGCTGATGTCGCGCGTCGCCTGCCAGATGTTGACGCCTGCAGGGACACATGAGAGTTCAGGGTTAAGGGTTCAGGGTTTAGGGCTTGGGAAGACGAGGGGATTGAGCTGATTCAGGTGTGTGGGGGGGGGGGGCAAGCGGTGCTCCCACGCGCGGTGCATGCCGCTCTGATGTCGCGCGTCACCTGCCAGATGTTGTCGCCTGCAGGGACACATTAGGGTTCAGGGTTTAGGGTTTGGGGTTTAGGGTTTAGGGTTTGGGAAGACGAGGTGATTGAGCTGATTCAGGTGTGTGGGGGGGGGGGAGGGGGGGCACGCGGTGCTCCCACGCGCGGTGCACGTCGCTCTGATGTCGCGCGTCGCCTGCCAGATGTTGACGCCTGAAGGGGGGGGGGGGGATTTCCTCGGTCTCTGAAACTTGCAACTTGCAACTACATGCTTGCGTGTGTGTGGGGGGAGGGGGGGGCGACGCGGTGCTCCCACGCGCGGTGCACGTTGCTCTGATGTCGCGCGTCGCCTGCCACGATGTTCACGCCTGCATGGACGCAACGGCAAGGAGGGAGGGGACACAAACGAAGAGGGGATTGGTTATTAA
>VFSX01000081.1:137500-142500 GCA_016618255.1 Chlamydomonas sp. UWO 241
TATGGAGGTGCCCCTGGCTGTAAAATCCATCAGCGCAGCCTGCCCTACCAATTCCCAACGCCTGAGGCGGCACTTCAGGCGGCGCATTTAATTGCGCGGATCAGGCACCGGGCGTCGCCTGGGGCGCCCCCCTGCTCGCGTCAGGCGGTGCCTGGGGCGTCATCCCGACCGCCTCTGGCGCCACCCCGACCGCCTCTTGCGCCCACCACCCGCCTGAGGCGCACCCCGGACCTTCTCAGACGTTATGACCGCATTCACTTGCGCACACTCAAGCTCGTGATCCAAAACATTGGGCCCAAGATGCTTTTCCCTCCCTCTCTCTCCGTCTTACTCGGTGAGTGCGTGTGCATGTGTGTGTGTGTGTGTGTGTGTGAGACAGAAAGGGAGGGAGGGAAACGCACCTTTGGTCCGATGTTTCGGATCACGCGCCCGAGCGCGCGCGACGCCTCGGTCACGACGTCCTTCCCGAGGTACACTCCGTTGATGCCCTCCTCGTCGGGCGAGTAGTGGATCGCACTGCGGGGCGCGTGCGTGCGTGTGTGTGTGGAGAAGTCATTTATATTGTATTAAAAGATACTATAGTAAAGTGTGTGTGTGTGTGCGTGTATGCGTGTTCCATCCGGGGTACACTCCATTGATGCCCATTTCTCGTCGGGCGAGTAGTGGATCGCAGTGCAGGGTGCGTGCGTGCGTTTTTATTAGTATTAAAAGATACCAAAAAGATAATAACAGCAAAAGTGTGTGTGTTGTGTGTGTGCGTGTTCAATCTAAGGTACACTCCGTTGATGCCGTCCTTGTCGGGCGATTAGTGGATGGTGCTGGGAGGAGGGGGGGGGGAGATGCGTGCTAGCTGGGCTTGTGTGCACGCAGCTGAGGCTACTGTTGCTAGCTGGGCTGGTGCTTGATAGCTGAGGCTAGTGCATGCTTGCTGAGGCTAGTGCATGCTATCTGGGCTAGTGTGCACGCGGCTGGGGTAGGCAGGCAGCAGTAGAAGCAGCAGCAGAAGCAGCAGCAGCAACAGAAGCAGCAGCAGAAGCAGCAGAAGCAGCAGCAAAGGCAGTGGCAGCAGAGCAGAGGCAGGGACAGCAGCAGCAGCAGCAGCAGCAGCAGTGGCAGCGGCAGCGGCAGCGGCAGCAGCAGCAGCAGCAGCGGTGCATGCCATCCAGACCATCGCCTCCCCCCCCCCCCCCTCAATACGGTTACTTCCTGTGACGTTCGATTATTTCCTGTTTTCGGGTTCTTCCGTTACAGCTGCTACTCACACTCGCTGTGATGCAGCGCGTGCACTTGATGCGGCTGCCCCTCCCCTCTTGCGGTTACCTTCTGTCCCAAACAACTTTCAGTTACCTTCGATTACTATCGGTTACTTCTCACCTGTACGCCGCGTCGCTCGCGCCGATGTGCACGCGCTCGCTGTGGCGCAGCGTGCGCCTGCCCTTCCCTCTTGCGGTTACTTGCAGTCTCCAGTCATTTTCGGTTACTTTGTGTTACATTCAGTGACAGTTACTTCTCACCTGTGCGCCGCGTCGCTCGCGCCGATTTGCACACGCTCGATGTGGCGCAGCTGGTACTTGATGCGGCTGCCCCTCCCCCTCTTGTGGTTACATTTGGCCTTACACGACTTTCGGTTACTGTCGGTTCCTTCTCACCTGTACGCCGCGTCGCTTGCGCCGATGTGCACGCGCTCGCTGTGGCGCAGCGTGTGCACTTGATGCGGCTGCCCCTCCCCCTCTTGCAGTTACATTCGGTCCCAAACTACTTTCGGTTACTGTCGGTTACTTTCGGTTACTTCTCACCTGTACGCCGCGTCGCTCGCGCCGATGTGCACGCGCTCGCTGTGGCGCAGCCGGTACTTGATGCGGCTGCCCCACGATGCGTTGTTGGAAAAGAGCACGGCGGCGGCGCCCATGCGGAACAGCAGGTTTGTGACCTGTGTTGTTGCGGGGCGACGGAGTATGGAACCGGAAGGGGGGCGTGGAGGAAGGAAGGGGGGGCGGGTGGGAATTCCCATATCGACAGTGGTGGTGTCACTAAGGAAACCAAGGATGTCCTGTTTGCCCCCAAACATAGGATGCAACACGCCGCCCCGCAGGAGGCGTTTCTTCGTGGAAGAGTGCAAATCGTCGAATTTCACACTTTTCAGAGCAAAATTCCCGCGTTTTGCCCCCGCAGTTTCCCCCCAAATTTCCCGGTTTGCCCCCGCAGCGGCGTCTGCGAGGCTGCGGGGGCGCTAAGAACATCACTGCTGGCTGCACACTCGCCTGTCGCGCGCGGTCCTGCCCCGGGTAGAAGACGTTGGAGGTGACCTCAGTCGTTACGAACACGACATTCGCGTTGGGGTGGGCCTGCGTTGAGGATATTTAGGGTTTCAGCAAGGGGGGGGGGGGAGCAGGGGGGAAGGGGGCAGAAAAACAAAGCTGCAACACCCGCCTGCAGCAGGTCGCGCACGAGCGACACCCCGACGACGCCGTTGGAGCAGCCCGTGGCACTTGCAGCACTCGTGCAACAACTCTGCATCACCCATGCAACACCCGTGCAACAACTCTGCAACCGCCCACCTGCAGCAGGTCGCGCACGAACGACACCCCGATGACGCCGTTGGAGCAGCCTATGCCGCCTGCAACACTCGTGCAACAACTCTGCAACACCCATGCAACACCCGTGCAACGACTCTGCAACCGCCCACCTGCAGCAGGTCGCGCACGAGCGACACCCCGACGACGCCGTTGGAGCAGCCTATGCCGCCTGCAACACTCGTGCAACAACTCTGCAACACCCATGCAACACCCGTGCAACAACTCTGCAACCGCCCACCTGCAGCAGGTCGCGCACGAGCGACATCCCGACGACGCCGTTAGAGCAGCCCATGCCGTCGAGGCTGACGACTGCAACACCCATGCAACAACCCTGCAACATCCATGCAACAAAACTGCAACACCCTTGCAACAACTCTGCAACACCCGCCTGCAGCAGGTCGCGCACGAGTGACATCCCGACGACGCCGTTGGAGCAGCCCATGCCGCCGAGGCTGTGCGACTGCAACACCCATGCAACAACTCTGCAACACCCGTGCAACAACTAAGCAACACCCATACCACAACTTTACAACACTCACCTGCAGTAGGTCGCGCACGAGCGACATGCTGACGACGTTGATGGAGCAGCCCATGCTGCCTGCCACTTGCACCACACATGCAACAACTCTGCAACACCCATGCAACACCCATGCAACAACTCTGCAACATCCGCCAGCAGCAGGTCGCGCACGAGCGACATCCCGGCGACGCTGTTGGAGCAGCCCATGCCGCCGAGCCTGTGCGACTGCACCACCCATGCTGCATGGGCCATGCAACAACTCTGCAACAACTCTGCAACAACTAAGCAACAACTCTGCAACACTCATGCAACAACTCTGCAACACCCACCTGTAGCAGGTCGCGCACGAGCGACATCCCGACGACGCCGTTGGAGCAGCCCATGCCGCCGAGGCTGTACGACTGCACGTCTGACCGCATGCGGAACGTGTTGACCAGCATTGACCCAATGGAGGGCGTCGGGCAGTAGATCGAGCACGTGGTCACGAGGATGTCGATGTCGGACGCGGCTAGGCCGGTCTTGGCCAGGAGGTCCTGCAGAGAGTGTTGTTTGGTTTCGGTTTCAGTTTCGGTTTCGACTTTTTGGCAGGCATGGACGCGGCGGAGGGCATGGGGGCAGTTAGCACATGGAGCACGTCGTGATAGGGGTGTCGATGTTGGACGCGGCTAGGCCGGTCTTGGCCAGGAGGTCCTGCAGCGTTCGTGATTGGTTTCGGTTGTGAGGGTGAGGAGACCACCGCCCAGTCTGGGCTGGCAGCTTCCACACAGCTATCATGCAGCTACCATGCAGCTACCAAGCAGCTCCCACACAGCTACCAAGCAGCTACCACCCACCGTCAACGCTCCAATCGTTGTCATGCGGCACTCCTCCTCTGCCGCCTTCAAATCGGTGATGGGGCTGAGGACACCAACTCCCACCAGTAACAGACTGGCAGCTTCCGCACAGCTACCATGCAGCTACCAAGCAGCTACCACCCACCGTCAACGCCCCAATCGTCGTCATGCGGCACTCCTCCTCTGCCGCCTTCAAATCAGTGATGGGACTTAGTCCGCAATACGATGGGTTGATTGAGTGTGGCAGGTACCTGCGTGGGGGCGTGTGTGAGTGGGGCGAATGTGGGCGTGCGTGTGCGTGTGTGAGCGTGTGTGTGCGTGTGTGCGCGTGTATGAGGGGGGGCGTGTGTGCGTGTACGATTGATTGTACTGTCTGACGGAAGCCTATGCTGGCGTTTGAGACCTGTGTGATTGCTTGTGTGCGCAGCCCAGGCCCAGCACCGCGTGCGTGGTTTGGTGCTACCTCAACTTTCAGCCACGACAGAGGGCGCATGGCAGCGTGCCCCCCCCCCCCTTGCCTACTCCTGCCTGCTCCCCGCGCAGTTGAGGCCCATCACCGCGTGCGTGGTTGGGTGCGCCAACTCTACTTTCAGCCACAACAGAGGGCACATGGCAGCGTGCAACCTCCCCCTCCCCCCTGCCTGCTCCCCCCGCAGCCTAGGCCCAGCACCGTGTGCGTGGTTGGGTGTGCCACCTCACCTTTCAGCCACGACAGAGGGCGCATGGCAGCATGCCAACTCTCCCCCCCTGCCTGCTCCCCTCGCAGCCTAGGTCACGCACCGTGTGCGCGGTTCGGAGCGCCACCTCAACTCTCAATTTTCAGAGGGCACCATCAGGGCACCACAGAGGGCACACCATCAGGGCACACCATCAGGGTGCCCCAACCGAGCACCATCTGAGTGCCGCAACAGGTCACCATCAGGGCACCAACAGAGCACCATCAGAGTGCCCCAACAGAGCACCATCAGGGCACCATCAGCGCACCATCAGCGCACCATCAGAGCACCATCAGAGCACCATCAGAGTGCCCCAACAGAGCACCATCAGGGCACCATCAGCGCACCATCAGCG
>VFSX01000081.1:145000-197500 GCA_016618255.1 Chlamydomonas sp. UWO 241
CCAGCGACTGGGCAACGAACACGTTACAGACACAGCTTCACACACTCGTTGATGCGCCTGAGAGCCCTCACTGTAGTGGCTGAAGCTACAGCAATCCGGTCGCCATCCATCCATCCGTCCATCCATCCAGACAAAGTAAAAGACACTGTGATGTAAAGGCTGCGCCATCCCGATCGATTCCATTGGCTGCTTGACAGTTGCCTGCCTGCTAGCTGCCTGCCTACTGGCTGCCTGACGGCTAGCTGCTGGCAGCACGCTCGCAAGCCCGTGCGCGCACGCGCAGGAGGCAGCTAGCACGCACGTGCATGCACGCGCACACGCACGTAGCCTGATTGTTGCTGCCTAGCTACCTGGCTGCAGCACACGCTGCCTAACTGCCTAGCCGCACGCACGCACGGCGCCTGGTCCGTCGGAGCGAAAACAAGCAGAGCGACGCAGGGAATCGAACCCGCAACCTGCGGACTGGACGCTGCACATGGCACACACATGGGAAGTCCAGCAGCAAGAGCACGGCGCCCTCGTGGCCAGACTCTCACACCAGCGAGGAGGGATGACGACAACGAATAACTCACAGGGCACGCCGCCACACGCCCCCGCTTCACGAACACTGCACGGCCGCAGGAGTTACGCAGTCGTGCACGTAGCGATGATTTCATTTACCTATGCTAGCGAGGTTAGGAGGGTACGCGCTCGAACTGAGAGATGGACGACAACACCTGCTTCTTGCTAGCTCCTCTGCCATCCTGAAATCCCTGCTGATCTGAACATCGATCGGGCTGCTGGGAAGTGGGCATTGGGCAAGTTGTGTCCCGCACCTGACTGCACTACCAAGAGACACACAACAACAGGCAGCGTATTTGAGTGCCCGAGCACTTCGGCGGCAGCTGGCTACTGCTGCACATGTGCACGCGGGTGGTGCTCGGCACCCCTTGAAGCGCAGCGCAGGCCGCTCCCCTGGAGTCACAGTGGTGCTTGTCGCCCGTGAGCGCTCCCGCCGCGACCGCCGTACCGCCCAGCTGGGCCTTTTGTCTGGTCACCGCCTTGGAGATGGAGCCGAGGGCGTGGTGGTCCTCGCCCTTGCGTAGTGCGCGCCCTCGCCTGCTGCCGCCGCAGCTGCAGCCGCAGCTGTCCCTGGCACGCCGCGCAGCCGTCCCTCCCCCCCCCCCGCCTGCTGCGCCCACGCCACCGCCGCCGCCTGCTGAGATGGCCGCTGCCTGGCTGTCCGCATGCTGGTGCGGCAACGCAGCAGTGATGCTGGCGCGCCCACTCCTGCTATCTGCTACCGCGCCAGCGCCGCCATCTGATGCCCGATGCCTGGCAGAACGGGAATAGGGCTTTGCACACGTGCCGACTCGTCTTTCGACACAACTGGTCAACCAATATGCGCGGAGCTGCCAGTGCAGCATGTGGTAAGCCCCGTGCGTCCAGAGGTTTGCAACCTGGCTGTTGGGAGCAGCTCTTTGGAGCGGGCGCCCACGATCATCAGGCACAACTGTACTACATCTCATTGCGATTGCGCTCCTTGGAAGAGTAAAATGTACACAATAAAATGTGCATCACGCTCCTAGGAAGAATGAAATGTACACAGATTGGCGGCCGTGCTGCAAAGGTGGGGAATTGTGGATGTGGCTTGTGGGGGCAGGGCCCGTAACTCCACACCCCATTCCCGCAACCCGTAGCTCAGGCCCTCCCCTACCCAGTAACCTCCAGCAACCCCCCGTAACTCCCGTAACTCCGGCGTCTGTGAGTGTGGCAGGTCGACCGAAGGTGTGGGGTCTCAAGAAAAAAGCCTGATCTCCTCCCTTGACCCTCACTGGCCCTTCCAGAAGCCAAATTTGCCTGGTGCAGTCACGCTGCGGTCATCTTGGGGCGCTGCGCGGGCTTGGAGGGCGCCTATTCGCACTTTCAGCAGCGCTTCACACTTTTCTGAGTTACGGGGCGAGTTACTGGGTTGTAGGCAAGGCTCGCATGTATCTCCCGTAACAGTTACGGCCGGGGTTGAGTTGCGGGAGCTACAGTTACGGGCCCCATCCTCAGCAGTCAGCAAGGCTTGCACGCGCAGCCCCCCAGCACAGTCCCCTGTTGTGACGAACCATAAATAACTACTACCCCACACGGTTCTGAGAGCCAGTCAGAGGCATGCAAGCCCATGTCCACACTCGACAATCACTGAGGCGGCACGCCATAACCATTCCATTTCATTGGCACCTCAACTGCTCCACCACCCCCGGGCCCCACACGGCCCGGAGTGCTGTGTGAATGACAATGAAATTCGCGCAATTTCACCAGCGCCGAATCGGCCAATCTGAATCCGTTTTTTTTGCAGGTTTGTCGACAGAAACATTTGGAGAGCTGACGGAGGGGTGAATGCGATTCTCCCTAGGCTAGGGCTGCCCTGGACCCTGGTCGAACCCTTCCGTGCCCTCACTGAGTGCCCTCGCTGACGTGCCCTCCCTGATCTTCTGCGCTGTGTTCACATGGCTGTACCACCGGCACTCGCGGCTTTCGCGTGGCTGTTCGACGACCCAGCGCACGCCGACGTTCGCCTGCATGTGCGCGTGACCGCGTCGTCCGCGCTCCCAGGCGAGGGCCCTGGGCCGTCTGGACAGGATCGGTCATCATCCAAGCGCCGGCGGGTACTTCGGAGCGACCGATCGCGAGGTGTCGTGGCAGGTGCAGCAGAGGTGGCTGTGCCATCAACCACGGCGCAGCACGCGCAGCACGCGCGCAGCTACTACATGCGCACGCTATCGTCCTGGCCTCACAGAGCGAGTACTTCAAGGTTGGTAGGGAGGGAGGGCGTGCATGCACATGCAGCCAGGCACACGACAAGCACAGCGCGCTGCATCAGAGCGCAGGCGGGGGGCCGCGCATGCTCCTGTCCGCTTCACCACCCGCCCGCCTCTGTCTGCGCGGCACCACGCAGGGGCGCCTTGGTCAGGACAGCAGCCGGTTCAAGCCCGATGTCGCCGAGGGCGGCAGCAGTGGAAGCCGCATCGTGTTCGAGATAGTGGAGGTCGTGGAGCAGGAGGCAGACGTGGAGGTGATGGAGGCGCTGCTGCGCTCAATGTACGGTGCGATGGTGCCCACAGACGTGCTCGTACTGCTGAGGGCCTCGCGCCTGGCGGACCGCTTCCTGGTAAGCCAGGCGGTCGCGCAGCTGCTAGCCTCTCGCCTGTCAGATGTGCCCATCACTGCGGTCACCGATCATGTGCTGGCACTGACGTTTGACACGCACTCGGCCTCGCTTGCCACCCCTCTCCCGCTCGAGCTCATGGAAACGTGCCGTGTGCACCTGCGGACGGCGTTTCGCAACGTGCCAGGTGTGGTGACGCAGCCTGCCCTGCTGGAGCGCTTCCTTGCGCTGCCGCACGCAGCCGTTGTGGCGTGGGCTCAGTCCGACTCACTGCAGGTGCGCGGTGAGAACGAGGTCGTGTACCTCCTGTCTGCATGGGTGAAGGCCCAGGAGGCAGCTGGCCGCCCCTGCGGCGCTGAGCAGCTGGAGCAGCTAGTGCACTCCGTGCGTCTGGCCGACTGCGGCCCCACCTACCTGCAAATGATTGTGCCAGCGCTGGACTGGTTCAAGGGCAGCCGCATGGCTCTGGGCAAGGCTTCCATTGCCCAAACGGCCAAGAAGACAGGAATGATGCCCCAGATGTCTGGCGCCCCGGATACATGGTGGGAAACCAAGCCTCGTGACAAGCTGGCCACGCGCGAGGCGGTCGTTGAGTTCCAGGTCAACGCTGGGGAGCTGACAGTGCTGGGTGCAGTGGGGAAGCAAATCTATTTGGATTCCGTGTTCGTCAACGGCTTCTGGATGAAGGTGGAGCTGCCGTCCCGTGCGAACAAGGCGGCCCCTGGAACAATGACGCTGGGCTGCTACGCCAAAGTCGACGTCAACAAGATGACCAAGGCCGTGCCGTGGCCGGAGCACGCTGCAGTTGCCTCTTCCAACACGATGGAGGGTGGCAAGGCAGTGAAGAGGGGCCCAGGCAACCACATAATTGCTTCCGATGGCTTTGGCTTCCCCAACCTGCTGTCCTCCCCTGCCACATCTGTCACCGCGCTGGTGGCGCCACATCTGGAGGGCGGCCAGCTCAGAGTCACCTTCGAAAGCGTGGACCTCATTTGATGCCGCGCGTGAGGAGCCCTGCTGCACCTGCTCGCAGTGATGTGCCTACGCTTCCGAGTCGGAGCATCCGCCTGCCCCGGCCGGCACGGCGCGCGCTTTACGGAGCGCATCCCATATCCAGGTGGCCGTCGCGCCCCGGCCCTGTAGGCCGCAGCGCTGTGGTCACAGGAGCCTTGAGGGGCGGGGCACCTGAGGGGACGAGTGGACTTCTCTGTTGAGGAACACGTGGACGGGCCCCCGGTTTCGTGCATTGTGGGGCATTTTTTCTCTGCTGATGTTGCTGCATCGATGTGCATCAATGAGGGTGCTGGTATCATTGTTAGTGGTGGGTTTTGTCAGTCATTGTACAATTCGATGTGTTGATGCACGTGGACATGATGGGGAGCCTCATCATCACACCCATCATCACCTGCTCTTTTGAGGCCCCTTGTACATGACGCGGCAGGCACTGTCTTGTAGGCGGGGAGGGGGCGGTAAGTGGGTGGGCATCGCAGCAATGCATGGCCGGGGCAAGATGGATGTACCGCATTTCCTCCACCAAATGTTGATACGGAAATTGTCTGTGGGGCAAGGCCCTCCAACCCATGGGACACTCGCTATGAGAACGAATTTGACAGCGCGCAAGCACGAGAGCGGCAGCTGGCTACTGATGCACATGTGCATGCGGGTGGTGCTCATTACCCCTTGGTGAACCGCAGCCGCAGGCCCCTCCCCTGGGTTTACGGGTGGTGCTTGCTGTGGCGAGGGCAAGCGCTCCCGCTAACACCGCCCGGCTGGGCCACCTGTTGTTTGGTTACCGCCCAGGGATGGGGTTGTAGCCTCATGGTGGTATCTCCCTTGCGTGTGTGTGCGCCCTTGCCTGCTGCAGCAGCAGCTCCTGCTTCTGGCACGTGCGCGTGTCTTTGCCCCGCCACCACCGCCACACGCTGCAGCTGTGTGGCAGAGAAGTAGGAGTAGCGTGCCTCTGTGGTCAGAAAGAGCAGCACCAGCTGCTGGTGCGCCCTCTGCTGCCACAAGCCGCTGCCGCATCGCTGCTGCCACAGGTGGCAGGACGGCAGGTGCAGCATGCTTGTGTGTGGGAGGGCCGCAACTGCCGAGCGACTGCCGCCGCCCGCTGTAATGGCCGCTGCCTGGCTGTCCGCTGCATGCTCGTGGTAGGGCAGCAGTGCTGCTGGCGCGCCCGCTCATCCTGCCAGCCACTCTGCGCCAATGCCGCAAAACGCTGTGATGGCCGCTGCCTGGCTGTCCGCTGCGTGCTCGTGTGGTAGGGCAGCAGTGTTGCTGGCGCGCCCGCTCATCCTGCCAGCCATTCCGCGACAGCGCCGACACTGCTGCCGTCCGCTGTGATGGCCGCCGCCTGGCTGTGCGTTGCCTGCTTATGTGGTAGGGCAGCAGTGCTGCTGGCGCGCCCGCTCCATCCTGCCAGCCACTACGCGCCAGCGCCGCTACTGCCGCCAACCGCTGTGGTGGCCGCTGCCTGGCTGTCCGCTGCGTGCTCGTGTGGTAGGGCAGCAGTGCTGCTGGCGCGCCCGCTTATCCTGCCAGCCACTCCGCGCCAGCGCCGCCACTGCTGCCGCCCGCTGTGATGGCCGCTGCCTGGCTGTCCGCTGCGTGCTCGTGTGGTAGGGCAGCAGTGCTGCTAGCGCGCCCGCTCATCCTGCCACCCATTCCGCGCCAGCGCCGCCTCTGCTGCCGCCCGTCGAGATGGCCGCTGCCTTCCTGTCCGCTGCGTGCACGTGTGGTAGAGGAGCAGTGCTGCTGGCGCGCCCGCTCATCCTACAAGCCACTTAGCGCCAATGTTGCCAACCGCTGTGATGGCCGCTGCCTGGCTGTCCGCTGCGCGCTCGTGTGGTAGGGCAGCAGTGCTGCTAGCGCGACCGCTCATCCTGCCAGCCACTCCACGCCAGCACCGCCACTGTCGCTAACCGCTGTGGTGGCCGCTGCCTGGCTGTCCGCTGCGTGCTTGTGTGGTAGGGCAGCAGTGCTGCTGGCGCGCCCGCTTATCCTGCCAGCCACTCTGCGCCAATGCCGCAAACCGCTGTGATGGCCTCTGCCGTGCTATCCGCTGCGTGCTCGTGTGGTAGGGCAGCAGTGCTGCTGGCGCGCCCGCTCATCCTGCCAGCTACTCCACGCCAGCACCGCCACTGTCGCCAACCGCTGTGGTGGCCGCTGCCTGGCTGTCCGCTGCCTGCTTATGTGGTAGGGTAGCAGTGCTGCTGGCGCGCCCGCTCCATCCTGCCAGCCACTCCGCGCCAGCGCCGCCACTGCTGCCGTCCGCTGTGATGGCCGCTGCCTGGCTGTCCGCTGCGTGCTCGTGTGGTAGGGCAGCAGTGCTGCTGACGCGCCCGCTCATCCTACAAACCACTCCGCGCCAATGCCGCCAACCGCTGTGATGGCCGCTGCCGGCCTGTCCGCTGCGTGCTCGTGTGGTAGGGCAGCAGTGCTGCTAGCGCGACCGCTCATCCTGCCAGCCACTCCACGCCAGCGCCGCCACTGCCGCAAACCGCTGTGGTGGCCGCTGCTTGGCTGTCCGCTGCGTGCTCGTGTGGTAGGGCAGCAGTGCTGCTGGCGCGCCCGCTCCATCCTGCCAGCCACTACGCGCCCGTGCCCCCAACCACTGAGATGGCCGCTGCCTGGCTGTCTGCTGCGTGCTCGTGTGCTAGGGCAGCAGAGCTGCTGGTGCGCCTGCTCATCCTGCCAGCCACTACGCGCCAGCGTCGCCATTGCCGCCAACTGCTGTGGTGGCCGCTGCCTGGCTGTCCGCTGCGTGCTCGTGGTAGGGCAGCAGTGCTGCTGGCGCGCCCGCTCATCCTGCCAGCCACTCTGCGCCAATGCCGCAAACCGCTGTAATGGCCGCTGCCTGGCTGTCCGCTGCGTGCTCGTGGTAGGGCAGCAGTGCTGCTGGCGCGCCCGCTCATCCTACAAGCCACTCCGCGCCAATGTTGCCAACCGCTGTGATGGCCGCTGCCTGGCTGTCCGCTGCGTGCTCGTGTGGTAGGGCAGCAGTGCTGCTAGCGCGACCGCTCATCCTGCCAGCCACTCCACGCCAGCACCGCCACTGTCGCTAACCGCTGTGGTGGCCGCTGCCTGGCTGTCCGCTGCGTGCTTGTGTGGTAGGGCAGCAGTGCTGCTGGCGCGCCCGCTTATCCTGCCAGCCACTCCGCGCCAATGCCGCCAACCGCTGTGATGGCCGCTGCCGGCCTGTCCGCTGCGTGCTCGTGTGGTAGGGCAGCAGTGCTGCTAGCGCGACCGCTCATCCTGCCAGCCACTCCACGCCAGCGCCGCCACTGCCGCAAACCGCTGTGGTGGCCGCTGCTTGGCTGTCCGCTGCGTGCTCGTGTGGTAGGGCAGCAGTGCTGCTGGCGCGCCCGCTCATCCTGCCAGCCACTCCGCGCCCGTGCCCCCAACCACTGAGATGGCCGCTGCCTGGCTGTTTGCTGCGTGCTCGTGTGCTAGGGCAGCAGAGCTGCTGGTGCGCCTGCTCATCCTGCCAGCCACTACGCGCCAGCGTCGCCATTGCCGCCAACTGCTGTGGTGGCCGCTGCCTGGCTGTCCGCTGCGTGCTCGTGGTAGGGCAGCAGTGCTGCTGGCGCGCCCGCTCATCCTGCCAGCCACTCTGCGCCAATGCCGCAAACCGCTGTAATGGCCGCTGCCTGGCTGTCCGCTGCGTGCTCGTGGTAGGGCAGCAGTGCTGCTGGCGCGCCCGCTCCATCCTGGCAGCGACTATGCGCCAGCGCCGCCACTGCCGCCAACCGCTGTAATGGCCGCTGCCTGGCTGTCCGCTGCGTGCTCGTGGTAGGGCAGCAGTGCTGCTGGCGCGCCCGCTCATCCTACAAGCCACTCCGCGCCAATGTTGCCAACCGCTGTGATGGCCGCTGCCTGGCTGTCCGCTGCGTGCTCGTGTGGTAGGGCAGCAGTGCTGCTAGCGCGACCGCTCATCCTGCCAGCCACTCCACGCCAGCACCGCCACTGTCGCTAACCGCTGTGGTGGCCGCTGCCTGGCTGTCCGCTGCGTGCTTGTGTGGTAGGGCAGCAGTGCTGCTGGCGCGCCCGCTTATCCTGCCAGCCACTCCGCGCCAATGCCGCCAACCGCTGTGATGGCCGCTGCCGGCCTGTCCGCTGCGTGCTCGTGTGGTAGGGCAGCAGTGCTGCTAGCGCGACCGCTCATCCTGCCAGCCACTCCACGCCAGCGCCGCCACTGCCGCAAACCGCTGTGGTGGCCGCTGCTTGGCTGTCCGCTGCGTGCTCGTGTGGTAGGGCAGCAGTGCTGCTGGCGCGCCCGCTCATCCTGCCAGCCACTCCGCGCCCGTGCCCCCAACCACTGAGATGGCCGCTGCCTGGCTGTTTGCTGCGTGCTCGTGTGCTAGGGCAGCAGAGCTGCTGGTGCGCCTGCTCATCCTGCCAGCCACTACGCGCCAGCGTCGCCATTGCCGCCAACTGCTGTGGTGGCCGCTGCCTGGCTGTCCGCTGCGTGCTCGTGGTAGGGCAGCAGTGCTGCTGGCGCGCCCGCTCATCCTGCCAGCCACTCTGCGCCAATGCCGCAAACCGCTGTGATGGCCGCTGCCTGGCTGTCCGCTGCGTGCTCGTGTGGTAGGGCAGCAGTGCTGCTAGCACGACCGCTCATCCTGCCAGCCACTCCACGCCAGCACCGCCACTGTCGCTAACCGCTGTGGTGGCCGCTGCCTGGCTGTCCGCTGCGTGCTTGTGTGGTAGGGCAGCAGTGCTGCTGGCGCGCCCGCTTATCCTGCCAGCCACTCCGCGCCAATGCCGCCAACCGCTGTGATGGCCGCTGCCGGCCTGTCCGCTGCGTGCTCGTGTGGTAGGGCAGCAGTGCTGCTAGCGCGACCGCTCATCCTGCCAGCCACTCCACGCCAGCGCCGCCACTGCCGCAAACCGCTGTGGTGGCCGCTGCTTGGCTGTCCGCTGCGTGCTCGTGTGGTAGGGCAGCAGTGCTGCTGGCGCGCCCGCTCATCCTGCCAGCCACTCCGCGCCCGTGCCCCCAACCACTGAGATGGCCGCTGCCTGGCTGTTTGCTGCGTGCTCGTTGCTAGGGCAGCAGAGCTGCTGGTGCGCCTGCTCATCCTGCCAGCCACTACGCGCCAGCGTCGCCATTGCCGCCAACTGCTGTGGTGGCCGCTGCCTGGCTGTCCGCTGCGTGCTCGTGGTAGGGCAGCAGTGCTGCTGGCGCGCCCGATCATCCTGCCAGCCACTCTGCGCCAATGCCGCAAACCGCTGTAATGGCCGCTGCCTGGCTGTCCGCTGCGTGCTCGTGGTAGGGCAGCAGTGCTGCTGGCGCGCCCGCTCATCCTACAAGCCACTCCGCGCCAATGTTGCCAACCGCTGTGATGGCCGCTGCCTGGCTGTCCGCTGCGTGCTCGTGTGGTAGGGCAGCAGTGCTGCTAGCGCGACCGCTCATCCTGCCAGCCACTCCACGCCAGCACCGCCACTGTCGCTAACCGCTGTGGTGGCCGCTGCCTGGCTGTCCGCTGCGTGCTTGTGTGGTAGGGCAGCAGTGCTGCTGGCGCGCCCGCTCATCCTGCCAGCCACTCCGCGCCCGTGCCCCCAACCACTGAGATGGCCGCTGCCTGGCTGTTTGCTGCGTGCTCGTGTGCTAGGGCAGCAGAGCTGCTGGTGCGCCTGCTCATCCTGCCAGCCACTACGCGCCAGCGTCGCCATTGCCGCCAACTGCTGTGGTGGCCGCTGCCTGGCTGTCCGCTGCGTGCTCGTGTGGTAGGGCAGCAGTGCATCTGGCACGCCCGCTCCATCCTGGCAGCGACTACGCGCCAGCGCCGCCACAGCCTCCAACCGCTGTGGTGGCAGCTGCCTGGCTGTCCGCTGCGTGCTCGTGTGTTAGGGCAGCAGTGCTGCTGGCGTGCCAGCTCCATCCTTCCAGCCAGTACGCGCCAGTGCCGCTACTGCCGCCAACCGCTGTGGTGGCCGCTGCCTGGCTGTCCGCTGCGTGCTCGTGTTGCAGGGCAGCAGTGCTGCTGGCGCGCCCGCTCCTTCCTGCCAGCCACTACGCGCCAGCGCCGCCACTGTTGCCAACCGCTGTGGTGGCCGCTGCCTGGCTGTTCGTTACGTGCTCGTGTGGTAGGGCAGCAGTGCTGCTGGCGCGCCCGCTCCATCCTGGCAGCGACTATGCGCCAGCGCCGCCACTGCCGCCAACCGCTGTTGTGGCCGCTGCCTGGCTGTCCGCTGCATGCTTGTCTGGTAGGGCAGCAGTGCTGCTGGCGCGCCCGCTCCATCCTGCCAGCCACTACGCGCCAGCGCCGCTACTGCCGCCAACCGCTGTGGTGGCCGCTGCCTGGCTGTCCGCAGCGTGCTCGTGTGGTAGGGCAGCAGTGCTGCTGGCGTGCCCACTCATCCTGCCAGCCGCTTTGCGCCAGTGCCGCCAACCTCTGTGATGGCCGCTGCCTGACTGTCCACTGCGTGCTCGTGTGGTAGGGCAGCAGCGCTGCTGGCGCGCACGCGGCCGCTCATCCTGCCAGTCACTCCGCGCCAGCGCCCCCACCATTGCCGCTCGTAGTGATGGCCGCTGCCTGGCTGTCCGCTGCGTGCTCGTGTGGTAGGGCAGCAGTGCATCTGGCACACTCGCTCCATCCTGCCAGCCACTACGCGCCAGTGCCGCCACTGCCGCCAACCGCTGTGGTGGCCGCTGCCTGGCTGTCCGCTGCATGCTTGTGTGGTAGGGCAGCAGTGCTGCTGGCGCGCCCGCTCATCCTGCCAGCCACTCTGTGCCAATGCCGCAAACCACTGTGATGGCCGCTGCCTGGCTGTTTGCTGCGTGCTCGTGTGGTAGGGTAGCAGAGCTGCTGGTGCGCCTGCTTATCCTGCCAGCCACTACGTGCCAGCGTCGCCATTGCCGCCAACTGCTGTGATGGCCGCTGCCTGGCTGTCCGCTGCGTGCTCGTGTGGTAGGGCAGCAGTGCTGCTGGCACGCCCGATCCATCCTGGCAGCGACTACGCGCCAGCGCCGCCACTGCCGCCAACCGCTGTGGTGGCCGCTGCCTGGCTGTCCGCAGCGTGCTCGTGTGGTAGGGCAGCAGTGCTGCTGGCACGCTCGCTCCATCCTGCCAGCCACTACGCGCCAGTGCTGCTACTGCTGCCAACCGCTGTGATGGCCTCTGCCGTGCTATCCGCTGCGTGCTCGTGTGGTAGGGCAGCAGTGCTGCTGGCGCGCCCGCTCATCCTGCCAGCTACTCCACGCCAGCACCGCCATTGCCGCCAACTGCTGTGATGGCCGCTGCCTGGCTGTCCGCTGCCTGCTTATGTGGTAGGGTAGCAGTGCTGCTGGCGCGCCCGCTCCATCCTGCCAGCCACTCCGCGCCAGCGCCGCCACTGCTGCCGTCCGCTGTGATGGCCGCTGCCTGGCTGTCCGCTGCGTGCTCGTGTGGTAGGGCAGCAGTGCTGCTGACGCGCCCGCTCCTCCTACAAACCACTCCGCGCCAATGCCGCCAACCGCTGTGATGGCCGCTGCCGGCCTGTCCGCTGCGTGCTCGTGTGGTAGGGCAGCAGTGCTGCTAGCGCGACCGCTCATCCTGCCAGCCACTCCACGCCAGCGCCGCCACTGCCGCAAACCGCTGTGGTGGCCGCTGCTTGGCTGTCCGCTGCGTGCTCGTGTGGTAGGGCAGCAGTGCTGCTGGCGCGCCCGCTCCATCCTGCCAGCCACTACGCGCCCGTGCCCCCAACCACTGAGATGGCCGCTGCCTGGCTGTCTGCTGCGTGCTCGTGTGCTAGGGCAGCAGAGCTGCTGGTGCGCCTGCTCATCCTGCCAGCCACTACGCGCCAGCGTCGCCATTGCCGCCAACTGCTGTGGTGGCCGCTGCCTGGCTGTCCGCTGCGTGCTCGTGGTAGGGCAGCAGTGCTGCTGGCGCGCCCGCTCATCCTGCCAGCCACTCTGCGCCAATGCCGCAAACCGCTGTAATGGCCGCTGCCTGGCTGTCCGCTGCGTGCTCGTGGTAGGGCAGCAGTGCTGCTGGCGCGCCCGCTCATCCTACAAGCCACTCCGCGCCAATGTTGCCAACCGCTGTGATGGCCGCTGCCTGGCTGTCCGCTGCGTGCTCGTGTGGTAGGGCAGCAGTGCTGCTAGCGCGACCGCTCATCCTGCCAGCCACTCCACGCCAGCACCGCCACTGTCGCTAACCGCTGTGGTGGCCGCTGCCTGGCTGTCCGCTGCGTGCTTGTGTGGTAGGGCAGCAGTGCTGCTGGCGCGCCCGCTTATCCTGCCAGCCACTCCGCGCCAATGCCGCCAACCGCTGTGATGGCCGCTGCCGGCCCGTCCGCTGCGTGCTCGTGTGGTAGGGCAGCAGTGCTGCTAGCGCGACCGCTCATCCTGCCAGCCACTCCACGCCAGCGCCGCCACTGCCGCAAACCGCTGTGGTGGCCGCTGCTTGGCTGTCCGCTGCGTGCTCGTGTGGTAGGGCAGCAGTGCTGCTGGCGCGCCCGCTCATCCTGCCAGCCACTCCGCGCCCGTGCCCCCAACCACTGAGATGGCCGCTGCCTGGCTGTTTGCTGCGTGCTCGTTGCTAGGGCAGCAGAGCTGCTGGTGCGCCTGCTCATCCTGCCAGCCACTACGCGCCAGCGTCGCCATTGCCGCCAACTGCTGTGGTGGCCGCTGCCTGGCTGTCCGCTGCGTGCTCGTGGTAGGGCAGCAGTGCTGCTGGCGCGCCCGCTCATCCTGCCAGCCACTCTGCGCCAATGCCGCAAACCGCTGTAATGGCCGCTGCCTGGCTGTCCGCTGCGTGCTCGTGGTAGGGCAGCAGTGCTGCTGGCGCGCCCGCTCCATCCTGGCAGCGACTATGCGCCAGCGCCGCCACTGCCGCCAACCGCTGTAATGGCCGCTGCCTGGCTGTCCGCTGCGTGCTCGTGGTAGGGCAGCAGTGCTGCTGGCGCGCCCGCTCATCCTACAAGCCACTCCGCGCCAATGTTGCCAACCGCTGTGATGGCCGCTGCCTGGCTGTCCGCTGCGTGCTCGTGTGGTAGGGCAGCAGTGCTGCTAGCGCGACCGCTCATCCTGCCAGCCACTCCACGCCAGCACCGCCACTGTCGCTAACCGCTGTGGTGGCCGCTGCCTGGCTGTCCGCTGCGTGCTTGTGTGGTAGGGCAGCAGTGCTGCTGGCGCGCCCGCTTATCCTGCCAGCCACTCCGCGCCAATGCCGCCAACCGCTGTGATGGCCGCTGCCGGCCTGTCCGCTGCGTGCTCGTGTGGTAGGGCAGCAGTGCTGCTAGCGCGACCGCTCATCCTGCCAGCCACTCCACGCCAGCGCCGCCACTGCCGCAAACCGCTGTGGTGGCCGCTGCTTGGCTGTCCGCTGCGTGCTCGTGTGGTAGGGCAGCAGTGCTGCTGGCGCGCCCGCTCATCCTGCCAGCCACTCCGCGCCCGTGCCCCCAACCACTGAGATGGCCGCTGCCTGGCTGTTTGCTGCGTGCTCGTGTGGTAGGGCAGCAGAGCTGCTGGTGCGCCTGCTCATCCTGCCAGCCACTACGCGCCAGCGTCGCCATTGCCGCCAACTGCTGTGGTGGCCGCTGCCTGGCTGTCCGCTGCGTGCTCGTGTGGTAGGGCAGCAGTGCTGCTGGCGCGCCCGCTCATCCTACAAGCCACTCCGCGCCAATGTTGCCAACCGCTGTGATGGCCGCTGCCTGGCTGTCCGCTGCGTGCTCGTGTGGTAGGGCAGCAGTGCTGCTAGCACGACCGCTCATCCTGCCAGCCACTCCACGCCAGCACCGCCACTGTCGCTAACCGCTGTGGTGGCCGCTGCCTGGCTGTCCGCTGCGTGCTTGTGTGGTAGGGCAGCAGTGCTGCTGGCGCGCCCGCTTATCCTGCCAGCCACTCCGCGCCAATGCCGCCAACCGCTGTGATGGCCGCTGCCGGCCTGTCCGCTGCGTGCTCGTGTGGTAGGGCAGCAGTGCTGCTAGCGCGACCGCTCATCCTGCCAGCCACTCCACGCCAGCGCCGCCACTGCCGCAAACCGCTGTGGTGGCCGCTGCTTGGCTGTCCGCTGCGTGCTCGTGTGGTAGGGCAGCAGTGCTGCTGGCGCGCCCGCTCATCCTGCCAGCCACTCCGCGCCCGTGCCCCCAACCACTGAGATGGCCGCTGCCTGGCTGTTTGCTGCGTGCTCGTGTGCTAGGGCAGCAGAGCTGCTGGTGCGCCTGCTCATCCTGCCAGCCACTACGCGCCAGCGTCGCCATTGCCGCCAACTGCTGTGGTGGCCGCTGCCTGGCTGTCCGCTGCGTGCTCGTGGTAGGGCAGCAGTGCTGCTGGCGCGCCCGATCATCCTGCCAGCCACTCTGCGCCAATGCCGCAAACCGCTGTGATGGCCGCTGCCTGGCTGTCCGCTGCGTGCTCGTGTGGTAGGGCAGCAGTGCTGCTAGCACGACCGCTCATCCTGCCAGCCACTCCACGCCAGCACCGCCACTGTCGCTAACCGCTGTGGTGGCCGCTGCCTGGCTGTCCGCTGCGTGCTTGTGTGGTAGGGCAGCAGTGCTGCTGGCGCGCCCGCTTATCCTGCCAGCCACTCCGCGCCAATGCCGCCAACCGCTGTGATGGCCGCTGCCGGCCTGTCCGCTGCGTGCTCGTGTGGTAGGGCAGCAGTGCTGCTAGCGCGACCGCTCATCCTGCCAGCCACTCCACGCCAGCGCCGCCACTGCCGCAAACCGCTGTGGTGGCCGCTGCTTGGCTGTCCGCTGCGTGCTCGTGTGGTAGGGCAGCAGTGCTGCTGGCGCGCCCGCTCATCCTGCCAGCCACTCCGCGCCCGTGCCCCCAACCACTGAGATGGCCGCTGCCTGGCTGTTTGCTGCGTGCTCGTTGCTAGGGCAGCAGAGCTGCTGGTGCGCCTGCTCATCCTGCCAGCCACTACGCGCCAGCGTCGCCATTGCCGCCAACTGCTGTGGTGGCCGCTGCCTGGCTGTCCGCTGCGTGCTCGTGGTAGGGCAGCAGTGCTGCTGGCGCGCCCGATCATCCTGCCAGCCACTCTGCGCCAATGCCGCAAACCGCTGTAATGGCCGCTGCCTGGCTGTCCGCTGCGTGCTCGTGGTAGGGCAGCAGTGCTGCTGGCGCGCCCGCTCATCCTACAAGCCACTCCGCGCCAATGTTGCCAACCGCTGTGATGGCCGCTGCCTGGCTGTCCGCTGCGTGCTCGTGTGGTAGGGCAGCAGTGCTGCTAGCGCGACCGCTCATCCTGCCAGCCACTCCACGCCAGCACCGCCACTGTCGCTAACCGCTGTGGTGGCCGCTGCCTGGCTGTCCGCTGCGTGCTTGTGTGGTAGGGCAGCAGTGCTGCTGGCGCGCCCGCTCATCCTGCCAGCCACTCCGCGCCCGTGCCCCCAACCACTGAGATGGCCGCTGCCTGGCTGTTTGCTGCGTGCTCGTGTGCTAGGGCAGCAGAGCTGCTGGTGCGCCTGCTCATCCTGCCAGCCACTACGCGCCAGCGTCGCCATTGCCGCCAACTGCTGTGGTGGCCGCTGCCTGGCTGTCCGCTGCGTGCTCGTGTGGTAGGGCAGCAGTGCATCTGGCACGCCCGCTCCATCCTGGCAGCGACTACGCGCCAGCGCCGCCACAGCCTCCAACCGCTGTGGTGGCAGCTGCCTGGCTGTCCGCTGCGTGCTCGTGTGTTAGGGCAGCAGTGCTGCTGGCGTGCCAGCTCCATCCTTCCAGCCAGTACGCGCCAGTGCCGCTACTGCCGCCAACCGCTGTGGTGGCCGCTGCCTGGCTGTCCGCTGCGTGCTCGTGTTGCAGGGCAGCAGTGCTGCTGGCGCGCCCGCTCCTTCCTGCCAGCCACTACGCGCCAGCGCCGCCACTGTTGCCAACCGCTGTGGTGGCCGCTGCCTGGCTGTTCGTTACGTGCTCGTGTGGTAGGGCAGCAGTGCTGCTGGCGCGCCCGCTCCATCCTGGCAGCGACTATGCGCCAGCGCCGCCACTGCCGCCAACCGCTGTTGTGGCCGCTGCCTGGCTGTCCGCTGCATGCTTGTCTGGTAGGGCAGCAGTGCTGCTGGCGCGCCCGCTCCATCCTGCCAGCCACTACGCGCCAGCGCCGCTACTGCCGCCAACCGCTGTGGTGGCCGCTGCCTGGCTGTCCGCAGCGTGCTCGTGTGGTAGGGCAGCAGTGCTGCTGGCGTGCCCACTCATCCTGCCAGCCGCTTTGCGCCAGTGCCGCCAACCTCTGTGATGGCCGCTGCCTGACTGTCCACTGCGTGCTCGTGTGGTAGGGCAGCAGCGCTGCTGGCGCGCACGCGGCCGCTCATCCTGCCAGTCACTCCGCGCCAGCGCCCCCACCATTGCCGCTCGTAGTGATGGCCGCTGCCTGGCTGTCCGCTGCGTGCTCGTGTGGTAGGGCAGCAGTGCATCTGGCACACTCGCTCCATCCTGCCAGCCACTACGCGCCAGTGCCGCCACTGCCGCCAACCGCTGTGGTGGCCGCTGCCTGGCTGTCCGCTGCATGCTTGTGTGGTAGGGCAGCAGTGCTGCTGGCGCGCCCGCTCATCCTGCCAGCCACTCTGTGCCAATGCCGCAAACCACTGTGATGGCCGCTGCCTGGCTGTTTGCTGCGTGCTCGTGTGGTAGGGTAGCAGAGCTGCTGGTGCGCCTGCTTATCCTGCCAGCCACTACGTGCCAGCGTCGCCATTGCCGCCAACTGCTGTGATGGCCGCTGCCTGGCTGTCCGCTGCGTGCTCGTGTGGTAGGGCAGCAGTGCTGCTGGCACGCCCGATCCATCCTGGCAGCGACTACGCGCCAGCGCCGCCACTGCCGCCAACCGCTGTGGTGGCCGCTGCCTGGCTGTCCGCAGCGTGCTCGTGTGGTAGGGCAGCAGTGCTGCTGGCACGCTCGCTCCATCCTGCCAGCCACTACGCGCCAGTGCTGCTACTGCTGCCAACCGCTGTGGTGGCCGCTGCCTGGCTGTCCGCTGCGTGCTCGTGTGGTAGGGCAGCAGTGCTGCTGGCGCGCCTGCTCATCCTGCCAGCCACTCCGCGTCAGCGCCGCCATTGCCGCCAACTGCTGTGATGGCCGCCTGTCAGTCGGTCAGCCTGGCTGTCTGCTGCGTGCTCATGTTGGAGGGTATCACGAATTGCATGCGTGTGTGACAGGATATCAGGAGCAGCACGCTGGTACGACCACTACTGCTGCCACCAGCTGCGATGACCACTACCTGATTGGCCGGTCGCTACGTGCTTGCAAGGAAGCACAGTAGCACCGCCGCTGTCTCGCCCACTGCTGCCGTCACTAGCTGCGGTGCTATACTCAGACCTGGGCCGGCTGTAGCGTGGCTGCTTGCTGCAATGCGACTGCTGCGATTGACAAGCCGGGAGCGCTACTTGGCTGCCCTGTGTGTGTGTGTGTGTGTGTGGCGGGCGGTGCTCTCGGCCCCCGGGGAATGGGAGCTGCTGCCGGGGGGGCCTTGTGCTACCTGGCCACCGGTGGCGCTGCTGCTGCCAAGGGGGCAAGATGGGGGCCAAGGGGGCAAGACCTGGCCGCCGATACCGAAGCGGCAGCCCGCATGGTGAAGCGCCGCTTGCTGCAGTAGCACTTCCCAGCTTCTTCCCGTGTGTGCATAGACTTGCAATCGGTGACCAGTACTTTGTCTGCGCACGCGACGACACATCAAGCCCAACCCGCCGCAATCTCTCACGGCCCTACGGCCATTTCCCGCAGGCAGGATCGTGCCCCTCATTGCGAATGCAGCAGCTGGTCCTGAAGGCGCCTGATACACATACACACCCACCGAGGGACTAGATGGACTTGGTAGAGCCTGGCCTGCTCAGCGGCCCGCTCAGCATCTTACAGCCCTCAACTGACCCTCACCAACTAACTAACCGTCCAGTCACCATCCGCCTCCCATGCATACACTGCCAGGCTCCGTAATCCACCTCATGGCCATCCACACAGCTCCCCCAATCCCATGCCCAGAGGGGTGCGTCCTGCTGTCACCCGCGAGCAGTTGAGGCTCCTACTTGGTCCGCGCGCGCGTCGCCACGGCGCCCCCGACCGCTGCAATCTCCCACGGCCCCATCTCCCACCGCAGGCTCACGCCCCGCTCCGCATACGCGGCAGCCCACGACTGTGGCGGCTTCACGCCTGGGAGCTGGCGGAGCGCCAGGGACAGCTGCACGAGGGCGCTGGTGCCGTAGAGGGCGAGCGCGGGCTCGGTCGCCTGCGTGGTGTGTGTGCGTGTGCGTGTGCATGTTTTTTTTTTTTTTTTTTTTTTTGAGTGCATGCGACGACCAACACCCGTGGCAACGCACCAGCAGCGATCCAGCGCGGCCCGCACTTTCCTGGGCACCTGCCACCCACCTGCCACCCACCTGCCACCAACCTACCGCCCACCTGCTTGCCTCCCACCCAGTGCCTGCCACGCACCTTCCAGTATGCGCGCAGCCATGCGTCCGGCACCGCCACCGCGCCGCCACTGCCACTGCTGTTGCTCTCGCTGCTGGCGTCGCCGCCGCTGCGGCTGCCGCTCTCGCCACCTGCCGCCACGCCGACGCTGCTGCGATTGCCGCCACTGCCACTGCCGCCCCTGCCCCTGCCGCTGCCGCCACTGCCGTTGCCGCCGCCTGCCATCGAGCCTGCCGCCACGCTGACGCTGCTGTCGGTGTCGCCCCCGCACTCGCCACATGCGGCCGCTATCGCGACCAGGCAGCCGGCGGCGTTGAGCTGAACACATACGCAGGGGGCGGTGTGTGTGGGGTGGAGGGGTGGGGGAGAGGGAGAGTGAGTGTGCATGTGTGTGCATGTGTGTGTGTGTGTGTGTGTGTGTGTGTGTTCGACGCTATTGACGGACACCCTTATGCAGACCTCTGGAACGATATCGCCGTTATATATGAAACGATCTGGAATGGAATGGAATGTGTGTGTGTGTGTGTGTATGTTGGACAACGATCTGGAATGGAATGGAATGTGTGTGTGTGTGTGTGTGTTGGACGAGTGTCCGGCGCTATTGACAGGCACCCTTATGCAGACCTCTGGAACGATATCGCCGTTATCTATGCAACGATCTGGAATGCAATGGAATGGAATGTGTGTGTGTGCACGCACACGTGGGAAACACACCTGGCGGGGCAGCCCTTGAAGCTCTCTGCCCAGCCGCGGCGCCGCATGGAGATTTTCGGGGCTTCTGTGGTATAGAAGCCCCTATAGTCTTCTATAGAATATACAGTTACAGTTACATCGGCTTTCCAGCAAAGACTACCTCTAGTCCTGGTACCACCGCCTAGACCCAAGTCCAGTTCTGGCCCTAACAATTACTTGTGAGGGGCGGTAGCCACCAGCCGGCTGCCTGCCAACGTGTAGTCCCAGAGCAAAAAGGAGAGCTATTGTGCGACGCCTCCAAAATAGGTCCTAACTGCTTCTAGGGGATAGGGGGTCAAGTGGCGCTTGCCAATCTACTTGACCGCCGTGGTGGAGGGGCCGGCGCCTGAGGGGCAGCCGGACCGTACACCACGGCTCTCCACCCGACCCTATCCTGAGCACGCTCAAACGCCGTGTCCGAAAAAGTCTTCCAATCAGAACGAGTGCCACTAGTTTCGCCTAGCTGCTGAATCAGTAGCTTAAGAAAATAGTGTCGGGAGGAGGCTGGAGGCCGGCCTTGCTGCCGAGCCACATCCATTGTGCAGTCAAAAGTCGTACGAGGAAGACGAGAAGCCGGCATGCGCATCACATGGCCTAGCCTATAGAATATAAGAGACTCTAAAGTATAGCGTCTCTATATTATAGAGGAGAATGCCCATCCCCTAGGGCTGTGTGCACCCAACCCTTAGGGTGTTCATGCCACTGCTAGGACCTTTGGGACTGCCCTGTCCTCCTGGAAGAGGCCCCTGCAGCTGCATGGCACGCACCTGGCGGGGCAGCCCTCGCAGCTCTGCGCCGAGCCGCGGCGCAGTCGCAGTGAAGTAGTCGGCCAGCCATGCATGCCGTGCGGTGCGCCAGCCGGGCAGCCTGCGTTGTGGGAGCGTTTTTGTGTGTGTTTGTGATGGCGATGATGGTGATGGTGGGTTGGGGTTGAGGGGCGGGTTTCGAACAAGTCGGCCAGCGACGCATGCCGTGCGGTGCGCTAGCCGGGCAGCCTGCGCTGGGTGCGCGGTCGTGGGAGGTGTGTGTGACCTGACCTGATCTGAGCACTGCGATATGATGTGTTGTGATCTGAGCTGAACTGGTCCGCTCTGATCTAAACTGATATGCCCTCCGGCCCCGCCCACCACCGCCACCACCAACAACAGCATCACACACCTGGCAGACAGCAGGCAGGCGGAAATATCTGGCAGGGAGCACACACACACACACACACGTGCGCGCGTGCACACACACATGCACACATGCACACACACACACACGCACCTGCTGGCAGCCAGCATGAAGGCCGACAGCTCTGGCAGCGAGCACACGTGCATGGCCGCGCGCGATGCTGCGGTAAGGGCCGCGAGCGCAGGGTGCATGCCCTCGTGCGAGCTGTCGCCCGTGCCTGTACTTGATGCTGCTGCCGCCCCTGCCTGCTGCCCACTGCCGCCACTCTCGCCCGTTGCTGCTGCTGCTCTTGCTGCCGAGAGTGCGTCCAGAGCAGGGTGCCCGCCCACACTTGCTGCTGCTGCCGCGCCTGCCTGCTGCCCGCTGCTGCCACTCTCGCCCGTTCCTGCTGCTGCTCCTGCTGCCGAGCGTGCGTCCAGAGCAGGGTGCCCGCCGTCCTGCCATGGCCCGCCTGCACTTGCCGCTGCTGCTGCTGAAGCCCCTGCCTGCTGCCCACTGCTGCCACTCCCGCCCGTTGCTGCTGCTGCTCCCGCTGCTGATTCTATCACAGGTTGCGTGCCGCCCTGCCATGGCCCGCCCGCACTTGCTGCTGCCGCCGCGCCTGCCTGCTGCCCGCTGCTGCCACTCTCGCCCCTTGCTGCTGCTGCTCCTGCTGCCGAGTCTAGCGCAGGGAGACCGCCGTCCTGCCATTGCCCACCCGCACTTGCCGCTGCTGCTGCCGCACCTGCCTGCTGCCCTCTGCCGCGTGCCCCTGCCCCTGCTGCTGCTGCTGCTGCTGCACTTTCTGTTCCTGCTGCTGCACTTTCTGCTCCTGCTGCTGCTGTTGCCACGCCTGCCCGCTGCACGCCGCCACTGCCGCCTGCTACTGCTGCTGCTGTTGCTGCCGCCACACGAGCCGTCGCCTGCCTGCCACCTCTGCCTCCGCCCCCACCACCGCCTGGCCCCTGTCGCGAGGGCAACAGCGTTAGCGGCGGCTGCGGCAGCGGCGAAGGGAGCAGCGCGCACGCCCACGCGGCTGCCGAAAGCTGGCGCCCGAGCCGGGGGCTGTGGCCGAAAACCCCGGGGGATAGCGCACTCGCGGGGGCCCGCGCCCGCCGGTGCGCCTGCCCCCGCGCCAGCCCCTGCGCCGCTGCTGCTCCTGCTGCTGCTGTGCCATCGTCTGCTGCTGCCGGTGCTACTGCCGCTGCCGCTGCCGCCGCTGCTGCTGTGTCTCCTTCCGCTGCTGCCGGTGCTGGTGCCGTTGCTGCCGCCACCGCTGCGTCTCCTCCAGCTGTTACCGCTGCTGCTGCTGCGTCTCCTTCCGCTGCTGCCGCTGCCGCCGCCGCCGCCGCCGCATGCTCACTCGCCCACTCCGCAAGCGCGTGGCCGACCACCGCCCGCGCGGCCATGCTCTCGTCCCCCCTCCCAGCCCCCTCCAGCCGCGCGACCACGACCCCCAGCGTGGGCAGCCACTCGGGGCTCGCGCGCCACCCGTGCGCCGCGGCCGAGGCGCACGCGCGTAGGTA
Source organism: Chlamydomonas sp. UWO 241 (assembly GCA_016618255.1). Taxonomy (NCBI): domain Eukaryota; kingdom Viridiplantae; phylum Chlorophyta; class Chlorophyceae; order Chlamydomonadales; family Chlamydomonadaceae; genus Chlamydomonas; species Chlamydomonas priscui. Next base: position 166,872 of record VFSX01000081.1, read on the forward strand.
GGCGCGCGCCCAGTGGTGAGGCGGGCGCGCGCGGAGGCGCGCGAGGGACCAGCCTGTGACGGCAAGCTGCTCGATGGTGAAGGACGAGAGGGGGCAGGCGGGTGGGCGGGAGGGCTGCTGCTGCTGCTGCAGGGGCTGCTGCTGCTGCTGCCCCTGCCCCGGCTGCTGCTTGTGCCCCTGCTGCTGCTGCGTCTTCTCCTCCTGCTGCCGCTGCCCCTTCACACCCTCCACACCCTCCACACAACCCACAGTCGCTGCTGGCGGGGGCGCCCCAGCCGTGAGCTCAAAGAATCGCGACATCCACTGCGCGGGCGGGCGGTAGCGCAGCCGCCCGAGCGCCCACACAAGTGTGGACAGGTCTGATGGAGACCAGCGCTGCTGACGGCGCTGCTGGTGGCGCTGCTGGTGGCGCTGCTGCTGCCCCTGCTGCTGCCCCTGCTGCTGCTGCTGCTGCCACTGCTGCTCCTCCCACTGGTGCTGCGTCTCCTGATGCCCCTGCTGCTGCTGCCCCTGCTGCTCCTGCTGCTGCTGCTGCTCGTGCTGCTCCTGCAGCGGGAAGCACGCAGCCAGAAGCGACCGCAGCCAAGGGCTCGGCGGACGACCCGGGGACGACGCGTGCGTGGCACCTGTTGTTGCACGGGTGTGGGGTGGGGTGCGGTCGATTTCACACTCTGTCGGGTGCCGTTGATGGCGCACTAGACCCACGGGGGTGCGGCCGGGAGGGCCGGTGTGTGGTGTTGTGTGGTGCAGTGGTTCCACTAAGGATCTTGGGGAAGTGATGGCACAACCCGGGCCTCACGACTCACTCCCCACTCTCAACCCGGCGGAGGCGATTTCTTGCGAAAGGGGTGTAAAAACGTAATTTTCACACTTTTGGGGTCGACATTTGCGCTATCTCAACCCGACGCGCCCGCCAGAATTGGCCTATCTCAACCCGAAAGTGCATTTTGGGGGGGTGCGTGTTGGCCAACGGAAACACTGGTGTGGTGGCGCTGTGGGTGTGCGGTGAGGTGTGGTAAAGTAGGGTGGGGTGGGGCGCTCCAAGCGATGCCTCATACGCACTTAACGCCACAACGTCGCCTCCCTCCATAACGCGATGCACGCTCAGAGAGAGAGATGCATGGCGCGACCAGCTAGTGGGATGGACACAGTCAATGTGTATCCACTCAGTGGACTAGTGCGGGTGCTATCTGCCTACCTCAGGGATTCAGTGCGCAAGTACAAGTCTAATGCGCTATCAAAGGCGTCCAACAAGACTGTAAATTGACCACGCGCGCCATACGCGAACGAGCGCGCACACACCTGTGGCGAGCGACGCGAGCTGCCGCGGCGACAGCGCGCTGCGCGCACCGCCGCCGTCGCCGCTGCCGCGGTCAGTCGGTGTGGAGATGGGCGACGCCTGCTCTGCCCCCTCGGCTGACCCAGCCGCCGCCGCCACCGCCACCCGTGCACTCGCTGTGGCACCCGCTGTGGCACCCGCGGTCGCAGGCGCCGCGCCGCTGCTGCGCCCGCCGCGCCCCTGCCCTGGCCCCTGCGGCCCTGGCCCCTGCTGCCCTGCACCCGCCGCCGCAGCTGCGCCCTCCCACTGTCGGCGGCGGCGCTGGTGCGGCGGCGGCGGCGGCGGGGGTGGCAGGAAGTCGGAAAGCCTGCGGAGCAGCGAGGGCACGAGGAGGCCCGGCGGGTGCGGGGGCGGCCGCTCCTGCTGCTGGGGCCTGCCGCTGCCAGGCGCCGCCGCTGCTGCCGCTGCTGCGTCTGCGTCTGCCGCTGCCAGCTCTGACGCCGTCTGCGCGGGCCGCCACCGCTGCCACCGCCCCTGCTGCTGCGGCCCCTGCGCCTGCTGCGCCTGCTGCGCCTGCTGTGCCTGCTCCCCCTGATGCTGGGCCGCAGCCTCCGGCCCCCGCGCACCCCGCTGTCGCCCCTCTGGCTCTGGCAGCCACCCCGGTGCGTCGCCCCCCCAGCGCCTCCGCATACGCCCGAGCGCCACCAGTGTCTGCGAGGGGGGAGGGGTGATGTGTGGTGGGAGGTGCGTGTGCGTGTGTGGTGTGAGTGTGTGAGAGAGACTGAGAGGTGGCTCCGGAGCCACACCGGTGCATCCCCCCCCCAGCGCCTTTGCATGCGCCCGAGCGCCACCAGCGTCTGCGAGGGGGAGGGGTGTTGCTGTGTGATGTGCGGCGTGTGTGTGCGTATGCGTGTCAGTGTGTGTGCGACAGAGACGGGGAGGTGGCTGTCGCAGCCACACCGATGCACCCCCCCCTCCCCAGCGTCTTTGCATGCGCCCGAGCGCCACCAGCGTCTGCAAGGGGGAGGGGGCCACGGGTGTAAATGGGTGATAATATGAGAGGTGCAAGGCGCGTGAGTGTGCGTGCGTGCGGTGCATGTTTGCCAAACTGTGCGGGCGTGCGCCAGTGATGTCCTTAGTGCCCCCGCAGACCCCGCTGCAGGAGCAAAGCGTGAAATTTGGGGGGAAACTGCGGGGGCGGATCGCGGAATTTCGCTCTTAAAAGTGTGAAACCCGACAGTTTTCACACTTTTCCGCAAAAATCTCCTGCGGAAACAATCCGGCACGTTTCCTCCAATGTTGCGGGGACAAACAGGACATTCTCGGTTTCCTTAAGGACACCACTGGTACACGCGCGCCAAAACTGTGTGGGCGTGCGCCAAAACTGTGCCGGTGTTTGGTATACGTGTACCCCCAAGCTGTGCCCCCACTCCCTCCCACCTGCACGGCACTGTCGGCGTCCATCAAGGGAAGCGCCGCGTGCAGCGCGCGCAGCAGCACCTCCTGGTGCGCCTGGTGCTCCTGCGCATGCCGGTGCTCCAGCTGCTGCGCCTGCTGCGCCTGCTGCGCCTGCTGCGCCTGCTTTTTCTGCGCCTGCTGCGGGCTGCCATCTGCCGCAGCACCGCCCCCACCACGGGCAGACGCCGGCGGTGATAGTGACAGCGCTGGTGGTGGCGCCGAGGGTGGCGGTGGTGGCAGCCACAGCCCTAGGCCCTCGAGGCACGACGCGGCGACCGCGAGCTGGCGCGCCGACATCGCCGCCACCCCCGCTGCGCCTGCTGCGCCTGCGCCCGCGCCCATGCTCCTCAGGCCTGCGCCCACCGGCAGTACGCCCGCGCTCGCACCCTGCGCCCTGGCTGACACACCCACTGCCGCTGCGCCCGCGCCAGCACCCCCCGCCACCGCCCTCTCAGCCGCAGCCCCCATCAGCCCCGCGGCGCGCCACTCCGGGGAGGAGCCAGGCGGAAGCTGCGCCGCAACTGACGGGTGGGAAAGCGCCTGTAGCAGCGTGCACAGCGTGCCGGGTGACACGCCGGTGCTGCTGCCGCCGCCGCGGCTCTCGCTAACCTCGCCGCCGCCGCTGACGTCACCGCTGCCGCCCGCTCTGCTGCTGCTGCTACTGCTCTCACCACCTCCGCCGCCGCCGCCCCCGCTCCCGAGCCGCTCCCCCGCGAGCGCCAGCGCCGCCAGCGCCCACCCGCGCGGCAGCGCCGCCCGTGTCGCCCCCGCAACGCGCAGCATAGTGACGAGCGTCACGACGGTGAAGCGTCGCTCCTCGAGCAGCGGCACTGACGCGCGGAGCAGCGCCTCTGCCGCCGCTCGGGCCGCGGCGGTGCATGGCCCCGCCGTTGCCTCGCGCGAGTCCACGCCAGTGTGTACGCTGAGCCGGAGGAACGCGGCCGACACGGCGCGCGCGCGCGCGTGGCCCCCCCCCGTGCGCGCGCGCGCGTCCCCTGGCGCGTCTCCGGCGCGCGGCGGCAGCCGGTTGCCCACGGCATTGGGTGTGGGGTTGTCGTCGGTTGTGGGGCCGTCGTCGGGTGTGGCTTGGTGCCCGGCAGCGGTGCCTGCTGGCACGGGGATGGCTGCTAGGGCGTGCGTGCTGTCTGGTGCGTGCGCACACGGCAGGGGTCCCAGGTGGCGAGCGACCAGCGCGTGCAGCGCAGCGGCGCTCTCAGCGGACGCGAGCGCCGCCTCCAGCTGCCGCCCCGGCAGCTGCGCGGCAGCTGCACGGCGGTTGGCAGTTGGTGGCTGCTGGCGGTTGGGCTCCCGTGGTGGGCTGGCCCCTCTCGTGGGCTTGCTGTGGTGGCGCGTGTCGGGGTGTTTATGGGCGTGGTGGAGAGGTTGACGCTGCGTCGCAGCTGAAGCTTCCGCTGCTGCTGATTCCGCTGCTGAGTGGCGTTGCTGCTGCTGCTGCTGCTGGCGCGGTCGTAGCGGTGGCACGGGCGGCGGTGGCGGGCTGCCTGTGTACCGGCTGCCCCCTGCCTGCAGGCGCTGCGCCCTGCGGGGAGGGTCGTCCAGCCACCTGCCACGCCCGCTGACGCTGGCGCCGCTGCTGTCGCTGCTGCAGCTGCTTGCCGGCCGCTCAGGCGCAGGTGGTGCTGGCGCGGGAGCTGGGGGTGGGGGTGATGCAGTCGCGTGGCTGGCGCCCGCGTGGCTGACGCCCGCACGCATGGCGAGCGCGCGCGCTGTGTCGCCTTCTTCCTCCCCTGGCCAGCCTGAGGCAGGCGCCTTTGCCTCACCAGCAAGCTCCACAGCACGCTCCACATAACGAGCTCCTGGAGACAACAGCACGACGGCCTCGGACGAAGGCGCCAGTGAGTGCATGGAGGGTTGCATGGCGCTCACTGCATGGCTGCTTACTGCGCCTGACGCGTGCAGCCATCGGCGCAGCCGCGCCCCTGACGCTGGCACGCACCGTTGCACGGCTGGCACTGCTGCCGGACTGCTGGCTTCGCGTGCACCGGTCGAGTGGCTGCGTGCAAAGAAAGAGAGCGAGGTGGCGGCATTGAGTGGTTGCGAGGAGACAGCATGTAAGCGCAGGCTCATCATCCAGTGCCGCCTCGCACCTGCAATGCCATCGCATCGTTGACGTAGTGGTGGTCACAACCGGGGTCGGCGCATGCTGTGGGGAGCGCGCACTGCCTCCTTCCGACGCACGACACGACACACGCTACCTACCAGTGATGCATACCCATTTATTATATTCAGAGAGACAGGGGGAAATATATAGCGAGAGTTTGCTCAATTGCGAGGCAGTGCTCACGCGTATGCCCCCACACCCCACACTGCGCACCATGCATGCGTGCAACGATTCGGACGCCTCATGCACTCCTGGAGGTGATCATGGATTGCGTGCGCTCGGCAAGGTGGGGCGCGTAGGAGGAGAGTAAATGACCTCCATGCAGGAAAGTCTGAACGACCCATACGCAGTCGCGGCAGACTTGCTCACGCTAGCAGGCGTGCCAGGGTGGCTGAACTGCGCTCATTCAGGCTTCTCCGGAAGGCCATGCGGATGCCATGCGCGTGCTTCTTGAACACACGTCTGCAGAGGCGTGAGTTTGCCGCAAGCTCGGTGGAATCTGGGGGGACATGGCGCACAGGGACGCGAATGCAGCGATCGGCAAGCGAGGACACATCCCCGACCCTGCTGCCGTCTGTCAAAGCGGCTGTTTGATCAATGTGAACGTGGCGCCGAGCTGCCAGTGCCAGGCTGTCGGGTCGCACCAGCATACGTGTCGGGGTCCACATGTGAACAGCCCTGCGGCGGGCGCCACTGACCTGACCTGACCTTTTGTTGAAGTGGGGCGCGTGCTTCAGATTTACACCTGTACTACGGGGATTGCGTTCATGGTCCTGGAAATACAATAAAACGTGCCGACATAAATGTCAGCGTGGCGGTGGCTCAAAGGCCGTTCCAGCGAAAAGGAGGGTGGGTGGGGTGGGGAGCGACAAGTGGTGACCTGCTATGGACAGACGCCCCCTGCAGATCTCTGCAACGATATCACGGTTATGAGTGCAACGAAAACTGGAGTGGAATGCAGTGTGTGCATAGCGGTGGTGGTGGTGTGCGCGTGTGGGGGGGAGGCTACTCGAGTACCACCCTCAGCGAGGGGCAGCGCGTGGCCGGGGTCGTCGAACCTTTTGCTTCGACTCCAACCTGCTGGTCCCGCGCATTGCCTGTTGCCCGCCTGCCGCTTAGCCCCCTCCCAGGGCCCCGCTGCCCGTCGCCGTCCCGGAGCCCGCCCGTCGCCTGCCGGGTGCCCGGCGCGCCCGTCGCCCACCCGGCGCGCGCCCGTCGACCGCTTGTCGGGCCGAGCCTCCGGTAGGGAGTGCACGCAGCAAGCGCACCGGCGCGCCCGCACGCCGCCGCACGTGCACGCTGCGCCAGTGCACCTGGCGCATGCGGCCCGCCGCGCGCAGCAGCGTGCGCTGCAGCTCGGCCAGCTCCTCTGCGTCGCCCGCCACCGCACCCGTCGCCGCGGAATCGACACCTGCTGAAGACGCAGCCGCAGCCGCAGCTGTAGCCGCAGCCGCAGCCGCGGCAGCCGCGGCAGCCGCGGCGCCCGCAGAGCGCGCGAGCCGCGCGCACGCCGCGGTCGCTGCCTGGAGCTCGTCGGGGCGCGCGATGTGGCGGCCCCGCGCGGCCCGGCGGGCGCGCACGCCCCCGCTGTCAGCGACCCCGTCACGCTGCCGCCACTGCTGCTGCTGCTGCTGCTGCATCACCCACTGTGGCGGCTGCGTCAAGCCGCCCGCACCGGCCACGCGCGTGTGCGGCGCCGGCGGCGGCCCCGCAGCAGTGCTCTGAAGAGTGGGCATGAGCGCCGGCCCTGGGCGGGACAGCAGCGTGGTGATCGCGCGGCATGCGCGCGCCAGCCACGCGCGCCCGGCCGCGGAGCGCAGCAGCGGGCTTTTCTTGGGGGCGATGCGCTCAAGCGCCCACACGCACACGACCCAGTCTCGGCACGTGGGCGAGTCGCCCCCTCCGCCCGCGCCCCCTCCCCCCTCCCCTCCGCAGCACCCCATGACCGCGTCCACGAACGACCGCTCCACGCGCAAGCCCATGCGCGCAGCCGCGCTCGCGAGCGCGACCGCCTCGCGCGCGCCCGCGCCGCCACCGCCGCTGCCTGTCGCGCCCCCCGCGCCGGTGCCGGGCCCCCCGCCCCCCCTTCCAGGTGCTGCCCCAGCCGTCCCGCCGAGGCCCACACGTGTGCCGGGGTCCCCGCTGGGCGCACGCGCGGCCCCGCCGCCCCCGCGCGCCAAGCGCACCTGCCCGGCTGCGAGCAGCATTTCCACCTCGGGCAGCGAGTCGCGCAGCGCGGGCGGCAGGCACGTGGCCGCGGGAGGAGCGGACGGGCGCGCGCCGCCAGCTGCATCATCCTTGCCGCGCGCCCCGCGTGCGCCGCGCAGCCCCGCCGCCCCGTCGCGTAGCCGCTGCGCGGCGCACCCCAGCAGCGTTGGCAGCGCGGACAGTAGGGAGGCGAGCTGCGGGTAGAGGCGTGTCGTGGGATTTGGGCGGGGGCACGTTGGTGGGGGGTGCGCCACGGCAGCCCAGCTGCATGTATGTCCCCCCCCTGCGCAGCTGCATGCGTGCCCCAGCTGCGCAAGCGAGAAGCGAGAACCGTCGCCCAAGTGAAGGCCCCCCCCACACACACGCACGCACACACGCAACCCCCCCACAGGCACCCCCCCACACCTCGGGGGCCCGCGCAGACGCCGCGCCCGCGGCCGCACACTGCACAAGCGCGCGCACGCACGCGCGAACGGCTGCGCCGTCTGGCTGATGCTGCGGTTGTTGCTGCGGCTGCGGCTGTTGCTGCTGCGGCTGCTGCTGCGGCGGTTGCTGCTGCTGCTGCGACTGCTGCTGCTGTGGCCGTTCTGACTTGCTTGTGTGTGGCAGCCGCCGCTGCTGCAGCAGCAGGGGGGCGCGGCGCTCCGAGGGAGGCGCCAGCTGCGACGGGCGGAGTTGTGTGTTTGTGTGTCAGGGCTCACGGCTAGTCGGGGCGAGTGGTTCAGGTTGGCGATGCGCGTGATGCAGACAGGAGAGCAGCGGCGCGCAGGGGAAGCAGCGCGCAAGCGCACGCACACCTGCAGCACGCACACACGAGCACATGCACACACACACACATGGGCACAGGCGCGCGTGCGCACGAATACAAACCCCTTTACTACCTTCCCTCCACACACCTGCAGCATGGCGGAGAGCGGGCCGCTCCCCACCGCCTGCCCTCACACTTTACACCCCCCCACAACCCTTCACCCTCCACACCCCTTCACACACACACCTGCAGCACGGAGAGAAGGCCGCTCGCAGCCGCCGCTGCGTCGCGCGCACTCAGCCGCATCCCGACAGCACCTGCGCGGAAGCTGCCGCTGGCGCCCGCACCGCCCTCCGGCAGCGCGCCCCGCAGCGCTTCCACAGCGGCTGCAAGCCACGACCGCGGCGGCGGCAGCCGCAGCCGACCGAGCGCCAGCAGCACGCAAGAGAGCTCGCGCCCGCCCCACGCGGACGCGTGGCGCAGCCGCGGAGCGGCGGCGTGGGGGAGGTGCCCGGTCGGATTGTCACCCCCCTGCTGCTGCGCCTGCTGCTGCCGGGCTGCCTGCTGCTGCTGCTGCTGGGGCTGACGCTGCCCCTGCTGCGCATGCTGCGCCTGCTCCTGCGCCTGCTGCTCCTGCTGCGCCTGCTGCGCTGCGCCCCCCGCGCCGTCCTCCCCCCCCTCAAGCGTGGCCAACAACACCTGGTGCAGAAGCGCTCGGTGGTGCGAGTTCACCACCCCGCCGCCCCACACTCCATCGCCACCCTCTTCTCCGCGCCCTCCTGCATCGGAGCGTGAGGCAGGGGGGGGGGGTGATTTCCTTTGAAGTATTTTAAATTAATTCTTCCACAGCCGGATTTTTCTTTGACCGCGTTGACCGTTAACCCCCCGTTAACCGTTTGCCCTCATATGTTACAGTTACAGTTACATCGGCTTTCCAGCAAAGACTACCTCTAGTCCTAGTACCACCGCCTAGACCCAAGTCCAGTTCTGGCCCTAACAATTACTTGTGGGGGGCGGTAGCCACCAGCCGGCTGCCTGCCAACGTGTAGTCCCAGAGCAAAAAGGAGAGCTATTGTGCGACGCCTCCAAAATAGGTCCTAACTGCTTCTAGGGGATAGGGGGTCAAGTGGCGCTTGCCAATCTACTTGACCGCCGTGGTGGAGGGGCCGGCGCCTGAGGGGCAGCCGGACCGTACACCACGGCTCTCCACCCGACCCTATCCTGAGCACGCTCAAACGCCGTGTCCGAAAAAGTCTTCCAATCAGAACGAGTGCCACTAGTTTCGCCTAGCTGCTGAATCAGTAGCTTAAGAAAATAGTGTCGGGAGGAGGCTGGAGGCCGGCCTTGCTGCCGAGCCACATCCATTGTGCAGTCAAAAGTCGTACGAGGAAGACGAGAAGCCGGCATGCGCATCACATGGCCTAGCCACTGCATTGATCGCTTTGCCACAAGGCTCTCAATTGGCTCAGTGTCGCACGCCTGCCGAATATAAGTTAATCTGTGCCGGTCGACCAGGCGCACACCCAGAATGCGACGAAGGCAGTTAGAGTGGGCAACCTCCAATCGAGTCAGTTGTGTTTTAGTAGGGGCCCATGTTTCGCAGCCGTACAGAAAGTGGGGCAGCACGAAAGTGTTGTAAACCCGCATCTTAGACTGCACTTGCATCTTCTTGCTGGCCCAAATCTTATCAAAAGACGCAAACACGCCCAGCGCGCGACCGACACGCACACCGATCTCCTTTTCCACACCACCACTCTGGGTTATCCAACTCCCTAGATACTTAAATGCAGAGACGGTCTTCACTTCACCACCAGTCAGCGCAAACGTGGGCAGATCCGCGACAAAATCTGCTGGCAAAATCATCACTTCTGTCTTGGCGGCGTTGATTTGCATGCCAAAGCTAGAGGACACTTTGTCAAGGATTTTCAGCATAAGCGCCAACTGATATATGTAGTTCATTTGAAAGCTCTTGGCGAGCTCTGTCTGGCGGGCTTGTCGGACTACCAATCCACTGAATGGGTTGAGCTGTGTGCAAGGTCAAAGTGCAGCCAGAATACAGCCAAATGGCTGTGCAGAGCCGAAAAGGACATCACTGGGGGGGAGCGGGTCAGTCAGGGTCACTTGCCAGTCGCCAGTGGTTATAATTTGTGAGGGGTCAGTTGTGAGCCCACACTCCATCGCCACCCTCCCCTCCGCTTCCCCCTGAAGCGCAGCGTTAGCCGGGGGGATCGGGTCAGTTGTCAGTTGCCAGTGGTTGGTTGTAATATGTCAAGTGGCCAGGTGTGAGGCGCAAAAGCTAAGGGCAAGTGAGGTATGCAACTTCTCCCCCCCCCCCCCCAAGCCCCCCCTCTGTTGCTCGCCATCGAAGCGAGCGCCCAGACAAGGCTGCCACGCTGCGAGGCGACAGCCCCGACAAGTTCACACTTAAAAAAAAAAAAACCATGGAGCCGGCGGCGAGAAATCAATTCCCCAGAATCTACCCAGGCGGCACTTGCTACACCCACCATCTCCGCCCCCTTCGCCGTTGCTCGCCATCGAAGCGAGCGCCCAGAACGTGGCTGCCACGCTGCGAGGCGACAGCCCGTCCGCCTGGCCGAGGCGTAGCCAAGGCTCCTGCTCGGGTTCGGTTCCCTCCTCTGGGAAGGGTGCACGAGGCGGGGGCGGGGGCGGGGGCGGGGGCGTTGGGAGGGCTGCCTGGCGGTCGGTGGTGCTTGCTGATGCGGCAGCGGCAGCGCTTCCCGCCGGTCGGTGTTGCTGCTGTTGCTGCTGCTGCTGCTGCTGTCGCTGCTGTTGTTGCTGCTGTTGCTGCTGTTGCTGCCGTTGTTGTTGGTGGTGCGGCGTCGCTGTCGGCGATGCGCGCTCGGCCTCGCCCGAGCCCCCCGCGACGCGCTGCTCCTGCTGCAACAGCTGCTGCCGCGTTGCCGCCCCCGCGGCGCGCGCGCGCGCCTCGGCCACCCCGGCGCGCGCCTCGATCGCGCCGGCCTCGACCAGCGCCTGAAGGTGTGATGCGAGCAGCGCGCTCTGGGGGGAGAGGCCCAGCCTGCACGCACACAAGCACATCGGTGTGGGGGTAAGGAGTTAGAGGAGTGTCGGGGGTTTGAGCGGTTCTCCCCCGCGTTGAAGTAGCATAGCTGAAGCCAGAGCTCGCCTGCCAACTCGCCCCCCACACGCAATGCAGGCTCGTTCTGCACCTGGGGCCACCCAAGAAGACCCTGACCCTTTATGCAGAGAGCCGCGAGCTACCAACTGGTGATGCAGAAGCACGCACCGTGCGAGCGCCAACGGCACCATCGCAGAGTCCCCCCAGCATTGAAGTCGCGCAGGTGAAGCCCTCTCGCCCTACTTGCAGGCCACCCTAGGCACACCCATTTACATGAGTTAAGAGCCTCTGGCTGGTGATGCAAAAGCACGCACCGCACGAGCGCCCACAGCACCATCGCATTCTCGCCAGCATTGAAGTCGCGCAGGTGCAGGCGAAGGTCTCTGTCTGCACACCCCCCACACGCAAATGCAGGCTCGTTCTGCAGCTGGGGCCACCCTTGACCCCGACCCTTAATGCAGGGAGCCACCCTAAACCCTTACAGGCCTAATATTGAGAGCCCCTGCACACTGACGATGCAGGCACCCACCGTGCGAGCGCCCACAGCACCATCGCATTCTCCCCAGCATTCAAGTCGTGCAGGTGAAGACAGAGTTTTCCTGTCTGCACATGGGACACGCGAGCTAGCCCCCCCCCCCACGCTACACGCTCGGTTGATAAAGGCTCGCCCTGATGATGCAGGCACCCACCGTGCGAGCGCCCACAGCACCATCGCATTCTCCCCGGCATTGAAGTCGCGCAAGTGATGTCGGAGTTCGTCTGCAAGCTCGTCCCGCACGCGCGGGTGCAGAGCCCACCGCTGCGACGCGACCGCCCACCACACATTGGCCACCTGACCAAAGAGTGAGTGAGAGAGTCAGAGAGAAAGTGAGAGAGTGAGGAAGAGAGAAGGACGAAGTAAAGAGAGTGAGAAAGAGGGAACAAGAGAGAGGGAGAGAGAGAATGAGAGTGAGGAAGATAAAAAGGAGAGTGAGAGAGAGGGGGAGAGAGAGAGTAGGGAGGGTGGCGGTGAGAGAGCAGGGGTGCAGCGCCCACCGCTGCGACGCGAGCGCCCACCACACATTGGCCACCTGACCAAAGAGTGAGTGAGAGAGAGAGTGAGAGAGGAACAGAGAGAGTGAGGAAGAGAGAAGGATGAAGTTAAGAGAGTGAGAAAGAGGGAAAGAGAGAGAGGGAGAGAGAGAACATGATAGAGTGAGGAAGAGAAACAGACAGGGAGAGAGAGAGAGGGGGAGAAAGAGAGAGTAGGGAGGGTGGCGGTGAGAGAGCAGGGGTGCAGCGCCCACCGCTGCGACGCGAGCGCCCACCACACATTGGCCACCTGACCAAAGAGTGAGTGAGAGAGAGAGTGAGAGGAACAGAGAGAGTGAGGAAGAGAGAAGGATGAAGTTAAGAGAGTGAGAAGAGGGAAAGAGAGAGAGGGAGAGAGAGAACATGATAGAGTGAGGAAGAGAAACAGACAGGGAGAGAGAGAGAGGGGGAGAGAGAGTAGGGAGGGTGGCGGTGAGAGAGCAGGGGTGCAGAGCCCACCGCTGCGACGCGACGCGACCGCACACCACACATTGGCCACCTTAACAAAGAGTGATATATAGAGTGACAATGGCAGAGTGGGAGTTCATTAGAGTGAGATCGAGAGACGGTGAGAGAGAGAGAGAGAGAGAGAGCGAGAGCGGAAGAGAGGGAGCAAGAGAGGGAGAGACAGGGGGAGAGAGAGGTAGGGAGAGAGGAAGAGAGAGCGGGCAGGGGTGGTGAGATTTGCGGGTGCCGCGTCCAATGCTGCGACGCGACCGCACACCACACATTGCCCACCTGACCAAAGAGTGAGAGAGAGTGAGAATGACAGAGTGGGAGTTCATTAGAGTGAGATCGGGAGAGGGTGAGAGAGAGAGAGAGGGAGAGACACACATGCATACACACACACGCACACACCTATTGCGGCCCACACTCCTCAAGCTTGAGTGCCAGCGTCGAAAGCAGCTCTGCGGGCCCCCACACACATGCACAAACACCCCACAGCCACGCCACACTCATGCACACACGCACGAACACACACACGCGTGCACACACAGCTATTGCGGCCCACACTCCTCAAGCTTGAGTGCCAGAGTCAAAAGCAGCTCTGCAACCCACGCGGGCTCGCACACACATGCGCAAACACTCACACCAACACTCATGCACACACCCACGAGCACAAGCGTGCACACACGCACACACCTCTTGCTTCCCACACTCCTACAGCTTGAGTGCCAGCGTCAAAAGCAGCTCTGCAGGCCCCCACACACATGCACAAACACCCCACAGACGAACCCACGCCCACACCCACACCCCAAAACACACACCCACATGCACACACCCACACACATACACACCTCTTGCGGCCCACACTCCTCCAGCTTGAGTGTCAACGTCGAAAGCAGCTCTGCGACCCACGCGGGCTCGCATTGCATGCCGAGTGTTGCAGCTGCCCACAGCACGTTGGAGATGCCCTGCACGTGTGTGTGCGTGTGTGTGTGTGCGCGTGCGTGCGTGTGTGTGTGTGCAAGTGTGTGCGTGTGCCCCACCCCCCCTCCCCATACCCCCTCGCCATGCATGCACACGCACACACCCATGCACACCTGCCCAGAATAAGCAGGTGCAGCCCTCGCCAGCGCAGCCCCCCCTCAACACCCACACCCACCCACACCCACCCACTCACACTCACACACACCTTTCCCGAGTAAGTAGGCGCAGCCCTGGCCAGCGCAGCTCGCAGCAAAGCGCCCTCCCTCCCTACACACACACACCCGCACACCACCACACCCATACCCACACCCATATCTGCCCTGAGCAAGCAGGCGCAGCCCAGAGCAAGCCAGCGCAGCGCGCACGCCCCCCTCCCTACACACACGCACACGCACCCACCCACGCTCACCCACCCACGCCCACCCACCCACCCACCCATTCACACACACACACACACACACACACACACTCACACACACCCACCCACCCCTGCGCGCACACACACACACACACACACACACACCTGCACACAAAAGACACACACACACCTGCCCAGAGCAAGCAGACGCAGCCCTGGCTTGCGCAGCGTAGCACCCCCCGTGCGCTCGGCGCAAACCGCAGCCCCACCTTCAACACACACACACACACACACCTGCCCCGAGCACGCAGGCGCAGCCCTGGCTTGCGCAGCGCGCAGCGTAGCACCCCCCCGTGTGCTCGGCATGAACCGCAGCCCCACCCTCAACACGCACGCACAAACACACACACACACACACACACCTGCACACCTGCACACACCCGCACACACACACACACACACACACGCCCTGAGCACACACACACACACACACCTGCCCTGAGCAAGCGGGCACAGCCCTCGTCAGCACAGCCCCCCCTCAACACACACGCACACATGCACACGCACACATACACACACACACACCTGCCCCGAGCAAGCAGGCGCAGCCCTGGCCAGCGCAGCTCGCAGCGCAGCGCCCTCCCGCGCACTCGGCGCGAACCTCAGCCTGCCGGTGTGCGTGGGTGTGGGGTTTGGGATACTTTCGGTGACCTTGTGGTATTGCTGGGTGTTTCGCAGTGATTTCCTTCTCGGCTCTACACAGCCATTTGGCTGCATTCCGGCTGTACTTTGACCTTGCGAACAGCTCAACCCATCCAGTGGATTGTGAGTCTGACAAGCCCGCCAGACAGAGCACGCCAACAGCTTTTAAATGCATGAGGACAAACGGTCAACGGGAGGTCAACTGTCACCGCGGTCAAAGCAAAATCCGGCTGTGGTGTAATTAATTAAAATTCCTGAAAAGGAAAACCCTGGTGTTTCCCGACGGGATTCTGGCTTCGGTCAAGTGGATGCACAGCGCAGCGCTGGGCGCAAACCGCAGCCTTGCACAGGGTGCATGTGGGTTACTTTCAGATAGTGCTGGGGGGTTTCTTTCGGGCGTGTTTTCGCGAATTCTCCAAGTCTCGGTTTTGATGGAGTGCAGCGCAGTGCCCTCCCGCGCGCTAGGCGCAAACCGCAGCCTTTAACGGTGGGCGTGGGTTACTTTCAGTTAGTTTTGGGGGTTTCTTTCATTTTCGACGAGTTTCTGGGTTCGGTGCGCAGCGCAGCGCCCTCTGGCGTCGGAGCGCCGCGCGCAGAAGCAGATTCAAAATGTATGTTTTTTCTCTGTACTTTGAAGTTGCTCTCCTCCAAGTATTCATGCCCACCTGCCGAGCGACCACACGACCGCGCACAGCTCATTTCGGGACAGCTCCGGGAGGTGCGCAAGTGCCACTCGGAGAGGCAGTTTTGTGTCGTGTTCTTCTGCTCTTTTTCTCTCCGTTGTATAATTATTTCTGGTTCAAGTTTATTCTCCTTAGAAAATCCAAACCCACCTCCCGAGTGACCAAACGACCACGCACAGCTCATTGTGGGACAGCCCTGGGAGGAGCGCGAGCACCGCTTGGAGAGGCACGTTTTTTCTTCTTCTCGTTCTTCTGTTTTGTTTGTTCTCTGTTTGTATTATTAGTATCATTTCTGTTCTGTTTTTAAGTTTCTTCTCCTTTAAAAATCCAAACCCACCTCCCAAGCGACCACACGACTGCACACAGCTCATTGGAGGACAGCCCCGGGAGGTGCGCGAGCGCCGCGCGCAGCAGCCCGCCTATGGCGGCCGCGTCGGGGCGCGCGCCCTCGGCGGCGAGCGCCCACATCACGTTAGCCACGTCCTGCGGGCGGGCCGCGCCGTGCGCGGGGGCGGCGCCGGCGGCGCGCGTGCGCGGCCCCGCCTGAGTGTGTGCATGGATATCGTGGAGGGGCAGAGAGTGAGAAGAAGGGAAAGGGGGGGTCACGCGCTCGTGCCACTGCCGCGCCCTGCGCAAATCTACACCCACACCTACATCCACACCTACCCACCCACCCACCCACGCACACACACAAAATGCCCCCCCCCCCCCACACACCTGCTGTGAGGCTGTCGAAATCCATGCAGCTGCACACACACACACGCACACGCACACACACTCAAGCAGAGACACACACACACCTGCTGTACGGCTGTTGGTCCCCATGCAGCTGCGCGCGCCGCTGTTGCCGCATGCCACTCCGGCCCAGGGTTCAGGCGTAGCCGTGCAGACGCCCAGGCAAGCTGCAGTTTGCGTGCGTGCGTGTGTGCGTGTGTGCGTGTGTATGTGTGTGCGTGTGGGTGTTTTGGAGGGCAGGGGGGAGAGGGCATGCAACCAGAGGCGCATACGGTCTCAGCAGTGGATCGGGTGTCGACGCGCACTGAAACAAGCTTTTGCCGAGGCTCAAGCTTCTGAGCAGCTGCCACTTAGCTACCGCCTAGCTAACATCTAGCTTCCACACACACCTGCGCCAGCGATGCGGGCGGCGCGTAGGCGAGTGCAGGGCACGCGGCAGACATGAATTGTATTTTGCTTCTTGTTCAGGTCGCCCAGCTACCACCTAGCTACCACCTAACTCCCACCCAGCTTCCGGAAGCTACTATACGGCTACTGCTTAGCTGCCACACCTATGCCAGACGTGGGCGGCGCGTAGCCGAGTGCAGGGCAAGCAGCGGAAAGGAGCGCGCGCCGCCAGCTTCCGCCAAGCTACCGCCTGGCTACCGCCTAGCTACCGCCTAGCTACCGCCTAGCTCTTACCCACCTACCGCCTAGCTCCCACACACACCTGCACCAGCGACGCGTGCGGCGCGTAGAAGGGTGCAGGGCGCGCGGCAGACAGGCATTGTATTTTGCTGTTTCTTCAGGTCGCCCAGCTACTGCCTAGCTACCACCCTGATTCCGGCAGCTACCACACGGCTACTACCTAGCTGCCACACACACCTGCGCCAGCGAAGCGGGCGACGCGTAGGCGAGCGCGGGGCGCGCAGCGGAGAGGAACGCGCGTTGCCAGCTACCGTCTGGCTACCGCCTAGCTACCACCTAGCTACCGCCTAGCTTCCACACACACCTGCGCCAGCTATGCGGGCGGCGCGTAGGCGAGTGTGGGGCGCGCAGCGGAGAGGAACGCGCGTCGCCAGCTACCGCCTACCTACCGCCTAGCTACCACCTGGCTACCGCCTAGCTACCGCCTAGCTTCCACACACATCTGCGCCAGCGATGCGGGCGGTGCGTAGGCGCGTTCAGGGCGCGCTGCGGAAAGGAATGCGTGTCGCCAGCTACCGCCTGGCTACCGCCTAGCTACCACCTAGCTACCGCCTAGCTTCCACACACACCTGCGCCAGCTATGCGGGCGGCGCGTAGGCGAGTGTGGGGCGCGCAGCGGAGAGGAACGCGCGTCGCCAGCTACCGCCTACCTACCGCCTAGCTACCACCTGGCTACCGCCTAGCTACCGCCTAGCTTTCACACACATCTGCGCCAGCGATGCGGGCGGTGCGTAGGCGCGTGCAGGGCGCGCTGCGGAAAGAAATGCGTGTCGCCAGTTACCGCCTACCTACAGCCTCGCTACCACCTGGCTACCGCCTGGTTACCGCCTAACTACCACCTAGCTACTGCCTAGCTTCCACACACACCTGCACCAGCGACGCGTGCGGCGCGTAGAAGGGTGCAGGGCGCGCGGCAGACAGGCATTGCATTTTGCTGTCTCTTCAGGTCGCCCAGCTACCGCCTAGCTACCACCCAGATTCCGGCAGTTACCACACGGCTACTACCTAGCTGCCACACACACCTGCGCCAGCGAAGCGGGCGACGCGTAGGCGAGCGCGGGGCGCGCAGCGGAGAGGAACGCGCGTTGCCAGCTCTCGTCTGGCTCCGCCTCAAACACCACGAGCGCCCATGCTGCGTTGGAGAGCGCCTGCGCGCTTGCGTGCGTGCGAGCGTGTGTGTGTGTGTGTGTAGTTCCTAGTAAGCGGGGCGTGTGTGTGTGTGTGTGTGTGTGTGTGTGTTGATGTGTGTTTGTGTGTGTTTGCGTGTGTGTGTGTGTGAGTGTCGCCAGCTGGCTACCCCAAATACCACGAGCGCCCATGCGGTGTTGGAGAGCGCCTGCATGCGTGTGTGTGTGTGTGTGCGTGTGCGTGTGTGTGTGCGTGTGTGTGTATCGCCAGCTACCGCCTGGCTCCGCCTCAAACACCACGAGCGCTCATGCTGCGTTGGGGAGTGCCTGCGTGTGCGTGTGTGTGTGTGTATGTGTGTGCGTGTGTGTGTGCGTGTGTGTGTATCGCCAGCTACCGCCTGGCTCCGCCTCAAACACCACGAGCGCCCATGCTGCGTTGGGGAGTGCCTGCGTGTGCGTGTGTGTGTGTATGTGTGTGTGTGTGTGTGTGTGTGTGTGTGTCGCCAGCTGCCGCCTGGCTTCGCTTCAAAAACCACGAGCGCCCAAGCTGCGTTGGAGAGTGCCTGCGTGCGTGCGTGCGTGTGCGTGTGCGTGTGTGCGTGTGTGTGTAGTTCCGGGTAAGCGCGGCGTGAGAGAGTGTGTGTGTGTGTGTGTGGCGCCAGCCCCCCCCCCCCCCCCATCACCTGCGGTGCCCACTCGTGCATAATGCTCTCCATGCGCGCGCACACTCACACTCACACATACCAGGGCGTGACACACACAGACACACGCGCACCAAAACAAACACAGAAACAAAATCATACAGGCAGTCAGACACACACACACACATAGCAGGGTGTGACACACACAGGCACACACACACACACACGCACACACACACACGGTGTGTGAGCGAGTAAGCAGCGTTTGTACGTGCGGGCAGGCGGGCACACACACACACACCTGCAGCGCGCATTCATGCAACACGTCCTCCATGCACGCCATCACCGCGCGCAGCCACACACACACACACACACGCCCCCCCCTCAATCACCTGCGGCGCGCACTCGTGCATCACGTCCTCCATGCGCGCCATCGCCGCGCGCAGCCACGCGTCGCTTGGGCGCGCGCCGAGCTTCGCCAGCGCCCACAGCGTGTTGGACAGCGCCTGCGGTCCAAACGCGCCCATCACGGTGCGCGTGTGCGCGCACAGTGCCGGCAGCAGCCCCGCGGGCGGGCGTACCCCGCCGCCGCCGCTCGCTCCTCCCCCACCCGCCCGTGCGCCGCCGCCGCCGTCGGGATCAGAGTTGAGCGTCGCGATCGCCCACAGCGTCATTGATAGGTCCTGGGTGTGTGCGCGCGCGCGTGTGTGTGTGTGTCTGTGTGTGTGTTAAGGTGAGGGGCTCCTCATGGAGGAGTGTATGTGTGTGTGTTTGTGTGCGCGCCGTGTGCGCCGCCGTTGTCGCCTGGATCAGAGTCGAGCGTCGCGGTCGTCCACAGCGTCATTGACAGGTCCTGTGTGTGTGTGTGTGTGTGTGTGTGTCGGGGGCTCCACGGCATCAGCAGGGTTCCCCAATGGCCTAAATCCCTAGGAGGAGGAGGGGCTTATTATGAAGTTTTTTTTTTATGATTTAACTTGAGGTTGCCAGAGCTTCTCACAGCCAGATGGGGCGGCCGCCTGGGCCGGGACCAAGAAGATGGCTGCCCATACCATGTCCAACTCAAGTCTGGGGGGAAGAAGGGGGGGGGGATGCATGCACGCTGTGTGGCGGCTGTGGGAAGCTCAGGCATCCTCAAGTTTTATAATGACCTCCCCCCTCTATAATATGCCCCCCCTCCTTCATCCCTAAATCCCTAAACCAATACCCCACACAGAACTTCATCCTCCAAATCCCCACCCCCCCTCCCAAAACCCACCTGCGGGTTAAACGCGCGCACAGTCGCCCCGGCGCGCTCGAGCAGCGGCCCCGGCCACCCCGCGGCGGCGCGCGCGCCGCCGCTCCCGGGGCCTACGCGCGCGCCCGGCGCCACTGCGCCCGGCGCGTGGCGCGCCTTTGCGCCCGCCCAGAGGACAGTTGCGACCTCGCGCGGGCCCATGTCACCTGCATGGGTGCAGCATGGTTGCAGCGGTTAGGTTTGTAAGTTTTTTTTTGAAAGGCTTGGGGTTTAGCGGCGCGCATGGTGCGCCTTAGCGCCCGCGCAGAGCACGGTCGCGGCCTCGCGGGTGCCCATGTCCCCTGCACGGGTGCAGCATGGTTGCAGCGGTTAGGTTTGTACGATTTTTTTTGAATGGCTTGGGGTTTAGCAGTGTGCATGGTGCGCCTTTGCGCCCGCCCAGAGCACGGTCGCGACCTCACGTGGGCCCATGTCGCCTGCAAGGGGGGGGGGGCAGGGGTTTAGGGTTTTTAGTT
Source organism: Chlamydomonas sp. UWO 241 (assembly GCA_016618255.1). Lineage (NCBI taxonomy): Eukaryota > Viridiplantae > Chlorophyta > Chlorophyceae > Chlamydomonadales > Chlamydomonadaceae > Chlamydomonas > Chlamydomonas priscui. The sequence goes on from VFSX01000081.1 coordinate 186,971, forward strand.
TTTGTAGGGTTGAATGGGTTGAGGGTTTTATGTATGACCCAGAATTACAGATTGGACCGCCTGTGCGCCCGTCCTGAGGACAGGCGCGACCTCGCGCGGTCCCATGTCACCTGCATGGGTGCATGGTGTCAGGGTTGAGTTTTTTCAAGGGGTTCTGGACTCTTGCTTGGGGTTAAGCGGTGCGCGTGTCGCGTCTTGGCGCCCGCCAACAGAGCACGGCATGGCCGCGGCATCGCGCGGTCCCATGTCACCTGCATGGGTGCATGGTGTCAGGGTTTAGGTTTATACGGGGTTCTTGATTCTTGCTTGGGTTTGAGCGGTGCGCGTTTCGCGTCATGGCGCCCGCCCAAAGAGCACGGTCGCGGCCTCGCGCGGGCCCATGTCACCTGCATGTGTGTGCGTGTGTGTGTGTGTGGGGGGGGGCACGGTTCATCGTTCAGGGGTTAGGGTTTGGGGGTTTTAGGGTTCTAGGGTCGTATGTATGATCCAGGGTTGCAGGGTGGAGCGCCGTTGCGCCCGCCAACAGAGCACGGCCGTGGTCTCGCGCGGGCCCATGTCACCTGCAGGGGGGGGGAGGGGGGGCGGCGGCAGGGTTCAGGGTTCAGAGTTCCGGGTTCAGGGTTTTAGGGTTTTAGGGCATTTTCAGGGTTGTTTGTGTGATTCAGGGTTGGCGGGTGAAGCGCCGTAGCGCCTGCCCTGAGGACAGTCACGACCTCGCGTGGGCCCATGTCGCCTGCAGGGCCGGGGGGGGGGGGGGGGGTTCAGGGTTCAGGGTTTTTAGGTTTTTAGGGGCTTAGGGCAGCGGACGCTTCAGGCTACCTGCTGATGGTCGTGGATTTATCAAATTCGAATCCTGGCAGTTGCTGGGGGATCTCAAACTTTGGGGAAACTCGACCTGCACCTCTACGCTAGCCAGTCGCTGCCAGCACCCCCTTTTTGCATGCATGCTATGGCTGCCGCACTGAGTCCCATCTGACGAGGGTGGGCACGTTGGAAAGCTGACACTTCAGGCTACCTGCTGATGATCTTGGATTCAACAAATTCGAATCCTGGCGGTTGCTGGGGGAGCTCAAACTTGGGGGAAACTCGACCCGCACCTGCACGCTCGCCAGCCGCGGCCAGCACCCTGGAGAGCAGCTCGTGGAACGCGCGAAGTTCGTAGGCGCTCGACACTCCACCTTCCCCTCCGCCATCGCCGCTGCCCCGCCCGCCATCGCCGCCGCCGCCGCCTGTGCCTGCTCCAGCCCGCGACGACATCGGCGGCGGCCTGTCACCCGCACCGCCGGAGCTGCTGCTGCCCCCCGCGCCTCTTCCTCCTCCGTCTCCGCTGCCGCCCACACGCGCGCCCGACTCCCCCCCTGCTGCTGTGCGCCCTCCGCCCCCGCTGCTCCCACGCGCCCCCGGCGCAGTCTTTGCGAGCGCAGCAGCGAGGGCGGCGACGTGGATGTGGTTGAGGTACGGGCCGTGCGCATCGAAGAGTGCGGACAGGCCGCGCCAGCTGGTCGTGGCCTTGATTGTCTGTCGCACGTGCGTGTGTGTGTGTGTGTGTGCGTGTGTGTGTGTGCGTGTGTGCATGTGCATGTGTGTATGTATGTGTGTGTGTGTGCGTATGCGTGTGTGTGTGTCACACGCGCTAATGTGTGATAGCCCGCCGGGTTGCTGTCTGCAACCGCGGCAGCGTTCGCAGCTCACCTGCGACAGGAACATGTCGTTGCCGGTGACGCCGTATCCTCCTCCTCGTCCGCTGCTGGTGCTGTGGCGGCCACTGCTCCCGCCACCGCTCGCTCCAGTGTGCGCGCGTGCATATGGCATGGAGGGGGGCCCTGCATGGCACGCCCATGCACGCCCATGCAGCGCCCGCGGAGTGGGCACACAGCCACCACGTGCATCTGTTGATGCAGCTCCTGCAGCCTCCAAGCGTGGCGTATGTGCGTGGAGAGCGCCATGCATGCATACGGGCAATCCGACGCGCGCGACCAATGCCGCCGCCGTCACTCCACGCGGCTGCGCTCGCTGCCTGCACTGATGCCCGAGCGGCGTTGACGTGCTGGCCTCCGCGCCACTGCGAGCCCGCATTCGATCGCTTGCGCTCGCCAGCATGGCGCCCCCGTCTAGGCCTAGTGGGGACGAGGCCCAACTACTTGAGCTACTTGCATCCGAGCTAGCTGGCCCAGTACCGCAACAATGTAGGGTCCAGTGGCAGGAGGGCTCCTCTAGGTGTCCGACGGTGCGATGAGATTGTAGGCCTGCATTGTAACTGTCGCTGTGTGTCTTCTGCCAGGGTGTGGGTAGTTCAGGCTGCAGGAGACAGCCTTGCACAGTCCAAAAGTGCAGTGAAGAGACAGAGAGAGATGAGAAAAATATTACTGAAAGTTCTCTCAAGCATCTTAGCCAAGTGAGAGACGGTCTCTCCATCCACGCACGCTGGAGACAGAGTGGCCGTGACGTACTGACGCGTGACTACTCAGGTCTAGTAGCCTGTTTCACTGTGGGTGCCATAAGTATCACCTTATAATCACCTGCGATAATACTGGGGTGGACGTGGAGTGGTAGTGGTTGCAACATCCAGCGATCCGTGCAACAGCTGACAGCCCTGAGAAGCCCTGCTACACCTCCACCTTGCGCCACAAGCCACAGGCCCTTTCATCCCACTTTCTCTCCTTTGCTCCCCCTGGAATGAAAACAGACGCAACACGAAACGAGTAACCGACCGCCTCGCAAACCTCACCTGTTTCGCCTATTATTCGCCATGGCTCGTTGAGCGACGCGTCCGTTGAAAGGCACACACACCACAGGCAGTGGCACGATGCCTGTGGGCGGAGCAAGCATGATGCGCGGTGCTGGTGACACTCGCCGCGTCACAGACAAGTCTACTCGGCTCGATAGCGATGGCGACAGCATGGTCTCCTTTGGCACCGGACCCGCGGTGGCGGCCAAGAAGGTCGCGAACCACAAGTGGGCGCCTGGGGCTCCTGGCGACAAGGTACGCGGAAGCAGCAAGCACGCAGGCAGCACGCGTGACTAGGTAGCAGTCGTTGTTCGTGAACAGTGCACGCTTTGCTGTGGCGTGGTTGACGCCCCCACCCTCTACGCGTGCACGCAAGCAGGTCAACCACGAGACGTTCCACCGCATGCTCGACGAGCACCGCGACTCCAAGCGCAGGGAGCTCGACCTGGAGCTCAAGTGCAAGCAGTGAGTGGCATCAGAGGCGACGCGTGCGTCCAGGGGGCAAACACGCATGGAGACGCATGGAGACTGCATGTGCATGGCGACCCCGTTGACTGGGTGTGTCGCAACACCTGCAACCCCGCGTGTTGCATGCGCATTCGTACACACGCACATGGCATGGCACCCCTCGCAGGCTGGCGGCGCAGCTCGCGCGCACGGAGGAGGCCGCGAAGCGCTCGCTGGTACAGAGCGATCCCAGCGCCAGAGGTGGAGCAGCGCAGCGCCTGCTGGACGCGGAGCGCGCGCTGTCGAAGCTGCGCGACGAGAATGCAGAGCTGCGGAGCAAGTGGGCCAGGTGTGAGGCTGAAGCACCTGTGCCGGCGTGCATGCAGCATGCAGCATGCGCATGCGCAGCCATGCGCGTCCCTGTCCAGCAGCAGTAGGGCCCCCGGTGTGCGTCTGGCCTGCAGGCCTGCGAGCCAGCACTTGCCAGCCCAGCCGCAGCCCTCTTGTGGCAGCATGGAGCAACGGCGGGAGACTCTCGAGAAGCACACCCGGGCGTGGTGCGGCTCTACGCACACGCACACACACGCAATGCACACACGCACGCACACGCACAGGGAGAAGAAGAAGGTCGCTGACATGATGAACGCGCACACGGAGACCAAGCAGCGGCTGGAGAACAGCCTGCGCGACCAGCGCGGTCTGGCAAAGCGTGTGGGGGAGGTGGAGCGCAAGGTGGGTGTTTGTTGCTGCTGCACACACGGTCGCAATGCTGCTGCTGCTGTGTGTGTGTGTTTGTGTGTGTGTGTGCATGCATGTGTGTGTGTGCGTGCGTGCTGCGTGCATTGCGTGCATGTGTGTGTGTGTGTGTGTGCGTGTGTGCCTGTGTGTACGCCACATCACCATGTGTGGGCTTGCACCACTGCCGCGGCCTGGCAAACTGCGTGTGTGCCAGGCGCACGTTTGGTACACAGTAACGATGCTTGTGCGTGCGTGCTTGTTGTCGCCACTCAAGTGCGGGAGGCGCTGCAGTCGCCTGCACCTGCAGCAGCAGCAGCGGCAGCAGCAGCAGCAGGCCCCCGATTGGGACGTTTACGTCGACACGAGGGCGCGGCCCTAGCCTGTATGTGTGTGCTCGTGGGTGTGTCAGCACCAGCAGCAGCACCAGCAGCAGGCTCCCGATGGGGAATTGCGCCGTCGACCCGAGGGAGCGGCCCTCGCCTGTGTGTGAGCTTGTGTGTGTGTGTGTGTGTGTGTGTGTGTCAGCAGCAGCAGCAGCAACTTGCGAACGCCGCAACACACCTGGTGACTGTCGGCATACACTGCTGCCGTATCGCAGAACTCCATGCTCTCTCGCAAGCCGGAGGACGAGTTCTGGGGCGAGGAGGCGGGGCGCCGATTTGTTGTGCAGCAGGAGGAGCTGGTGCAGCTACGCGAGGAGAATGCTGGGCTGCGCAAGCAGGTGTGTGCGTGTGTATGTGTGTGTGTGTGTGTGTGCGCCTCCTGCCCCCCCCCCCCCCCCCCCCCCCTGCCTGTCTGTGTGCCTCTCCCAACTTAACCCTGGACCCTGGACCCTGAACCCTAAACCCCTAAACCCTATTTAGGGGTTTAAACCCCTAACCCCTAAATAGACTGTAATAACATCATCATCATCAACTCCAGGTCGACACCGCGGAAGGCATCTCGTCGGGCGGAGGCGGAGTGGACGACGGCCACGACTCGATGCCTCCCCGCACCACACGCACTCGCTGAACCCCCCGCCTATTTCTGTGTCCTTTCAGGTCGACACCGCCGAGGGCATCTCGTCGGGCGGAGGCGGAGTGGACGGGGGCCACGACTCGATGCAGAGCCAGCTGTCAGAGCTGCAGGCGCTCGTGGCGTTTTACGAGAAGAAGATCGGCAGCCTTGCGGAGCAGCAGACCATCTCGCCGCAGGTGGGTGGCTGGGTGGGTTACTTTCGGTTTTCGGTTACTTTCGGTTTTACTGCAATTTCACAAGTTTCATGGCGATGTGGCGCGTTTTACGAGGGGGGGATCGGCATCCTCGCAGAGCAGCAGATTGCATCGCCGCAGCTGGCAGCTCCGGGTACTTTCGGTTTTTGTTGCTGCCAGGCTTCGGTAACTTTCTAGGTCTGGGATGGCCCGGGGGGTTGAGTCATAATTTCCCCAAGGCCCTGAACATAATCACTGACACACACGCCCGCACCCATAGAACGACGTGCCTCGCGGCCCCTTGACACACACACACACACACACACACACACGCACACAGAACAACGTGCCCGGCGGCCCCAACTCTGATGGCTGGATCACTCGCCGCTGACCCCCATGTCCCTTGACACGCACACACGCACACACACACACGCATGCACACACACGCATGCACACACACACACGCCCCCCCCCACCACATAGAACGACGTGCCTGGCGGCCCCAACTCTGATGACTGGATTCTCGAGGAGCACGTGATCAACAACGAGGTAGGGAGGGGCCATTCGGGGCCATGGGATTTTAAGGGTTACGCCGGGGGTGCCCGGGCGTAGGCACAACCACACACTTAAACACAACTCACACACATGCACACACACACGTGCGCGCACACACACACACGCACACGCACACACACACACACACAGGTCTTCCTGCTCGACCGCAAGTCTGGAAAGCTGTTCACAAACCCGGGCCAGGGCACGTACCCGCGCGCGGTCGGGATGCGCACGGGGCTTGAGGTCAAGATGGGCACTCAGTCCAAGATGCAGCGATTCCTCGACACGCTGGACCACTTCATGCAGGTGTGTGTGTGTGTGTGTGTGTGCGCACGCATGCGTGTGTGTGTGTGTGTGTGTGTGTGTGTGTGCGTGTGCGCATGGGGCTTGAGGTCAAGATGGGCACTCAGTCCAAGATGCAGCGCTTCCTCGACACGCTGGATCCACACTTCATGCAGGTGAAAAAACCTGGAACCCCCCCCTCCCTCACCGGCACCCACCATCATCGTGTATTTGTTCGTGGGGATAACCCAAACCCTGGGTTGCAAATCACTACTCACTGCCCTCCTCCCCTCCCCCAACACAATGAATCCTCCTCCTATGCCCCACCCCACCCTTCTTCTCTTAGTAGCCCTCGCCACTAACTCTCACAGTTACAGTTACATCGGCTTTCCAGCAAAGACTACCTCTAGTCCTAGTACCACCGCCTAGACCCAAGTCCATTTCTGTCCCTAACGATTACTTGTGAGGGGCGGTAGCCACCAGCCGGCTGCCTGCCATCGTGTAGTCTCAGAGCAAAAAGGAGAGCTATTGTGCGACGCCTCCAAAATAGGTCCTAACTGCTTCCTCCTGCCTCAATCCGCTGAATCCAATCCTGAACCCAATCTAACACCCAGACCAACACCGACAAGCTGTCAGAGGCGTTCAACGAGTTCGACCTCGACGGGTCCGGGTTCCTCGACCGACGCGAGCTCGCGCGCATGATTGAGAAGCTGATGCCCGATGCCACGCCACGGTGCGCTGCTGCTGTTTCTGCTGGGGGTTGGGGGGTCAGTGGGGGTTGGGGGTCAGTGAGGGGTGGGGGGCTATTTTTGCGTGTTCAGCTTGCGCGCCAGGTTGAGAAGCTGATGCCGGATGCGACGCCGCGGTCCGCTTCGGGGTTACTTGCTTAGTTAGGGCAGGTTATCCCTCCCTCCCTCCCTCTCCCTCCCTCTCCTCCCCTCCCTCCCTCCCTCCCTCCTCCCTCCCTCCCTCCCCTCCCTCCCTCCCTTCCCTCCGTCCCCCCTCTCTCTCTCTCTCCTCCTCCCTCCCTCCTTTCTCTCTCCTTTTCTCTCTCTCTCTCTCTCTCTCTCTCTCTCTCTCTCTCTCTCTTTCCATACGTCTATCCCTATCACGCATACACATACCTCCCGCCCACCCTCCTCCCTTCCAGAGACGTCGAGGAGCTCCGCACGATGCTTGACCAGGATGGAGACGGCCAGATCACTCTTCCAGAGCTGGAGCAGACGATCAAGGAGGCATTCGAAGCCCGTGAGTACCCCCTAAACGTACACCCTAAACCCTGCTTAAACCCCAAAAATCTACCTCTATCCACTTCCCCTAAACCCTGCTTAAACCCTGCACAATCTACCTCTATCCACTTCCCCTAAACCCTGCTTAAACCCTGCAAAATCTACCTCTATCCACTTCCCCTAAACCCTGCTTTAACCCTGCAAAATCTACCTTGAACCACTACCCCTAAACCCTGTGTATACCCTAAATTAGGCCTGACCATGCTTGGATGGGATGTGGGTAGCATGCGGTGTGTGTGTGTGTGTGTTTGTGTGTCTGGCCACTCTTCCAGAGCTGGAGCAGGTGATCAAGGAGGCGTTTGAGGCCCGTGAGTCAAGAGCTCCTTCCGCAGGCTGTACTTTGAAGGCTGCATTCCGCCCAAAGCCAACTCCCCCATTTCATGGGGAGACGAAAGCACTCCACACTTCAAACGCGTGGATTTGTGCCACCTGGACGCTCTTGCCGAGAGGAACATGGCAGCTTACGCAGAGCTGTTCCCCACCCTACACACGCAGGCACCGCTGCGAAGATCGGAAAGTCCCTCCAAGTCAACGAGCTGCTTGAGCGCGTGCGCAACTGCCTGAGGGGCAACAAGAAGGTGGGGATGTAACTGTGATAATAAACAGGTGGCAGGAAGGTGGCGGGATGGTGGCAAGGTGGGAGTGTACTAATGAGAACGAAAGGGTCAAGTCAACGAGCGGCTCGAGCGCGTGCGCAGCTGCCTGAGGGGCAACACAAAGGTGGGAATATAAGTTGTGTGGGACTCAAGGAGACGCTGGGCGGGAGAGGGAGGGAGAGGGAGATCCGCGACTGCCTGAGGGGCAACAAGGAGGAGACGCACATAAATTGGCTGTGCTCACATCCACACGCACACGCCACCCCACCCCACCCACACCCAGGTTGTGCGCCAGGTGTTCAACAATATCGATGCCGACCCAACCCGAATATCAACCACGACCCAACCCTAAAACCGTAGACCCTAAAGCCCTTACCCTCAACTCTTCAATCTCAAACTCTCAATGACCCCACCCCAAAACCCTAAACCCTCAAACCCACCCTCGACACACACCCTGTAGATTGTGCGCGAGGTGTTTGACGATATCGACGCCGACCCAACCCCCCAAAACTAAACCCTTGACGTCAACCCTTGACCCCAAATCCCACCCTCGACCCACCACCTGTAGATCAAGCGCGAGGTGTTGAACGATATCGACGCCGACGCCGACCCAACCCAAAGAAGCCTAAACCCTAAACCTCAATTCTTCAAACTCTCAACCCTTAAACCCACCCTCGACCCGCCCCCTGTAGATCGTGCGCGAGGTGTTTGATGAGATCGACGCCGACCACGATGGGACGCTCTACCACATGGAGATTGTGCGCATGATCAAGCGATTGCTGCCAGGTGGGCTGCAACACAGAAGACGAGGCTGGCTTGGGTGTACGGTGTATATGTGCCATGTGTGTGATATTACGTGACCGATAGACGGGCTGTCGGTGTTTCACGATATCGGCGCTGAACACGACGGGAAGCTCCACCACATGGAGATTGTGCGCATGATCAAGCGACTGCTGCCAGGTGGGCTGCAACACAGAAGACGAGGCTGGCTTGGGTGTCCGATTTATAAAGTATGTGTCTCATGACAGACGGGCTGTCAGGTTTTTGATGAGATCGACGCCGACCACGATGGGACGCTCTACCACATGGAGTTTGTGCGCATGATCAAGCGACTGCTGCCAGGTGGGTCATTTTATCATGGGATTTTATCATGGGATTTTCCTTGGGATTTCAAACATTTCATAAATCAACATAGATCGACCGGAGATGACGCTTGAAACTGAACTTAATGGACGGGACGCTCTACCACATGGAGATTGCTCGCATGATCAAGCGTCTGGTGCCAGGTGCAGCGCAGTCGGTCCATTTTGGATAAATCTGATGCGGCCAGCCCATTTCGGTTCGTTTGGGTTGAATTTTGCATTTTTTTGCCTAACCCCAAACCTACTACCCCCCTTCCTCCCTTTCCTGCCTCTTAATACAGACATGTACCAGAAGGAGGTCCGCTTCCTGCTCGCCAAGCTCCAGGAGTTTGACACGGCTGGCGAGGGCAAGGTGTCGCTTGACGAGCTGTACCAGGTGCGTGCCTCGACGTGCGGTTACTTTCGGTTGCTATCGGTTACATTCTGTTATTTACAGTTACATTCGGTTTGTGGTCAGCCGGGAGTTTGACACCGCTGGCGAGGGCAGGGTGTTGCTCGACGAGCTGTCACCAGGTGCGTGCCTCGACGTGTGGTTACTTTCGGTAACTATCGGTTACATTAGGTTATTAACAGTTACATTAGGTTTGTGGTCAGCCAGGAGTTTGCCACACCCCTACTACAGCCCCCTGTTCTGTTACCCCGGCGGTGCAAGCTACACCCGCAGTGTAATGGCTTTGCTACAATGCAATACAATTCGCGTGAAATTGTGTGAGTTGTCGTCAACAGTTTGTATGCCGGCACCTGGTTCCGCACCGCTTCCTCAATGGGATTGAGTTTCATGCACGCACACACACGGGGAGAGAGAGAGACAGAGCGACATTTGTTGCAGTTCCCACTGCACGGGCAACCTGGATTAGCCTCTCCCCTCCCCCCCACACATACCGCAGGCCCTCGACTCGCCCCCTGCTACAAATTCAGCCACATGCACACACACACACACACACGCACACGCACACACACCGCAGGCCCTCGAGCTCGCCACCGTCTACAAGGTCGGCCAGGGACGCGGCGGCCTCGCAATGCCCGCATCTCCGGGGCGCACAACGTCCCGCGGCGCTGCAACCAGCACCATTGGCGGCGGGCCCGGCTCGCCCGGCATGGGTGCCAAGCTGCGCCAGGTGCGAGCTGGCGTGTAGTCTATTTCAACATATCGAGTTGGTTTTAGTTAGTAGCGTCGCTTTCGAGTGGGATGTGGCGCACGATGAGCTGCGGCGCTGCGACCGGCACCATGGGCGGCGGGCCCTGCTCGTCCGGCATGGGCGCCAAGCTGCACCAGGTGAGAGCTTTTGCAGTCTGTTTTGAAGTCGGTTTGAAGCTGCTGCCGTCAGCTTCAAGTCGGATGGGGCGTCGGTCGGTGTGCCACGACGGATGGGGCTTACTTGGCCTGCCCCTGGTCCCCTGGGTGTCACCATGTGGGGGTAGGGACGGGCACGGCTCGCCTGGCATGGGCGCCAACCTGCGAGAAGTGAGCTGGCGCGTGGTCTGTGTTAAGTCGGTTTCAATTCGATTTGAATTCAGTCACATTGGTTTCATGTTGGTAGCGGCCTCATTAGCCTGCGGCTG